>CM076569.1:95899724-96425794 GCA_034641835.2 Pinus albicaulis | reverse complement strand
AATTGTTCCTTTTTTTTGTCCACCGGGGCTAGATTTGAAACCCATTATGTCAAAGGAACAGGGAAAATGGATTCCGCCTTAAGTAAATTCTCTACCTCAGATTTCATAGCTGTAGCCTTCCTAGGGTTGACCGGACGAAGCTTTTACCTCACAGGCTTAGCATTTTCGTAGATCTTGATCTCATGCTAGACAATAGATGGATCTATACCAGACATTTCCTCATAAGACCAAGCGAACACATCCCTAAATTCTTTAAAGAGATTGGTGTATTTGAATCTCTTCAGGGGAACATTCAGCTCCGATGAAAACATTCTCAATAATGTTGGGATTCTTGGAGATGTTCACCAGGATAGTCGGAGAAATCACAGCCATGTTCCCTTCAACAAATACATGTGCTGGTGCTAAAGGGTTCAGGACTGGGTGAATAGGGCCAGAAGACTGAGGACTTGGAAAACTTGACTCCACTTCGTTGAAGTCTGGTATAAAGTAAGACCGATGATGCAAATCATCCCACGATCTATCTATACCAGTCATAGCTTCCAGGATAGCCTCGTCAGATGGAAGAGTGGTATCTAGGCAATCCTAGGCGGAAGAAGAACTAAGTGTCCAAGTCGGGGCCACATCGACATCCAATTCCTCTGTTGAAAGAGAAACTGGAATGGATTCTACAGAGTCAACAATAGATCTATAAGCAATCTCTGTTGTAGACATCGGAAATTCCATTCCACCTACTTGACCTTCTGCTAATGTGGAAGTAGGAGAAGGTAAGGTCCAAGGGTTCGAAAAATAATGAGTACTGAAGAACTCTCATCGAATAGGAACCCTGGAGGATGAAATTGCATTTATATGAATGGAAGGAGGTGGAATATCAAAAGAACCCATCAAAGAAGAATACATTCCAACCCCAATATTCTCAACATGCTGTTTGGAATTATCCACCAAAGGGATAGTTGAGTCAGTAGATGCATTCAGGTCTATAGGAGAACAATCCAGTTGGTCAACTGTGACAATCCTCCCTTCGTGAGGGAAACAAATAATACAAAATAAGGAGGATGCAATAGCATCCATCTCATAAATCTAGTTTTTCCCCAACAGAAGGTTGTAGTCCAAGCTTGCATCAACTATCTCAACCTATATATTTACAGTTTTTCCCCCAACACAGACAGGAAAATTTGGGACAATACCATGCGACCTATGAGAATGACCATCAAATGCAGTCAGAAGAGTGGCTGATGGAATAGCTACGGGATATCTGATTGCCTTCCAGCATGCGAGAGACATCACACACGTGGAATCACCCTCATCAACGAATTTTCAAAATATAGTGCATTTTCGAAACGACGATCTAATATGGAAAGCCATATGATGTGGGAGTCTCTTTTTAAATTTACACATATTAAATTTAATCATAAGAGAGTTCTTCGGATCAACAACCCCAATAGTAGTGAGAAGAGCACTTCGCTGAGCTGGACAAGACTGGAGCACCTCGAGAGCAGACATAGCACAAGGACTCTGTGCCAGACCTTCTACAACAGAGTAGTTCTGGGAGCTTTGGCATTTGGATTAATCTTTATATGCTTTGTAGATGCTTTTGGCATCCGAGGTATGGGCTCAATAGTGGGCCTAGGAATGTGAGGCAGTTCAGCACTATTGGGAGCAACCTTGGCTTTTGAAGACTCAGTTGTGCCATAATCACGAGATCTCATAGCAATATCTACGTGAGCACTCATCATATATATGTTTGATGGGATTTCTCCTTCCTGGGTACCTCCAGAGGAAGCCCCAATATTTTGTTTCGCGCCAACAACTAACTATTGCCCTTGGGGAAAAGGGTTTGTTAACACAGCCTGGGAACTTGAAGATCCCTGTTGAGCTAACAAGCACTGTGCATCCTGAATTTTAGGGCAAAGGTGAGTAAGATGATCTCCAGTACACAATTTCCATGGAAACTTCACTTTATTTTTATCCTTTTGTCCCTCACCAACATGCTCGTTGGATTTATTTGCATTTTCCTTCCCATCTTTGCCCTTCTTCTTATTATTATTTCGTCCTTTCTTCTTCCCTTCAGATTTTTTATTTCCTTTGGGGTTTGAAGTCTGGACTGTATTTATTGACAAATCTTAGGAAGAGGTTGGCACTGAAGGTATAGCATGACCTGAAGAAGCAGATTGTATGGACAACTGCTGCAATTGGCTAAGCGGATTACATACACTGCTATCGATTGACCCAATAAGTCCATCACCATGTGGACTAGGTTTAGCTTTGGACAAGTCCAATTTGGAGTGAGGAGCATTAGGAAAATTTTTATAGAGGACTCCAGACTGAGAATAAATCAGTTCTAATTTCTGGGCCCTAAAAATAGCTTGTTCCTTGAAAAATACCCATGACAGGGATACGTCCTTCAAAATATCTGGCTGCAAAGACTTCAAAAACCATTCGAGAAGGAATTCATTTGGAATATAGGCTTTAATGAGCCTTTTACTTCTCCACCATTCCTGGATATGATCAGAAATGTGGGTTTCCTTGTCCTGTTTAAAATTAGCCAAGAGTTCAGTCCCGGCGTCATAGCGAACAAGCAACTGAAAATGATTTAAAAACATAGTAGCCAGATCTCCAAAAGTGGCAAAAATTTCCCCAGTTAACTCAATATACCACTTAGCTGCGTTTCCAGTCAAGGTGCGCTGAAATAACCTCAACCTAATCGAATCATCAATCAGGGAGTTTGATGAACACCATAGATGGAAAGTGGTGATGTGATCTGCCGGATCCTCTCCATTATTTCCTTCAAATTTTGGAATGTCTGAAGGTAGTTTGGTAGGGACCAGAGGCCACCCCAAACTATATCAGATTGGATCATTAGTCAATTTTGACAAATCTATCAAGTTTAACATTGCCAGAAATGGTAAACGAGGAGGAGCCTAATAATTCCATTCCTGATAGGATGAGTTCCCCACATTCTGAAAATAATACCCCAGATTTGATGAGGAACCAGGTTGCTAGAAAGAGTTCGTAGAAAAGGTTGGGCCATAGGAAAATCCTTGTGACCCAGCATTCAGAGAAGGACCCCCTCCCAACATGGAGTTACTATAAACCAGACCAGTTCCCCCTACTGAAGTAATGAATGAAGAAGAAACCCCCTGATAGGGGTTCCAAGCATTTGAAAAAGAGAAAAATCCTGATAAGCACTAGACGAAGAGAAAGGAACATTCCCTTGGTGATCAGCGAAAAAATTATTCCCTACTCATACTGTTGTAAAGATAGGGTTCCAACTCGTGAAGGTAGTACAACTTTGACCTCCAAACCATGGATTAAAATTCTAAGTCTAGGAAGTAAAAGGAAAAGACCCTAAGGAAGGATTTGAGTGAGGAATATGCCCACTTCCAAAGGGGAACCCTTGAAAAGAAGTTGATCCACTAGCCATAGAGGAGATGGGTGCAGATGCAGTAGTAGAAAAGGAAAATGGAGGAATTCCACTAACGAACATTCGAAAACAAAAGGGACCAGATTTAGAAGCCTATGCTTGGGTATAACCAGAGCCAAACACAACAGCACTAGAAGAAATCTAAGATATAGCAATAGTGCCTCCTCCATCAACTTTAGAAGGAGTCTGAATACTTGCAGCACTCACAGCGAAAGCTGTGTTCCCAGTAGTGGCCATTGAAATGTGAGAACGTGATGGATAAGGACTCTTAGGTCTCTTATACTCAGGTCCGATGTAATCTATGATAAACGGAGAACTAGAAGTAAGAGGAGATGGAAGAGATTCAGGAGATTGAGGTACTTCCTCTACTTCTACTTCTTCCTCTGGAAATAAAACTCTCGAGGTGGGTGGAGTACTCCTCTCAGTACTGACACCAACACCAAAACTATCTACAGAAAATTCAAGCCCTAACGGAGGATCTCTCTCTGTTGCGTCTAATAACACCGGGTAATAACCACCCTTTGAATTACTCCTGCGCCTTCTTGAAGAAGGCTCAGCACTCACGGGAGACAACCCATGAAGACATCTCGATCGATGAATCGATCAGTCAGCCACTTTAAAAGATTTATTAGACTCAAAAAAGTATAAATCTAAGCAAGCTAGGAGCAAAGAGCACTCACTACAAAGTCCCTAAGATATAACCAAATAAGCGGTCTTCGGGTATTTCCACTCTAGGTGATTAGGACCAGACACCAAAATACAAATAAAGAAAAAAATAGGACCTCCCAAAATTAGTATGGGGTAATTACGACCCATATCCACTAGTGAAGGTAACAGAAGCAGTTACGCTGACCTCCTAACAACAGCCTTTGCTGGTGCTAGTACCCAAGCTTCGCAAGGGCACCCTCCAGAAGTACTGCTAGAAGTGATACAACGTCTGCCTCAGGTACCATGGGTATTCGCCCCCGTAGTCACCTGTGTGATACCTAGGATGGGAAACTAAGGAAACCAATCCGTATCAGCAGCGGGGCGAAATGGTCTTAGGTCAAGATTCAACAAATCAGAGAGGGGGTATCTCTCTTCTCTGCCTGCACTTTCCCTCGCGCTTGACTCTCTGGAGAAGAGCTTTCCCGGTCCACCTAATGGTGTTGGATTTCACTCATTAATAAAATTCTATGTTTCAAAATCTGAGCGGCCTTGGAGAGGTAACTCTCCACTCACCTAATCCAAGGCGATACAACCTAGCTAGTTGATGTATGACACTTAATACAAAAATTGCTAGTTGTTTTTAAATTATATCGCTTATTTTAATTGGCTGTTATTTTATGTCAAGGGCATATGGAAGTGAAACCGATGATGTTTGTATGACACAAAAAGAAACCAATGAAAACCAAACTATATGAAAATGCACTTATTGCCTTTCAATGAAGAGTGATTTCTACACAGGTTCTACGAGACTATTTTTTATATTTTTCTTTTCAGATAACCAGACTTCACACACCTCAAAAAGTTACGAAAAAAGACTAAAATTCTTATGTGCACCTAATGAAAATTACTAATGGCATGCAAATCCTAATATGCTAGATCTAAGAAATCAAAGAGAAATCTCTAATGATACCAAGGTTCAATCACTTTTTGGCGGTCAACCAATATAGTTCCAAATCAGAAATTCAATGTATAAAGACGTCAAAATCATACTTGACATAATAGAATGAAATCAAAAGAAGACTCCCTTCCTAATCAAGTCAAAAACAAAAGAATAAAGACTTCAAAAGATGAAAATAAACCATTAACCAAAACAAAATCAATGGGAAACAAAAATGTTTTTTGTTTTTTTGAGTTTTATAAAGAAAAGAGACTTCAAAAAGACCAAGAAACTATACAATTAATAAGTCAAGCAAACTTTGAATCTCAAACAAAAATTCAAAAAAATGCCTTAAGACAACTATGCTACTCTCGTAGCAGGACTTGTATGAGCAAGAGGAAGACAAGAAACTCAACAAATCAACTCAGTACGATAGCATAAACTTGCGGCAAACTCAAACTCCAAAGAATCAAAAAAGACTCTTCGAAAATTGCAACAAGACCTAGTTAATGAAATAAATAAAACCAAATGCAAAAACAGGAAAAAATCAAGATGCAAAGCAACTCATAAAGTTAGGAAAGAGAAAATGAGAAAAATCTCTCGGTCCTGAATACTCATAATAACCAAGAATCTTCAGAAAAAGATCTTGGTGCTCAAGCCAGAATTGCGAGCACAATAAACAAAGATTTCACCAAATTATCTAGTCTTCAAACAATTAAGAGAGAAACAGATATGAAACCACTTTAGACATAGTCCAGAGACTTCAAAGATACTACAGGAACAAGTCACTACAGCCAGACAAGACCAAAAAAGCTCAAAACCAAAAATTTCAAAATTTACTCAAACATACGCGCTTTAGCAACTTTACAACATGCGTGCATATGCGACTGTGGTAAAGGAAACTCGTGTATACACTGGTTCCTTTACACAAAACAACTTATATACACAACTACACAAAAGAAAAATTGCGTATGGAAAAGTAAATAAGAAAAAATAAGAAAGTTCAAGCCTGATTAAGAGACCAGGTCTTTAGTCTGACTGAAAAAAGATTCACTGAACTGGAAAAAGTGATTGAAACTATTGGTAACCTTCAATACAGATGAAACAACCCAAAATGTAAATCACAAGAATGTGATCCCCAGTGGAGTCGCCATTTATGTTTTGGGAAATAACTCCCTAAAGGTTTTTGGGTCAGCAACCTTCACAGATCAGGGGCACACCATTCAAGAAGGAATCACTTAACCTATCTTTTATGCTGAAAACTAGATTTAACAAGTTGCAAAACTTACCCAAAAGTCCAACATTTGATGTAGATCCCGCGGGGTGCAAACCCCTAGCAAACCTTCATGCTTCGTAACCTAGAAATCAAGAAAGAACGAACACGAAACACTAGTTGAACATCATATATTGTTCCTAGATGTCAGTGTAACTCATGTATAATATCATGTAAACAATACTGGTTGTTCAATTAACAATATTTACACATATATAAAGAAATATAAACACGTGAATATTTTTGAACAATATGGTTCTTCTCATTATAAATGGCATGTACAATAATAGAAAGTGGAGAAATCACCTTAATCCTTCAACGACCTTCGAGTAGACCGTCCTCTGGATCTGTCCAACCCTCACCTCACTAGGATTCTTCCAAGATATGTGCACAAAATATGTCATATAGGATGATGATCATCTCAAGGAAACAAGGGTTTCCTGAATATACTTGGGAAGTGCAGGAGGCACGAGAATATCAAACTTGAAATAGGGCTCCAACAGAGTATAATATCTATAAATTTTCTCTATCCCTTAGGCCCTACACATGAGGGGATTTTATACTCCCTTAAAGTAGTTTCAGCAGTTGGAAACAGTTGGGCCACGGATTGGGGTGGTTGAATTATGGGAATAACCATCACATTGCCTCGAAAATAAGGAATTTATATATATATATATATATATATATTTAATGATTTAAATGGCATACAAGGAAAAGTATGAATGAACTCACGTATATATGCAGAAAAGGCTAGGCATAGTCACGTATGGGATTTTAGACACTGTTTTTTATGAAGTTGTTCAATTCTGGGGGGAAAGGGTGCCTAAGGCCAAAGAGACAATCATTAATCACATGAGGGTGAAAAATGATGCTATAATAGTTAACTGAAATCAAGTGCTTCAAGAAAATAGAATATTATTTATTGTCTAATTATTATTAAGGGATAATAATAATCGACATGCATTCTATTTCTAGACATGCGATCTACAAATAGACTTCACCCATGCATCTAAAAATATAAATTCATTTATAAATAAAATTTTCTCAACCATCTATAAACAGACTCTTGCTATAAATAGAATTTTCTCAACATTCTAAAAATAGATTGCATACACCTAAAAATAGCCTGCGGGCCCCACCTAGTGTAGATGCTTAATTTTCACTAGGATCATCACCTTGTTGAATCTCAACACTCCCTCTCAACAAGAAAGAGATTATCCTTCACCCCAATCCTGCCTTTATGGTATTCGAATTTGCTCCTGGTGAGCGCCTTCGTCAAAATATCTGCATCTTGATCCTCCGTAGGAATGTACTGAAGCAACATGATCTTCTGCTACACACAATATCTGATATGATGATACTAGATATATATATGCTTAGATCTATCATGAAACACAGGATTAATCAAGAGTTTAATGCAACTCTGATTATCACAATCAATCACTATAGGATCTTGTTGAAGCCTCAAAAATCGTTGCTTCAAACATCGGGGGAAAACCACCCAGTCGAGACCTTAGGACAGCTCCTTTTCCATTTGGTGTGGTGGCTCCGACTGGATTTATAGGACTATTTTCCTAATAATGAGTGGATTGGTGATGGAGTGTTTTGTGTAGGTGAATAATGGAACTAACTGACTGAAATAATCTATCTAACTTAAATTATAACTTGCAAATAATTCTAAAACTAACTCGGGCATTAAGTATGAATACGACTTAAAGATGGTTTTAGTTAAACAAATAACCATGAAAATGTATTATTATTTAATAGAAAGATGCAGTATCATATAATGATAACTCTGTTTAAGAAATTAAACAGAGTTATAATAACACATCGCATTCATAATTCTATATATCATTTGTATATACTATGATAGATGAATATTTCTATATCTTCAGAAATGATATGACAAAGAAATATTTGGGAAAACAAACATATATAAATGATAGCAAATTTCAAAGAGAATACTTCATAACATAAAGAAAATAATAGTAAATCGATAGAAATACCAGATTCATTAAGATATTTTCTTGATGCAACTCAATATCCAGATCCTGTGCTTTAACTTACAACAACCTCCAAGATACAGAAATGAAATTCTTAAAGATAATTCACCATAAATCACAGGATGTGATCCTTTATAAAAATAAAATAGTCAATGGAGTACAGAAATGTATCATCCAAGCCAAAATATTACAAATTTCAGGACCCCTTTCTAAATGCATGAAAGGGGTTTAAATAGGAAATTAATAAAACAAATTATCTATAACTTATGCTGAAAAATATCATCGGAGATCCTGAAAAAGACTTGTGATATCCAAATAAAACAGATTCATTGATTTTCTCCTGTATTCAACGTGCTGAGATGGAAAATTTTGAGTATATCCTTGACTTCAGTTGGATGACTCAGCATCGAATGCAACTGACCAGTGTACGTGGCATTGGATAACTTTGGAATGATGCAGTTGATGGCGTTTGAAAGGCATTTGATTGTCATTTGTTGACTATGTGGTTTAATTAAATATGTCCACATGACATCCCATGTAATTTCCTGAATTTTTCCAATTTTCTGATTCTTGTTGATTAATTCCTACTTCCACTTGGTATCAGTTTCTTTCACCTTTGGTAATTTACCTGGAATACAATATAAAATTAAATTAGTAGCATATAAGCTATCATTAAATAATTGTGTCAGATTGTTCATCATAGCTCTGGCCCTTGATGTAGCTTGTTCTTCTTTAATCAACTATTTTTCCCATTCAGCAAACAAAATTTCTTTATTTCTTTCTTCGATCTTGGGAAGATTTGCATTCTTTCCTTCTTCTGAGTTTTTCCATGAAATAAACTATGATATCTTGTCATCTGCATTCTCAAATTCAAGTCTGAGGCTGACTGATTCATCAATAAGGGAAGATGTTATTTCACATAAAGGCTCTGCTTGTGCAATATTTTGACAGAGATCATCTAACTGCTGAGACAATAGCTTATTTGTTTCCAGAGCTTCAGTTTTAAATTGGTCAATTTTAGGATAATCCTTAAATTTATCCAATCTTCCTTGAAATATTTTTCCTTTCTCTGCTTTGGCAGTTTTCTCATTTTGTAACAGGGTTTGTAACTTGGACACCTCTTGGGAAAATTGTTGTTTCTTATTCAAAACTTGTTGATCAAGCTTTTTCTTTTCCACACTCAGTTGTTCTTCAAGTTGTTTGGCTCTAAGTTTTTCTTCTGCTAACTGCTGCTCCAACTGCAATATATTTTGCTGATCATTTGTTGTCTTTTCTTCTAACATTGCTATCTGTGAGTATTTTTGTTTGATCATTTGATTCACTTCAGTAGCTTTATCTATAGTGGCTGCACTATAGGCACTGCATATTGTGACAGTTTGGTAAGATCCTCTAAAGTATCTACCTCAGTATTCTTCCAGACAATATTCATGAATTCAACCTGTGGGGATGAAAGTGATTCTTGATCTGTCCTCCTTCTTTTCCTTTGTTTCCTGACAACAACCCTATGCTTAGGACTATAAAAGATATCCAGATGAGGGATTTCTTCAATTTTCAACACAATTTCTTTTGATGGATGTTCAGGGATAATCTCCATATCTTGATTATTGAAACTATCAACTTGAGGATTATTTTTTCCTCCAATTTGCTATTCAAATTACTTATATTGTCTTAGCAATTGGGGAGTAACAATAATTTCAGCAGAATTTACCACTCTTTAAATGGTTGTTTCTCTTTCAAGTTGATCATTAGGTTTATCATCTGCATTTCTTTCTTCAGCCTGCATATCAGTCTTCGTACCTGTATTCTCCTTCTCTGTCCGAATATCAAGCTTGCTAGCTACATTTTCCTTCTCAATATGTACATCAGGCTTGCTTGTAGACACTTCTTTTCCTTTCTTGCTAGTTGTGTATTCCTTTTTCTTTTGTTCTGTTTCTATATTTTCAGCTTCTTGTAAAGGGATCCTTATCTGGTCAAGGGGAGCTTTCAGCAATATCTGACTTCTGAACTGCATGAATTTGTTCATATCCTCTTGTTGAAACTTATATTTAGCCAAGTCATAAACTTGGGAGAATTTCTCAATTAAAACAAATAAATCATCAAATTCATCAAGTTCATGCTCAAACCTAGCAATTTGAACCAAAGTTGTGAAACTGAAAGCTACTTTATTTGGATCATACTGTCTCCCTGGGACAGTTGCAAGCTTAAGATCTCTTATTTTAATGACCTCCTTCTCAACATGTTTGAAATCATTGAGAGTATAATTTCCACAATGAAAGGGAAAGGTAGGCCACATCAATTTCTTGCTGTTCTTTAAACATCTTGACATCCCTCTTTCTGTCAGCTGGTAAGAAATTTCTTGGGCTAATAGTTTGTCAGGGATATATAGAGGTAAGATATGGGGTTCTACAATGCTTCCAAAAACTCTGATATAGGTAAATCTTTCTTCTCCAAACCAATTTCCAATAAGGGATATATCATTCTTTGCTTTTTTAGAGAGCCGGGGAGGAAATTGGTTAAAAATGGTCTGATAGACGGGTAACAAAAAGCCGTGACAAATCCTATATACATGATTTTTGAAATGATCCTTCCAAAAACGTTTATGGTAAATGTGAATCGAGATAGGTTCCTGTGAAGTCCATTTCCAACCCAGAATAGGGAACTTAGAATTAAAACACAGAGCATCTAAGATGTAGGCACAGAAATAAAAAAGGGTTGTATTTCCAGTGTCTTTATCCTTTCTATATTCTAGAATTCTATTAGCTATCCTATCAGAAAGGATAATTGACCAATCCATAATCTCATAATTTAGGGCAGAATGAATCAGGGGTACCATTTGGATTGAAAACCTTGCAGAATTATCATTTCCAAAAATCCTACACATCATTTTAGCAGCATAGCAATATGGCGGTGCAAGAGACTCCACAGATTACATACCTGATGCTTCATTTTTGTGTTTTTCTGAAGCTCGTCTCCATTCCCTTATTGGTTCTGATTGAGTTTCATTGCCTGCTGTGAAATATTTAATGAAGGCTTTTTTATATACTTTTTGAGGGTCTGGAAGATGGTACATTGCTTTTATGTCTTCTACTTTGAAAGACCCAAAACTTGTTCCTATAGCTGAAAAAAATGTTCTGTTTTTTATGGTGATATTGTCTATCACCCATCGTATTACATCATAATAGGGGAATATATTTGCTCGAGCCGCAATTCTGTGAATAAAAGAATTTTCAAGTGCTTTAAGAGGAGTCTCAGAATCAAAATCTAAGTCATCTTCATCTGGTACTATCGCCTTTGCCACTGTAACAGTAGGTTTTTCTGCTTCAAGCAAATTGTAAACATCTTCCCAAGACCCTGGCATGTAGTATTTGTAACCAACTTGATTTTAGCTGGGTTTTCTTTTGGTACTGTGGGAGCGACAACATTCTTTGTGGCGGTAGTAGTTCTTGCTTTCTTAAATTTCTTAGAAATTTTCCCGTCTAGTATCGTTTCACTGGCTAGGCGAACGAGAGGGTTGGATGGTCTATGGCTCTGCAAATGAGAAAACCTTTCAGAACGGGAAGGAATGAAGTTAGAAGAACAATTGTGTGAAACGATTTTTATTAATGATCCCAATTGATTAACTCGTATTAAACTTAAATGCCCTCTATAAGAGTCACATTCACGCATTCGTATTAGAATCGATCACCATAATTCATTTGATTTTATAATTAATGAATATCATACAAATTAGAGATAGACGATATTGATATGTTAACATAAAACTTTTCCTTCTGAATTTTCTGATTGCGATTAATAAATAATATATGCGCAATGCAAACGGAGATAAACAAAGACTAACCATCCATCGCATTGGAGGTTTCGAGAGGGAATCAAAATTCCTCCGATTTGCGATTGCGATGATGGTATATCGCATCGGATATTTCCAAAGAAATTAAGTTGTACATTGATTTTCGCTGATTTGTGATTGTGATGATGATGGAATCTATCGCATCAGAGGTTTCGAAGGGAAATTAAATGGCATCCCATATTTTCTGCCGATTTGTGATTGCAATGATGTTAGGGTCCATCGCATCGAGATTTTATAAATCAAGTAAATTTGATGTTGCTTCTCCAAAATGCGATTGCGATAAATCGCATCGCATTGGAGTTTTGCAATAGACCGAATAAAGGGTATCCTCTTCGAAAATCAATTGCAATAGGTTACATCGCATCGGAGTTTTGTAAAACAAAAGTGAAACTTTTAAGACCCTACCGATTTGCAATTGCCATTTACTTTATCGCATCGGGATTTTTAACATGAATACTTATATGCTTTGTGTCGATGCGATATAAGACTTGATAATTCATCGGATCGGAAAAATTCAATGTCACATTTGTTCACTTGTATTTGATATATGCGATATGTGAAATATGACTTTTAAACAATGAATATTTTTATTTTTTATATAAAATAATCGGATTTCCTCAAAGTCTTTTATTTTATCTAAAAATAAAGGGGACCTATTTCTAAACAAACTTTATTCTAAAATTTTGAAATGGGGAGGGTTGTTGTACCGTACAATAATTGGCGATTCACTGGAAGAAACATCTATCTCTGAAAAAATAAATGAACACTATACTTTTAGTAAGTAAAAAGTTTTAAATGATAATGAAAATTATCTTAGAGAAATTTAAATAAAATCCAACTCTGAAAAATAATAAAAATCACTTACAATTTCTTTCTAATTTCTCAAGAATAAAAACAATTTTGGGTTTTCTTAAGCCTTGATTGGTTAATAATAATAAAGTAAGGGGCCTTTCCAATTTTAACTTTTGTAATATACTCTATTTTCATAGGTATTGCCTCTGCTGCCCACAAACTTTTATAGTCTCAACAGGGTTACCTTTTAACCATCAATCATTCATTGTCCCATCCAACTAAGATCATGACTCTTTAAAAGATAAATTCATAAGACATATTATCTCATGTTTTCTCTTTTATTTATTTTTTAAATTAAAAGCCATTGTTCTAGTTTGGTAGCCAGTTGATAACAATGCCACTCACTAGTTGTAATTAAACTGAAAAATTTGGCTCGTGATGAGACCCCTTGTCTTATAATTATAAGCCATTACCCTGTTTTGGTATGCAGTATTGGTAATATCAGTTTTATTACTTCTTATGATCATGGTAAGCAGGCTCATGATGAGACCTCCTATCTCTTAATTTTACATATAATTTCTTATAATTACATTCTAAAAAATCACAACATTAATGGATGGGGTGAAATGATTTTTCTCCTTAAGAATCAATGGATGACAATTTTAAGAGTTTTGAATGCCAAAGCTTGAAAAAGTCTTTACTTTTTATGGATAACCTTTCTCTACTCAATAAAATTATAATGATTTACAATTTCCTCAAGGTTTCAAAAGATATTGCAAATGTTTTAACAAATTTCCAAAGTTTAATATTTTATTTTAACTACCCAAAATTGTAATCATTTCTATAGAAATTCTTATTTACATAAAATAAGTATTTATAATATTTTCTTGAAGATATTTTCAAATAGTAAAAAGTCAATTAAAGACTATTAACAACCTTATTTACAAAAATAAACAAAATTGCAGAAAGGAATATGTACAGGTAAGAAGGGTTACCTCCTTATGAAAAGAATTTCTTAAAGACAAGCCCATTCACAGGAAGAGATTCTCTCTTTCCTGATAAGTCTTGCAATATGAACGTATATGAGCCTATCTTTTCAGCAATCTGAAATGGTCCAAGCCACATTTTTTGAAATTTGGTATGCTTACCCTTATCTTCATGTGCTTTATCCCATTTCAGAACAAGATCACCAATTTTCAAAGTTTTGGATCCAATGGAACTTGAATCAAAAGAAGATTTTACAAGCTATTGGTGTTTAGCATGAATACTTTCTGCTTTCTCTCTATCTTCTTCTAACTTAAGAATTTGATCAAATCTCAACTGAATAGATGATGAAGGATTTTCTTCAATAAATTGAACTAGGGCTAATGATGGAAGAACTAGATTTGATGGTATCACAACTTCTTTTCCATAAACTAGATTAAAAGGTGAAGTACCTATTGAAGCTTTTTTAGTAATATGATTAGCCCATAGTGAAAAAATTAAAGACTTATGCCAATTCTTTTGATTCTGATCAATGGTATTTTTTATGATTTTGATGAGATTTTTATTAGTAGATTCAGCTAAACCATTACCTTGTGGATAATAATTTGATGAATATTTCAATTTGAAACCTATTTTGATTGCAAATTCCATTACACTATTTCCAGAAAAATAAGATGCATTGTCAAAAACAAGAGCATTAGGTACACCAAACCTGGTTATGATGAATTGATCAATGAAATTAATGATTGCATCAGAATTGGCTACCTTTAAAGGAACTGCTTCTACCCACTTTGTGAAGTAATCTGTTGCTGTAAGGATGTATATGTGTTGTTTGGAAGAGTGTGGTACTATTTCTCCAATAATATCAAGCCCCCATTGCTCAAATGGTTGCTCAATATTTACTGGTTCTAAAGGAAAAGCTAGCTTCCTTTGTCTTCCACTAGTAGTTTGACAAGTCTCGCACTTCCTTACATAGTCATGTGTATCTTTGAAAAGGGTAGGCCAATAATATCCAACATGGATGATTTTGTGAGTTGTGGTATCACCTCCAAAATGTCCACCTACTGGCCCATCATGTAATTCCTGCAATACCTTTTTTTCTTCAGTCTTTTCAAGGCATCTTAATAGAATTGAATCATAATTTCTTCTGAATAACACATCATCAATGATTTCATAATGTTTATCCTTTAATCTTAAAGCATGTTTGTTCTTATAGCTAATATTAGAAGGAGAATACCCGTTTTTCAAGTAAAAGATATGAACAGCATACTAAGATTTAGAATCTATAACACTTATCTGATTTGCTTGTGTTAGCGCTCAAATCTACCTTAGGCTGAAATAAGGTAAAACTCAAGGCTACATCAAACCACGCTCAGCCTCGTAGCTAGCCCTACGAGGACAGGAGAGGGCTCTCTCCGGGTCTATCTCGGAAAAAGGTTTTCAGAGGGGCTAAGATGACTTATAATGAACAATTAATACTGATCTTAGGCTAGTAAAGAGATAGGTAAGTTTGATTTTGATTTTGTGGGTTTTTGTTGGAGAAATGGGAAGAAACAATTTTGGGTCCGGGGATAAGGCCAGATCTTTGCAGAATTCGAGTTGGGGCGAGGTAGGCAATAGTCTTGATGCTTTTGATCGAGTATATGGATGTATTAGAAAGACAAGGAGCTGAAAAGGGCAAGGATGAACATGGATCCTTTTCAAACAGGCGAAAAAATGCAAAACTAAACGAATTCAAAGGCAGAGCACTGTAAACAATGGATTCAACCTCATCTACTCATTCATTTTAGTTTCAGAAGCATAAGAAGGGATGGCATACATTAAACATGAAATAACTTACAATAAACTGAGAGAAAACACCATCAAGAAATGAAAGCCACAAGAATCCCAACAGGTGCTGCAAAACCTCTGATCTTTCCTTAGCCAAAATATGAAAAATATGTACAATAGTGTGCCAAAAGTTTCCCAAGAGTCCAACCTATCCAACCTCTGAAAATGATTGAGAAATTACATCATATAGATCATCCTAACCCCTTCCCACACCTCTAGGGATCGAATTCCTTCTTCAGGGATCAGTTTCAACCAAATTCTAATCAAGGAGCTAAAATCTAGGCAGCTAACAACTTGCCTCTAAAAGAGTGGAAACTGATTCATTTACATGATTTTCACTTTTTTGAGAGTGAATCTTCTAGAATAGTTAAAAGTAAGCCAAATTTACATTCCAACCATCAATTTACATCATGAAAACCCAAAAAATTCATCCAGAAGCAAAACTGGTCCCAACTGGCCGAAATTCTGAGCTGGAAGTTGAAAATTCAGCCAAAAATCTATGTGGGTAACGCGCCTGAGCTGTATGGGTAGCGCGCCTTTCAGCCTGATTTTGAGGCACTTCCTGGCATCCAAATTGAGCTCATAATAGCTCTTTGGAAAGCCTTGGATGTTGGCTATCCAAAAAAAGTGGAATTTCCCAATTTTGAGCTCATTTGCCCCTCCCAAACTTCATTCTCCCAGAAGTACTTCCTGCTGGTGCAAAAGGTGGCAGCAAGGTGGTTTTCATGGTGTTTTTTAGCCTTTTGACCATCCAGAATCTGATGAAATGCTTCGGCAATGCCTGAGCATGCATAACTTACCATGAAAAACCCAAAAATGCAAAGATTTCCTTCAGCAAGTGTCCCGAACAAAAGTGAGCATATCGACGCGCTACCCGTATAGCGGAAAAATCTGTTTTTGGACCAAAATATTTCAAAATGACAAAAATTTCTCCAAATTTACTCAAATTCGGAGTGAAGACCCTCCATCATGTATCATGTCCAGCCAACGAAGCCTCGGCCAAAATCCAGAGTGGATCAGGCCTTTTTCGCCGTTTTAGTGCTTCTCTCAATCTCCTCTTCAGAATCTTCATTCTTGCTTTGCAGACGTGCATGCAGGCCCAATAATGACCTTTCATGTGATGAAGCATGTCTTTGTCTCTGTTGGCCTTTGCCAAAAACTTCTCCAGATGAATGTTAACATGCGTGAGGCAAGAATCTCGATCAGCTAGTGTCATATCGCCTGGTCTCTTCCGGGCCAATTGTCGATCCTCACGGATTCGCCGCAGCTCATAAAGTGTGTGCTCATCCTCTAGCTGTTTGTTACGCTGCTCTAGGTAGTTTATCACCCACTGAGCCTTCTACAATTTATCTTTCAGCATGTCATTCTCGGCCCTTTTCTCCTGGATGATCTCTTTCAGTTTCGAGCTAGGAGAGCTCGCATCAACATCAATGATCGTGAAATCCGTGTCCCGGCCTCCTGATGGACCCTCATCATGCATGGGCTTCTTGCCCCTGTCCTGGATCTGTACCTGTGCTGAAGAAGAAGGTGAGACCCCTTCCACATCATGTGGAGATAATACTCGCTCTGCTGATGGAGTCGGTGAGACCCCTTCCACCCCGGGTGGAGATAATACTCGCCGTGTAGCTGCAAATAAGGCCCTGTGGCCTCGCTGGTATGTCACATACAATGGAGCACTGATATGCTCAATCTCAGGAATGTCAGGCTGGTGTGAAGGCTCTCCCGCATCATGAACTACCTCGGGAGGTGGCTGTGGCGCTGTGAAAAAGTCACGGGAGATGAAATCCTCCCAAGTAATGCCTTGCTGTGGAATCACTGTCATACTCCTGCTCATAAACTGAATCTGTCTCTGACATGGCTCTGAAAACAAGATGTCTGCAATATGTATGTTGATATAGGTGTAATGAAGTCAAAGTTTCAATGTATGCTCAAAACCCAAATATATTGCACATGTACCAAAACATCATAAGAAAACAAGTGACAGTGGTAATAGCTCTGTTTAGTGGATTGGCATTAAAGACAGTCTCTATTTTGATCACAAGAAAATTTTGACAAATGAGTAGACAGCGTAATGTATGAAACAGCCTTTACAATACTGGCCAAGGATTTGTCAAAGGACTGTGTTTGTCAATAGGAAACAGTGGCAATGAAACAATAGTAATGACAACAGTGGTAATACTATGGCGATGGAGGATATGGATAAGTCAACATGAGACTGTGTGAAAACATGAAAGGACGTGGCAGCAGTGGTAAAATAGCCAAGAAAAGGCATGAGGATGATGTACATAATGTGCCAGGGCGCCACAAGCAATACAGGCATGAGCATATATACCAATCACAATAGTTTACAAACCCTTCACAAGACTGTCATATATCTTTTAAAACCCTGAGAATTGAATTTGCTATGAACATAGGGTTTATAGATTTCTCCTCTTTCCACATCAAACTCACTAATTTTCCACTTTAAAAATACCAAAACCCTGTTCAAAAATCACTGAGCAATGTTTAAAAACCTACTTGCACGTTGATGGAGGCATTTGAGCTCGAAATCGGACGCAAAAACAAAAAATTTTGGCTCTGTCACTATATGGGTAGCGCGCCTACCCAACGGGTAGCGCACCTTATATGGGTAGCGCACTTGAGGTTTAACACGGGCTGTAGGCGTTATATGGGTAGCGCACCTCCTGTATGGGTAGCGCGCCTCTTGTGAGTAGTGCGCTACATAGTGCATTTTGCAGGAGGCTTTTGGAGGCCTTCCCGATGTCAACAATGAGCGTGTGATAGCTCGTTGGAAAGCTATTGGCGTCTAATTTCCAACGCAAGTTTAATTTTTTAATTTGGACTTCATTTTCCTTGTCAGAAATCAAATCTCCCAAAACTTGTCAAAATGAGCAGAATGAGGCTGCCTCAAGGCAGAGCGCTGTTGCAGTCAACTTTTGAAGGTCTTCCTCAACTCCAAATTGAGCTCATGATAGCTCATTGGAAATATCTTTGTGTCTAGTTATCTTTTGACTCATCAAGCAAGTAATTTAGCCAACCATGCTAGGAGAAATCTTGATTTTCCCAAGGTCACTTCAGAGGTGCATTCAATTCTCCTGAGGCAACGGTATTTTTGACATTTCTCTAAAAAATTTATACCTGTGTAAAAAGTGAAGGAGGTTTTTCTTCCTTGGCATGTTTTGGACAAAAACCTCTCTCATTTTTCCAAAATTCATCTTTTATTTCTCTTAAACATCATTTGAGTGAAACTTATCCCGATGTGTGAAACAAGGGATTTTGTCGAAATGAAGTGAAATGAAGGGGATAAGGGGATTCTAAATTCTTGGGGAAATTTTTGGAAGTAGGGAGGGATGTTAGGAAGTAGGGGAAAGTGGAATCTCAGAGATTGAGTTAGGGGAAGGGGTCCAAAAGGGCAAAACACAGGCCTAGCCTAGAAAATTGCCAAGTTGTGGCAAGAAACTAGGGTTTGTGCAAAAATGAGGAATTTGAGGGATCTCAGTGATGGGAAGTGTTTAATAAGGTATATTAAGGATAGGGGAAGGTGTGTGAACATCAGGATACAATTTTTTTCGATGATTTGACCATCCAAGAGAAATTACCTCCAAAACCCTAGGAGAGGGAAATGGACCTTACCTAGGCACAACTGAAGCATGAACGAGGTGTAAAATGACTCTTTGGAACCTGAAATGATGATGGCAACCCTCTGAATGATGGTACACTCAGTTGAATGGTGACATGGACCGACATTTGGACAACTTTGGAAGGAGTGAAAGCAAACCCCAGACCTAATGCCTAGTGACCAAATTTTGCTTGAAGACTCATTGAAATGACAAAATTTGACCTTGACACCTTAAAATTACTTTGTAAGAGCATGTTTGATCACTGGAGGAAGGCTGCAAAGACTGACACTAACATTGGCTCCAATGGGGATGGTAGCTCCTTGGAGGTGCCAAGAACGGCAGATCTTTGGGAGAGCAGACCAGTGCCTTATCCATTGGGCAATGGAATCAAAAACTCAAACTGAAATGCATGACTGAAAACTGATGAATTGATGATACAAATTGACTCTCACTCAACTAAGAACTGACTTGATACTTAAACACAACCGACAAACTAGAAATATGCTCAAAGTAGAGCTTATTCAATACAACCTACTCTAATTGTGCTTTACACCACCCGATCAAGTGTAATGGAACAGCCAATGCAACCATGTAAGCATGTTGGCTGCTGTTTGATTTCTTCCCACATGCTTACTAATGCACAGGAAAAGGAAAGAATCGAAAGGCAACTCACATGGAAAATTTAAACCAAGTGGACTGCTGATAAACTTGCAAAGCATGAATTGACTGGATGACTGCAAGAATACCGCGAAAGGATCTTCATAAACATAGCTCTGGTCCAGATAATCTCCATACCTTGATCTTAAACTTTTCCTCACATCTGCGGTGCTTTTCTTTGGTGATTGCAGCAAGCTGTCAAAAGGATCCTGAAATTCATGAAA
Source organism: Pinus albicaulis (assembly GCA_034641835.2). Taxonomy (NCBI): domain Eukaryota; kingdom Viridiplantae; phylum Streptophyta; class Pinopsida; order Pinales; family Pinaceae; genus Pinus; species Pinus albicaulis. Next base: position 96,405,558 of record CM076569.1, on the reverse strand, counting down.
TACCAAACTCCGTTGCTGATTCCAGACAGAGCAAAAGTCTCCTTTATTAATCTCCTCATATGACTGCAAACCTTGATGAGAGCTTTGTAATGAAAAATCTGTTAGACAAGACAATGAAGGAAACTTTTGAATAATATTATCATCAACATTCTTTTCTGGCACATGGTTAGCTAATGAAGGAAAACTTTTACAGCAAACATCATCCAACACATGAGCAATAGGATCATCAAAAACTTGAGAAGACTGCTGCACTGTATCCCTTGAAACTGTATGACATCCTACTGGTTGTTCCTCTTTTCCTTGAGATATATTACGAATATTCTGCCTTATAAACTGAAATGCCTCGAAACAAAAGGGTATAGAATTTTCCTGCATCATCAAATCATGTATTTCATCTTCCACAACTTCATCTGTAATCTGACCTTCAATTGCATTGGATGGCTGCAAATCTGATGCTACAAGCTGCTCATCTAAAGATTTACTATGCAATTTATCTTTCAAAAGCTGAAATGATTCAAAACAGAAAGGTACGGAGTCACCTTGAATCATTAAATCATGTGTGCCCACTTCCAAGTCTTCAGCTGCAACTTGACAATCAATGACTTTTGGGGGCTGCAAGTCTGAATATGAGAAGTTTTCATTGCCCTTAAGACGATCCAGATCAAGACTTGTTGACGTTTGATTTTTGATTGCATGGAAGTTATCTCTAATGAACTGAAACGAATCAAAACAAAAAGGCAAAGATCCTTCACTTACATCAAAATTTTATGCACTTTCCTCATCATTTCCATAGCTGATATGCATCGGTTGATCACTGTACTCGAGCTGCTGAAAGTGAACTTCCTCCTCACACAAACTAGCTACTGATTTGTCTGCAAGATTAGCTTCTGTTTGGAGAACATAATCATCATCATACTGATCAAACTGAGGCAATTCATCAGTATAAAACACATAATCAAACATACACATCATATCAACAACTCTCTCTTCTTCACAATGATCTATAAAACAATCACTATGACTACTGGGATCAGAAACAAAATGTTTTGGATCAACAACTTGTTCTTGAATGTCATTTTCATTTTTTGCAGTTATTTTCCGCACCATCTCTTCTACTGCGTTTACGAAAAGATCAAGCTTTTCCTCTGAAAGTGTCAGCTGCTCTGAAACATTCTTCTTTTATTCTTCCTTCAACCTTGCCCTCCGGATCAGCAAATGAGCCTCTACATTCACTGCCTTGTTCTGCATCTCGTGAAGTGTTGCAATATTCTTTTCTCTCAGCTGAAACTCCATTTCCGGATCAAAGGCACCCGGGTAGTGCAAGAGAGCAGATCTAGGAGAAGGTCTTATATCAGCTGTCATCGAAAAATATACTCGGTTAAATCTGGCAGAAAACTGTTGTACTGTCTCCCCTGGCAATCTTTTCAGCTGGTTATACTCCTCTATAATCAACAAAAAATTTTGTCCGATCATCCACCTGTCGAGGAAAACTGTGACGAACTGCTGGAAATCTGAGATGCTCGCATCAGGCAGGGCTTTAAACCAACTCTTCACTTGGCCTTGCAAAGAAAGAGAAAAAAGTCTGATACTAACATCTTCTTCGTCAACTTCAAAAATATCTAGAAAATTTTCAACATTCTGCACATGTTGCTCAGCGTTGACATTGTCACCGTCAAATCTTGGTAGATATAGGTCATAATTTTTAGGGAAAGCATGAAGAAAAGAAGGTAAAACAAGAGGTTTATACCGATCTGGGACTATGAAAGGTGTAGGAGTATATACAAGAGCTACGGGATCAGTTTTGTTTTCTTTAGGCTCATCACTCTGAAGAGAGTCATCATAAGATGTGGGAAAAGTAAGGAGACCAGGATCAAAGGGAAACTCAGCATTTACACTTTTTGAATGGGTCGAGTGAAGATTTTGATCACCTTTCTCATATAACAAATTCTGAAAAACTTTGAGGATAGCTTCAAGACCAGCAAAGAAGTAATTTACAAGAAAGCAGATTAGATCTTGAATACCATTCCACTTTAGATACCTGAACTTTGTGTAAGATCCTTCCATTTTCTCAGAGAAAGAGTAAGTCCTCCAGACTTTGAATTGGAGTCACCAGGTGAATGATTTCAGCCTTCTTATGTCTGATCGTTGTCCACCATCAACCATCAGATCTGAACTCGATACATGTACTGGGGCAATTTATAAGTTAAGTGTTACGATTACAAGCTAGACCGGAGATCGACTGAAGCAGCGTTTATCTACTATGCATTCGCAGAGCAAGAGCAGTTCGAAGGCTACCTGGCGTGACTTCAGACTCCGTCTGTAGCTTATAGAACAAATAACACCCACAAGAAAACCAGTTCTCCCCAGTATGGTCGCCACTATGTTAGTGCTCAAATCTACCTTAGGCTGAAATAAGGTAAAACTCAAGGCTACATCAAACCACGCTCAGCCTCGTAGCTAGCCCTACGAGGACAGGAGAGGGCTCTCTCCGGGTCTATCTCGGCAAAAGGTTTTCAGAGGGGCTGAGATGACTTATAATGAACAATGAATACTGATTTTAGGCTAGTAAAGAGATAGGTAAGTTTGATTTTGATTTTGTGGGTTTTTGTTGGAGAAATGGGAAAAAACAATTTTGGGTCTGGGGATAAGGCTAGATCTTTGCAGAATTCGAGTTGGGGTGAGGTAGGCAATAGTCTTGATGCTTTTGGTTGAGTATATGGATAGATCAGAACAACAAGGAGCTGAAGAGGGCAAAGAAAAACTTGGATCCTCTCCAAACAGGCGAAAACATACAAAACTAAATGAATTCAAAGGCAGAGCACTGTAAACAATGGATTCAACCTCATCTACTCATTCATTTTAGTTTCAGAAGCATAAGAAGGGATGGCATACATTAAACATGAAATAACTTACAACAAACTGAGAGAAAACACCATCAAGAACTGAAAGCCACAAGAATCCCAACAGGTGTTGCAAAACCTTTGATCTTTCCTTAGCCAAAATATGAAAAATATGTACAATAGTGTGCCAAAAGTTTCTCAAGAGTCCAACCTATCCAACCTCTGAAAATGATTGAGAAATTACATCATATAGATCATCCTAACCCCTTACCACACCTCTAGGGGTCGAATTCCTTGTTCAGGGATCAGTTTCAACCAAATTCTAATCAAGGAGCTAAAATCTAGGCAGCTAACAACTTGCCTCTAAAAGAGTGGAAACTAATTCATTTACATGATTTTCATTTTTTTGAGAGTGAATCTTCTAGAATAGGTAAAAGTAAGCCAAAGTTACATTCCAACCATCAATTTACATCATGAAAACCCAAAAATTTCATCCACAAGAAAAACTAGTCCCAACTGGCCGAAATTCTGAGCTGGAAGTTGAAAATTCAGCCAAAAATCTATGTCGGTAACGCGCCTGAGCTGTATGGGTAGCGCGCCTTTCAGCCTGATTTTGAGGCACTTCCTGGCATCCAAATTGAGCTCATGATAGCTCGTTGGAAAGCCCTAGATGTTGGATATCCAACTCAAGTGGAATTTCCCAATTTGGAGCTCATTTGCTCCTCCAAAACTTCATTCCCCAAGAAGTACTTCCTGCTGGTGCAAAAGGTGGCAGCAAGGTGGTTTTCATGGTGTTTTTGAGCCTTTTGACCATCCAGAATCTGATGAAATGCTTCGGAAATGCCTGAGCATGCATAACTTACCATGAAAAACCCAAAAATGCAAATATTTCCTTCAGCAAGTGTCCCGAACAAAAGTGAGCATATCGACGCGCTACCCGTATAGCGGAAAAATCTGTTTTTGGACCAAAATATTTCAAAATGACAAAAATTTCTCCGAATTTACTCAAATTCGGAGCGAAGACCCTCCATCATGTATCATGTCCAGCCAACGAAGCCTTGGCCAAAATCCAGAGTGGATCAGGCCTTTTTCGCCGTTTTAGTGCTTCTCTCAATCTCCTCTTCAGAATCTTCATTCTTGCTTTGCAGACGTGCATGCGGGCCCAATAATGACCTTTCATGTGACGAAGCATGTCTTTGTCTTTGTTGGCCTTTGCCAACAACTTCTCCAGATGAATGTTAACATGCGTGAGGCAAGAATCTCGATCAGCTGGTGTCATATCGCCTGGTCTCTTCCGGGCCAATTGTCGATCCTCACGGATTCGCCGCAGCTCATAAAGTGTGTGCTCATCCTCTAGCTGTTTGTTACGCTGATCCAGGTAGTTTATCACCCACTGAGCCTTCTGCAATTTATCTTTCAGCGTGTCATTCTCGGCCCTTTGCTCCTGGATGATCTCTTTCAGTTTCGAGCTAGGAGAGCTCACATCAACATCAATGATCGTGAAATCCGTGTCCCGGCCTCCTCATGGGCCCTCATCATGCATGGGCTTCTTTCCCTTGTCCTGGATCTGTACCTGTGCTGAAGAAGAAAGTGATACCCCTTCCACATCATGTGGAGATAATACTCGCTCTGCTGATGGAGTCGGCGAGACCCCTTCCACCCCGGGTGGAGATAATACTCGCCGTGTAGCTGCAAATAAGGACATGTGGCCTCGCTGGTATGTCACATACAATGGAGCACTGATATGCTCAATCTCAGGAATGTCAGGCTGGTGTGAAGGCTCTCCCGCATCATGAATTACCTCGGGAGGCGGCTGTGGCGCTGTGAAGAAGTCACGGGAGATGAAATCCTCCCAAGAAATGCCCTGCTGTGGAATCACTGTCATACTCCTGCTCATAAACTAAATTTGTCTCTGACATGGCTCTGAAAACAAGATGTCTGCAATATGTATGTTGATATAGGTGTAATGAAGTCAAAGTTTCAATGTATGCTCGCACATGTACCAAAACATCATAAGAAAACAAGTGACAGTGGTAATAGCTATGTTTAGTGGATTGGCATTAAAGACAGTCTCTGTTTTGATCACAAGAAAATTTTGACAAATGAGTAGACAGTGTAATGTATGAAACAGCCTTTACAATACTGGCCAAGGATTTTTCAAAGGACTGTGTTTGTCAATAGGAAACGGTGGCAATGAAACAATAGTAATGACAACAGTGGTAATACTATGGCGATGGAGGATATGGATAAGTCAACATGAGACTATGTGAAAACATGAAAGGACGTGGCAGCAGTGGTAAAATGGCCAAAAGGCATGAGGATGATGTACATAATGTGCCAGGGCGCCACAAGCAATATAGGTATGAGCACATATACCAATCACGAAAATTTACAAACCCTTCACTAGATTGTCACTATATCTTTTAAAACCCTGAGAATTGAATTTTCTATGAACATAGGGTTTATAGATTTCTCCCCAAGCAATGCTTGTTTCCCAACTTCAAAAAATACCAAAACCTCTTTCAAAAATCACTGAGCAATGATTAAAAACCTGTTTACAAGTGGATGGAGGCGTTTGAGCTCGAAATCGGACGCAAAGACAAAATTGTTTGGCTCTGTCGCTGTATGGGTAGCGCGCCTTATATGGGTAGCGCACTTGAGGTTTAACACGGGCTGTAGGCGTTATATGGGTAGCGCCCCTTATATGGGTAGCGCGCCTCCTGTATGGGTAGCGCGCTACATAGTGCATTTTGCAGGAAGCTTTTGGAGGCCTTCCCGGTGTCCAAACTGAGCGTGTGATAGCTTGTTGGAAAGCTCTTGGAGTCTACTTTTCAACCCAAGTGGAATTTTTCAATTTTGAATTCATTTTCCTTGTCAGAAATCAAATCTCCTAGAACTTGTCAAAATGAGCAGAATGAGGCTGCCTCAAGGCAGAGCGCTGTTGCAGTCAACTTTTGAAGGTCTTCCTCAACTCCAAATTGAGCTCATGATAGCTCATTGGAAATATATTTGTGTCTAGTTATCCTTTGACTCATCATGCAAGTCATTTGGCCAACCATGCTAGGAGAAATCTTGATTTTCCCAAGGTCACTTCAGAGGTGCATTCAATTCTCCTGAGGCAACGGTATTTTTGACATTTCTCCAAAACCATTATACCTGTGTAAAAAGTGAAGGATTTTTTTCTTCCTTGGAATTTTTTGTACAAAAACCTCTCTTATTTTTCCCAAATTCATATTTTATTTCTCTAAAACATCATTTGAGTGAAACCTATCCCGATGTGTGAAACAAGGGATTTTGTCGAAATGAAGCGAAATGAAGGGGATAAGGGGCTTCTAAATTCTTGGGGAAATTTTGGGAAGTAGGGAGGGATGTTAGGAAGCAGGGGAAAGTGGAATCTCGGAGATTGAGTGAGGGGAAGGGGTCCAAAAGGGAAAAACACAGGCCTAGCCTAGAAAATTGCCAAGTTGTGGCAAGAAACTAGGGTTTGTGCAAAAATGAGGAATTTGGTGGATCTCAATGATGGGAAGTGTTTAATAAGGTACATTAATGATAGGGGAAGGTGTATGAACATCAGGATACAAGTTTTCTAATGATTTGACCATCCAAGAGAAATTACCTCCAAAACCCTAGGAGAGGGAAATGGACCTTACCTAGGCACAACTGAAGCATGAACAAGCTGTAAAATGACCCAACGGAACTTGACATGATGATGAAAACCCTCTGAATGATGGCACACTCAGCTGAATGGTGACATGGACCGACATTTGGACAACTTTGAAAAGAGTGAAAACAAACCCTAGACCTAATGCCTAGTGACCAAATTTTGCTTGAAGACTTATTGAAATGACAAAATTGACCTTGACACCTTAAAATCACTTTGTAAGAGCATGTTTGATCACTGGAGGAAGGTAGAAAAATTTGACTCTATGGCTTTCAGATGCTTTCCATTATCTTGATCTTCATTTTAAGGATGTGAGCTCTCTTGTGATAAGAATAATACGCAAAAACCTTGTCCTCTAACAATCTTGGATGGCTTAATACCAATATCATACTCTTGTAAAACTGTTACCTAGTTAGCTCTCTTTTCTCCTACTTCCTTTTGTATTAACAATTTTCTCACTATAGAGAATGGGACAATAATATTTGTATGTGTTTTTAAGAGAAAAGGTCTAAAATGTTTAATTGATTTAAACACAACGAAGGCTTGTTTTTCCACATCAGAATAATTAAGCTCAGCTCCTTGCAGATTTGAGCTAAAGAAAGAAATTGGTTCTTCTATTTGTTGATCATTGAGCTATGTTAAAATAGCAGCATAGGATGTTTCAGTAGCCAAGGTATACAGAATAAAAATTTTAGAAAAATCAGGAGTATTCAATGCAGGTGCATTAATGATTGCCTTTTTATTGCATTAAGGGATTCTTTTTCTTTATGTAACCATTGAAAACCGAATTTTTCTTAATCATAATCTGCAAAGGTAAAACTATTTGAGAAAAATCAGGAATGAATCTTTTTACAAAATTGATTTTCCCTAGAAATGATTGCATGGATTTCTTGCTATGTGGTAAAGAAATATCAGAAATTTCTTTTACTCTGTCAGGGTCAAGATATATACCATCTTTTGACACAAAAAATCATAGAAGTTTTTCTTCATTGAGATCAAAGAAGGATTTCTTTGGATTTAAAGAAATATCATATCTTCTGCATCTTTCAAATATCTGTTTCAAATCATGCAGATGATTGACTCTTTTATTTGAAAATATTGTTATGTCATCAAGATAGATAACAACCAATCTATTAATCATACCCTTAAATGATATATCCATGCCTCTCTGGAAAGTAGCTCCTACATTTATTAAACCAAAAGGCATTTTCTGGTAAGCATAAGTTCCCCATTTGGTTCTAAATTAGTTTTTAGCCTATCATCTAGATGCACCAATATTTGGTTATAGCCTAAAAAATCATCAAGAAAAGACATGAGTTGAGAACCAGCTACCTTTTGAAGTATTTGTTCCATCGTTGGTAATGGGAAGCTATCTTTTTGACATACCTTGTTTAAATTTCTAAAATCCATACAGATTCTAATATATCCATTCTTATTCCTGACAGGTACCATGTTGGAGACCCAATTAGAATGTCTTACAGGAAAAATGATTTTGGCCTTCAAAAGTTTATTGAGTTTTGTCTTTATTTTCTTTCCAGATTTGGATGAATTTTTCTTAACTTCTGTTGAACAGGTTTCACATCAAAAAGCATTGGAATAGTATGTTGGATAACAGAAGTATCATAAGTTTTTAAATCCTCATAATTCCAAGAAAAGGCATTTTTGTACTTATTCAGAAGTCTGATGAAAGCTGACCTTTCCTCTGATGTTAACTCGAGTCCTAAATTAAAAATCTATGGTTTAGACTCAGTACCAAGATTCACTAATTCAAAATTCAAAGTAGAACTTTGAATTTTAGGATTAGTAACTTTCTTGAATCTGTCTTTTATATCATATAGATCCTCAAGTTTAACTACAGATTTGGGAATGGAATTTTCATTACTTTTTGAGGTATTTTCAAGATCATGATCATTTTCATCAATTATTTGTTGATCATAAGATTTCTCTGAAGTCAAGAAATTTAAGATATCTTCATCATGATACAATACTCTCCAGTTTGTGATATTATCGAAAACAGATGGTCGAAAGATTAATTCGACTGACAACCTATCTAGACTGTAATCTTCAACCGGGAGGAGCTTGGAGGCAACATTAGCTAACAAATCAGCTGATGTATTTTTAGTTCTAGGGATAGAAAAGATATTGAGTGCTAAAAATTGAGTGGTAAGGTCTTGAACAAGGGTTTTATAATGTTTAAGATGATCTGAAAGACAATGGATAATGTTTCTTACTTGTCTGATAACAATTTATGAATCACCATACACTTTCAGGTACTTAACATTCAACCCTATTGCTTTATAAATCCCTTGAATCAAGGCTTCATATTCTACAGTGTTATTTGTACACTAAAATTCTAACCTACATGAAAGCATAGTTTTTTCCCCATCTGGATCAATTAAAATGCATCCTTCTCCTGTGCCATCATTAGATTTTGATCCATCGAAATATAAAGACCAAAATAAATATTTATTTACAGGTTTATCTACAGATTGATTAGAAACATTAACAATTCTTGAATAATCAATTTGTGAAAGATTTTCAATTTGCGAAATAAAAGTATTTATAGAAAAAGGTGATTGTGGTGCTGTGAAATTTCCAAGGAATGATTCAGCAGAATAACCTCCGATAATGTTGTTATTAAAAGCTACAGGTTCATTTGCGTGTTCAAATTTTGTCACAGTATGCATCATGTGTTTTTCTCGCTCAACCTTTATTTGATTAGGTTTCCCTTTGTAAGGAAGCCACATGTGAGAATAATCAGTGGCAATGTAACCATTAAGCTTTGCAGACCAATCCTTTCTCAATATTAATCCATAAAACTTAGGAATATCTGCAATCAATATATCAATTCTCTGGACTATCCTGAAATCAAAGGCTAACCTAATGGTGACTGAATTAATTTCTCCCACAACTTGCACTTTAGTCCGATCTAATTGAACAATATGAATTGCAGATTTTTGTGGTTCAATATTCAATTTTGCACAAACTGAAGTAGGCATTATATTAGATGATGCTCCTGAATCTATTAAGAAATTATGAAAATTATTATTATATATTTCGTAAGTCAAAATAAAAGGAGGTGTCTGAGAATTTGATCTTTCTCCAATAAGAACAGTATTAGTAGCATCTACTTTATCTGGTGGCTTACCTGATCCTTTGGCTGCTTTGGCGACAACACCACTTAGTAGAGGAGAAATAGGTGTTGCAGTTAACTCTTTCAATAACAGCTTCTGTTGATGTTTAAGTTTTCTAAGTTCATGTAGAGAGATATTCACTCTAGTTTTCGTCATGTCTTCCACAATGTTATAATCCATAGGATCTGATACCACTAGAGCTTTGGATGTTGTTGTAGGAGGATTAGAAGATGATGGTTGATTTTGAGTCGGTAAAGAAGAATTTTTCTTTACAGGGGATTTGTCTTTAGTAGTCAAATTTGAAATTTTCTTCTTGGGAACTGTTTGGACAAGCTCTACTGTAGATTTACTTCTTGTACTTACTGGCAGGGCTTCTTGTTCTTTTTCACTGTCTGAATTAGGAAGAATGAAATCCCACATCCCATTTAATTCAGCTATTTCTTATTCATCATCTTCTTCCGATAATGGAGGTGTATCATCTTCCTCGTCTTCTTCTAGATCTGACTCTGCGTTAGAGATTGAATTGGGTGGTTTTGATTCAGTAGTTTGATTTCTTTTGAAATTTCTGAATGGCCTTTTGGTAGAAGTTTCTGCCACTTGCTTTTTTATCTCAACCATCTCATTAGACATAGTTTTGAGAACTTTCTACAACCCTTCCATATCATATGGATCTCTCGGTGTTTTCTTCTTTGAATCATCCTTAAAGATGACCTTTTTTGATTTTATGTCTTCAATAGCATTTTTCTTATCCATAGCAACAATTCGTCTTTCAACTGCAATTGCTTCTTTCATGTTTTCAGCCAAAGTAGGTTTAGCAGCTCTATCAACAAAAATTGCTATATTTGAAGGTAAAGTTGTAATATACCATTCACTTCGGACTTGCTCACTGGGCTTCGATGTTGTAGGGATTTTATGCAAGAGTTTATTGAATCAGGAATTAAAATCTTTGATGGGTTCTTTGGGTTCTATCCTCAAATTAGAGAGATCATTGAATAGGGTTGCTATTGATCTATCATCTCCAAATTTGGTTAAGAAATATTCTTGGAAAATATCCCAACTTGTAATAGATCCCAATGGTAATGAAAAATACCATGATCTTGCTGCCCCTTGCAAAGTATAGGGGAATAATCTAACCACAACATCTTCATGTTCTACTGCATTTAAATTTACAGCAAGCATAAAGTTATTGATGTGTTCTTCAGCTTGTATGTTAAGGTCAGGACTAAATTTTGGCAACCATTTTTCATGATGGTCTGGTAAATCATGCAAAGGTGCAGGCATTGCAACAGCTCATGGACTAGTCCATTGTCTTTGTGCCATTGTTGGGATAACAATTGAGGGACTTGAAGAAACAACTGGGGTTTGAGTAGAGGTTGTTGGAATAACTATGCTCTTCTGGGTTTGATTCTGGGAAACAGATGAGTGGGTTTGTGATGAAGAAATGATATCACTACCTAATTCCGAGGATTTTTTTTGGTCTTAACTTGACTTGGTAAAGGAAATTCCTTTGGAGGAATACCAAGTTTTTCACTTTGTGACCTAGTGAGAAGTCTGGAAGAAACAAATTGTGAAGTAACACTACCTTCGGATATTTCAGACTCTTCTAATGATAAAGAGAATCCTTGGAGTTTATGAACTAAAGCTTTTATTTCAGGGGACTCAGGAGGTTGATTTTCCGATTGATTTAAGACTTTGGTAGTGGGTGTTTGAATATTTCTATCAATTTCTTCCCTAGAGATTTGAGATGTAGAATAAATTGAAGAAGGTGATGAGGGTGAATTTCTCTTAGAATGACCTGTAGATTTAGATTTACTTGCCATTCATAGCTTAGGCCCTCCTTCTAGTGCCAAAAATTTTGAAGCCTCGAAAATCACTGCTTCAAACATCGGGGGAAAACCACCCGGTCGAGACCTTAGGACAACTCCTTTTCCGTTTGGTGTGGTAGCTCTGACTGGATTTATAGGACTAGTTTCCTAATAATGAGTGGATTGGTGATGGAGTGTTTTGTGTAGGTGAATAATGGAACTAACTAACTGAAATAATCTATCTAACTTAAATTATAACATACAAATAATTATAAAACTAACCCGGGCATTAAGTATGAATACGACTTAAAGATGGTTTCAGTTAAACAAATAACCATGAAAATGTATTATTATTTAACAGAAAGATGCATTATCATATAATGATAACTCTGTTTAAGAAATTAAACAGAGTTATAATAACACATCGCATTCATAATTCTATATATCATTTGTATATACTATGATAGATGAATATTTCTATATCTTCAGAAATGATATGACAAAGAAATATTTGGGAAAACAAGCATATATAAATGATAGAAAATTTCAAAGAGAATACTTCATAACATAAAGAAAATAACAGTAAATTGATAGAAATACCAGATTCATTGAGATATTTTCTTGATGCAACTCAATATCCAGATCCTGTGCTTTAACTTAAAACAACCTCCAAGATACAGAAATGCAATTCTTAAAGATAACTCACCATAAATCATAGGATGTGATCCTTTATAAAAATAAAATAGTCAATGGAGTACATAAATGTATCATCCAAGCCAAAATTTTACAAATTTCAGGACCCCTTTATAAATGCATGAAAGGGGTTTAAATAGGAAATTAAAAAAACAAATTCTCTATAACTTATGCTAAAAACTATCATCGGAGATCCTGAAAAAGACTTGCGATATCCAAATAAAATAGATTCATTGATTTTTTCATGTATTCAACGTGCTGAGATGGCAGATTTTGAGCATATCCTTGACTTCGGTTGGATGACTTAGCCTCGAATGCAACTGACCAGTTTATGTGGCATCGGATAACTCTGGAATGATGCAGTTGATGGCGTTTGAAAGGCATTTGATTGTCATCTGTTAACTGTGTGGTTTAATTAAATATGTCCAAATTACATCCCATGTAATTTCCAGAATTTTGTCGATTTTCTGATTCTTGTTGATTAATTCCTGCTTCCACTTGGTATTAGTTTCTTTCACCTTTGGTAATTTACCTAGAATACAATCTGAAATTAAATTAGTAGCATATAAGCTATCGTTAACTAATTGTTTCAGATTTTTCATCGTAGCTTTGGCCCTTGATGTAGCTTGTTCTTATTTAATCAACTATTTTTCACATTTAGAAAACAAAATTTCTTTATGTCTTTCTTCGATCCTAGGAAGATTTGCATTCTTTCCTTCTTCTGAGTTTTGCCATGAAATAAACTCTGATATCTTGTCATCTGTATTCTCAAATTCAAGTCTGAGGCTGACTGATTCATCAATAAGTGAAGATTTTATTTCACATAAAGGCTCTACTTGTGCAATCTTTTGACAGAGATCATCTAACTGCTGAGACAATAGCTTATTTGTTTCCAGAGCTTCAGTTTTAAATTGGTCAATTTTAGGATAATCCTTAAATTTATCCAATCTTGCTTGAAATATTTTTCCTTGCTCTGCTTTGGTAGTTTTCTCATTTTGTAGCAGGGTTTGTAACTTGGACACCTCTTGGGACAACTGTTGTTGCTTATTCAAAGCTTTTTGATCAAGCTTTTTCTTTTCCACACTCAGTTGTTCTTCCAGCTGTTTGGCTTTGAGATTTTCTTTTACTAACTGCTGCTCCAACTGCATTATCTTTTGCTGATCATTTGTTGTCTTTTCTTCTAACATTGCTATCTGTGAGTCTTTTTTCTTGATCATTTGATTGACTTCAACAGCTTTATCTATAGTGGTTGCACTATAGGCACCTGCAAATTGTGACAGTTTGGTAAGACCCTCTGAAGGATCTACCTTAGTATTCTTCCAGACAATATTCATGAATTCAACCTGTGGGGATGAAAGTGATTCTTGTTCTATCCTCCTTCTTTTCCTTTGTTTCCTGATAAAATCCCTATGATTAGGACTATAAAATATATCCAGATGAGGGATTTCTTCAACTTTCAACACAATTTCTTCTTATGGATGTTCAGGGATAATCTCCATATCTTGATTATTGAAACTATCAACTTGAGGATTATTTTGTCCTCCAATTTGCTGTTCAAATTGCTCATATTGTCTTAGCAATTGGGGAGTAACAATAGTTTCAGCAAAATTTACCACTCTTTCAGTGGTTGTTTTTCTTTCAAGTTGATCATTAGGTTTATCATCTGTACTTCTTTCTTCAGCCTGTATATCGCTCTTGGTACCTGTATTCTCCTTCTTTGTCTGAATATCAATCTTGCTAGCTACATTTTCCTTCTCAGTATGTATATCAAGCTTGCTTGTAGACACTTCTTTTCCTGTCTTGCTAGCTATGTCTTCATTTTTCTTTTGTTCTATTTCTATATTTTCAGCTTCTTGTAAAGGAATCCTTAGCTGGTCAAGGGGAGATTTCAGTAATCTCTGACTTCTGAACTGCATGAATTTGTTCATATCCTCTTGTTGAAACTTAGATTTATCTAAGTCATAAACTTGGGAGAATTTCTCAATTGAAACAAATAAATCATCAAATTCATCAAGTTCATGCTCAAACCTAGCCATTTGAACCAAAGTTGTGAAATCGAAAGCTACTTTATTTGGATCTTACTGTCTCCCTGGGACAGTTGCAAGCTTAAGATATCTTATTTTAATGACCTCCTTCTCAGCATGTTTGAAATCATTGAGAGTATAATTTCCACAATGAAAGGGAAAGGTAGGCCACATCAATTTCTTGGCATTCTTTAAACATCTTGACATCCCTCTTTCTGTCAGCTGGTAATAAATTTCTTGGGCTAACAGTTTTTCAGGGATATATAGAGGTAAGATATGGGGTTCTACAATGCTTCCAAAAAATCTGATATAGGTAAATCTTTCTTCTCCAAACCAATTTCCAATAAGGGATATATCATTCTTTGCTTTTTTAGAGAGCCAGGGAGGAAATTGGTTAAAAATGGTCTGATAGACAAGTAACAAAAAAGCCATGACAAATCCTATATACATGATTTTTGAAATGAGCCTTCCACAAAAGTTTATGGTAAATGTGAATCAGGATAGGTTCCTGTGAAGTCCATTTCCAACCCAGAATAGGGAACTCGGAATTAAAACACAGAGCATCTAATATATAAGCACAGAAATAAAAAGGGGATGTATTTCCAGTGTCTTTATCCTTTCTATATTCCAAAATTCTATTAGCTATCCTATCAGAAAGGATAACTAACCAATCCATAATCTCAGAATTCAGGGAAGAATGAATCAGGGGTACCATTTGGATTGAAAACCTTGCAGAATTATCATTTCCAAAAAGCCTACACATCATTGGAATAGCATAGCAATATGGGGGTGCAAGAGACTCCATGGAGTACATACCTGATGCTTCATTTTTGTGTTTTTCTGGAGCTCATCTCCATTCCCTTATTGGTTCTGATTGTGTTTCATTGCCTGCTGCGAAATCTTTAATGAAGGCTTTGTTATAGACTTTTTGAGGGTCTGGAAGATGGTACATTACTTTTATATCTTCTGCTCTGGAAGACCCAAAACTTGTTCCTGCAGCTAAAACAAATGTCCTGTTTGTAATGGTGATATTGTCTATCACCCATCGTATTACATCATAATAGGGGAATATATTTTCCCAAGCCGCAATTCTGTGAAGAAAAGAATTTGCAAGTGTTTTAAAAGGAGTCTCAGAATTAGAATCTGATTCATCTTCATCTGGTATTGTCGCCTTTGCCACTATAACAGTAGGTTTTTCTGCTTCAAGCAAATTGTAAACATCTTCCCATGAAAGCTTCCCAAGACCCTGGCACGAAGTATCTGTAACCAACTTGATTTTAGCTGGTTTTTCTTTTGGTACTGTGGGAGCGACAACATTCTTTGTTGCAGTAGCAGTTCTTGCTTTCTTAAATTTCTTAGACATTTTCCCATCTGGTATTGTTTCACTGGCTAGGCAAACAAGAGGGTTGGATGGTCTATGGCTCTGCAAATGAGAAAAACCTTTCAGAACGGGAAGGAATGAAGTTAGAAGAACAACTGTGTGAAAATATTTTTATTAATGATCCCAATTGATTAACTCATATTAAACTTAAATGCCCTCTATAAGAGTCACATTCACACATTCATTAGAATCGATCACCATAATTCATTTGATTTTATAAATAATGAATATCGTACAAATCGGAGATCAACGATATTGATATGTTAACGTAAAACTTTTCCTTTTGAATTTTTCGATTGCAATTAATAAATAATATATGTGCAATGCAAATGGAGATAAACAAAGACTAACTATCCATCGCATCAGAGGTTTCGAGAGGGAATCAAATAACATCTCATATTTTCCTCCGATTGGCGATTGCGATGATGATGGAATCTATCGCATCGGAGGTTTCGAAGAAAAATTAAATGACATCCCATATTTTCCCTTGATTTGTGATTGCGATGATGGTAGGGTCCATCGCATCAGGATTTTATAAATCAAGTAAATGTGATGTTGCCTCTCCAAAATGCGATTGCGATAAATCGCATCGCATCGGAGTTTTGCAATAGACCGAATAAAGGGTATCCTCTTCGAAAATCGATTGCAATAGGTTACATCGCATCGAAGTTTTGTAAAACAAAAGTGAAACATTTAAGACCCTACCGATTTGCGATTGCGATTTACTTTATTGCATCGGGATTTTTAACATGAATGCGTATATGCTTTGTGTCGATGCAATATAAGACTTGATAATTCATCGGATCGGAAAAATTCAATGTCACATTTGTTCACTTGTATTTGATATATGTGATATGCCATATATGACTTTTAAACAATGAATCTTTTTATTGTTTTATATAAAATAATCGGATTTCCTCAAAGTCTTTTATTTTATCTAAAAATAAAGGGGACCTATTTCTAAACAAACTTTATTATAAAATTTTGAAATGGGGAGGGTTGTTGTACCGTACAAAAGATCTAAATGAGAACCAGACAAACCAACCAGGATCTTTCTCATCAAGAGAGCCTCATAGAAGCGACGCCGTATTCACTTACGCTAAATTGAGTGCCACGTGTATGTTGTTTCTTTTGTTGTACCAAGAAACAGCTATAGATCCAATACTAAAGGCCTCCGCGTGCGCTACATCCCCGTTGTTTGCCGCCCAATCTGCATCCGTGAATCCATGCAACTTCATCTCATCCGTCTGTCTGTACCATAAGCCATACTCAAACGTGCCCTTGAGATATCTTAGGACATGCTTTCTCGCCTTCCAAAAGAGCTTGGTAGGCTTAACCATTGCTTGACTAAGTTGGTTCACCGCATAACATATGTCTGGTCTTGTATTTACTAAATACATTAGCGAACCCACCAACTGTCGATAGACAGTAGCATCCACTACCTCTCCAGATGTAGCATCCTCTTTCCTCTAGTTTCCTGAAAGAGGAGTATCCATGGGTTTGCAACCCTCCATGTGAATCTTACCTAGTATCTCCCTTGCATACTTGCCTTGAGACAAAAAAATTTCACCATCTCACTGCCATATTTCTAATCCAAGGAAATAATGAAGGATGCCCATATCCTTCATCTCGAACGCCTTTGCAAGGTCCTCCTTGCATAAGTGTATCAACTGCTCATCACCAGTCAGTATTAAATCATCAACATAACAAACAATGATTAAAATATTACCCTCCACCATAATCTAGTATAGGTTTGCATCCGCCTCACTCTTGGTGAAGCCAAGTCCGGTGAAATAATTTGTTGATCCGAATATTTGTTGATCCGAGTGTACCAATCACGAGCTTCTTGCTTCATCCCATACAACGCTCTTTTGAGTACGAACACATGCGACTGTTCTTAGAAGATCTAAAATCCTTCGGAGAGCGCTCAATGTAGATCCCTTCCTCAGTCCTTCAGAATCAGTCTTCACATCCATATGATGAATGTGCCAACCCATCTGCGCTGAGAGAGAAAGGATGGTCCTTATGGAAGAATACGGTGTAATAGGTGCAAAGGTTTCTTCATAATCAATCCCCTCGATCTGTGAGAAACCCTGGGCCACAAATCTAGCGTTGTATTTCTCAAAACTCCCATCAGCAGCTTGCTTTACCTTGTAGATCCATCTTGAACCTACCACTAATTTATCAATCGACTTTAGAACAATTTCCCAAGCATTGTTTCTAACAATGGAGTCATACTCCTCCACCATTGCATCTACCCATGTGGGCCCCTGCACTGCTTCCTGAAAGGAATATGGCTCAGTCACAACACATTTTCTCATGAGATCCATGTATCCAGTGAATCGGTCAGGAGACTGTCTCTATCTGCGTTGTGAAGTAGGGACTCCTACATTCTATGTCACATCAAGCTTTAGCCTCTCAGCATCTGTGGTACACCTTCTGCCAGTTCTGATGTTTGTCTCTATGTGAGTGGACTCCTCCATTCCATCAACCTCCTCCTGTGGTTTATCCACATCTAGAGACTCATATTTGGGAACCAAAATTTCCTCCTCTGCATGTAAGTCTAGCTCCCTCTCCAGTGAAAACTTCATGGCTTTCTCCTCATTGAATTTTATATCCCGTCACACCACATTCATTCAACTGTTTGGAAAATACACATGATAATTATTGGGTGTTTTTGTGTACCCCACAAATATCCCAACTTCAGAAGTCGGCTCCAGCTTCTTCCTGGTGTTCTTGGTCACATGCACATAAACAGATGAGCCAAAAATATTAAAGTGAGAAACATCAGGTTTCTTACCAGTAAAAGCTTCTTCAGGTGTACTCATGCCAAGTACTCTATCAGAACAACGATTTTTCACATAAACCGCAGTGTTGCATGCTTCTGAACACAAGTGCATTGGTAAGACCTGATCATGCAGCATAACTCGTGAAACACCCACAATCATTTTGTTCTTCCTCTCCACAACCCCATTTTGCAGTGAGTTATGACGCACTATGAGTTCTCTCTGAATTCCTTCTTTGCTACAGAAGTCTTTGAATTCATTAGAGATGTATTCTCCACCATTATCGCTCCACAAAGCCTTCACTTGCTTCCTCGGCTCTTTCTCAACCAATGCCTTAAAATCACAGAACTTTGAGAATGTTTGATCCTTCTTCTGCATGAGGAAGATCCAACATTTACGAGAAAAGTCATCAAAAAAATTTACATAATACCTGTGTTTAGCTGTTGAAGCAACTGAGAATGGTCCACACACGTCTGTGTGTGAGGAACTCTCTCTAGGATCACCGAAGCACAGTTCTCATTTTCATGAAGGGTGGTATTTACAAACTTTCCCATAGTACATCCCTTGCATTGATTTAACTGCGCAAGTGTACCCTTGGGAAGTCTAGTAGAAATCTGCTGCAAAATTTTCAGGGGGCCATGATGAAGATGGCCCAATCGCCTATGCCATAGTTCGTCGTCATCCCGACTCACCACTTCTTCTACTTTGCCCACCATTGTAGCGCAGCCATCTACCTCCATCTTGTAGAGATTCTTAATTCAAATCCCTATCTTCTTGGCTTGACTCGTTGTTTTATGTCACATGAAAGCTTTTCCATCGCTGAAAACAACGTCATAGCCTCTATCCTCCAACATCGCAACTAAGAACAAGTTTTTATTGAGACCTAGAACCAAGTTTTTATTGAGACCTGGAACATGCATAACATCTTTCAATAGAAATGGTTTACCTAACTCCCTCTCAAAGGTATGGTACCAATGTCGGTCGCACTGTGTCGTCCATCGTCGCCCATCTCTATATTCATCTGAAGATATTTCTCCTCCAAGTCACTGAAAAGCTCCTTATCTCCCTTCATGTGGAAGGGCACCCTCTCCAGGCCAAACTCATGGTTGCCCCAGGCGAGCATGCGATCGAGGAAATCAAGTTCAAATTGCAAGGCAAGGGCCTCACCAGATGCAACTCTAGTAGCCTTCTTGTTCTTCTTTTTCTATGGGTAGTTAGTGGCAAGATGCCCATGTTCGTGATAATGAAAACACTTCACCTTGGACAAATCCATCTTCTTGCCTTTAGCCTTAGATTTTGAGCGGAATTTCCTCCCCTTCCATTTCCTTGCTTTGGAAGCCAAAGAAAAATCCTCTTCATCATCACGCTTTGATGAAGAGCCATCTCTGGTGTTCCGCCTGAACTCCTCCTGCACTAGATCTGACCACAGTTGTTCCCAATCTGGCAGTTTTTCTCGTGCGTTGATAGAGTCTTCATAAATGTGCCAACTCTTAGGAAGCCCCAAGAGAGCCAAACTCACCAAGTCATCATCAGCAACCATGATTCTCACACTCCCTAGTTCATCCTGACATTGGATAGACTTTGTGAGATACTTTGGAATACTATCGCCCTTCTCCATCTTGATTTTTCTAAGTTTATCCTTCAATGCCAATTTCCTATGCTCGATGTTTCTTTGGAAAAGATCCGTCAAAGCCTTCCATAGCATATGGAGTGACTTTCCCATTAAGTCTTGAGAGAATATTTTTCCCCTTTCAGCAGACCTTCATCTATCTTTGTTACTTCCTTTGTGGGCATCAGTAATGCAACATCCATCGAAGTGGGATTAGGAACATCACTGTCGATGAATTCCTTCAAGCCATTATCTTCAAGCACTGCCTCAATCCTATCCTTCCATGCAATTTAGTTGGAGCTGCCCTTGATTTCATACTCTAGCCGCAAACCATTGAAAACCATTTCGATGTTTACCCAACTATTGCACCAAGAAATTCTTGCAGAAAATTCGAATTGTCTCCACCAACAAACTCAGCTACTGCTTCTGCTTCAATATTGCAATCTTCTTTGCTCCAATACCATGTAGAAATTTTAATACAATTATGTATTGCCTGGATTCTCCTAATCTAACAAATATATGCCACTGTTAAATACAAAATCCTTCTACTTAAATCTTTGCATAAATTTAATCTCCAATTGCAAACACATGAAGAAATATCAATCACACATAACACAAATATTTTTATCGGGAAAGCATAAAGCTAAAAACCCCACTATCATATATTATGTATATATCATGGATCATGAAACAATCTCATACAAAACTCTAATCCAAGAGCTCTCAGTACAATATACAATCATCTCACACTGTCATACAAAAATTGGCAAATACATGTGCCAATCTACTGCCTCCTAACAGCCTGCCTCCACTGCGCAATCCTTGTTGATGACAATCCCTAAATGAATGAGACACTACCTTGCCTTGACTTCAAAATCCTCATTGGCATCTCCAATGTGTGTGTGGTTGCATGAGTGCACCCACTAATGTCACAACAGATAGTCAAATTGTTCCTTTCACCTACTGCTCAACTGGGTCTCCACTGGATCTGACATGCACGTAGTTAACAATAGTCAATATTTATTTGCATGTGAGATCACTCCATGTGAATTAATTTAAATTTAATTCACTGATCTCTCACTAGTGTATCTTGAGTTACAACTAGTTACAACTAGCACAACTGAGTTTAACTCACTTAACCGATTTAAACAACCTTACAACTCACATAACTAGACATCCAACTCTGTTACAACTTTGTATCACTCAGTTGCAACAAAGTCCACTTGCATGTCTCACCAACCAACCTTATAACTCGTAATTCCTTTAGTCAACTAGTTTGCCACATCAGTTAACTGAAATCAAGTGCTTCAAGAGAATAGATTATTATTTATTGTGTAATTATTATTAAGAGATAATAATAATCGACATGCATTCTATTTTTAGACATGCGATCTATAAATATACTTTTCCCATGCATCTAAAAATAGAAACTCATCTATAAATATAATTTTCTCAACCCTTTATAAATAGTCTCTTGCTATAAATAGAATTTTCTCAACATTATAAAAATAGACATACACCTAAAAATAGCCTGTGGGCCCCACCTAGTGTAGGTGCTTAATTTTCACTAGGATCATCATCTTGTTGAATCTCAACATTCTCTTATATCCGAGGATGCCTTCACAACTTTCTATTTTTTTCCATACCTCGTCAAACCCATGTTTCTTGTAACCATCCTCCTACATACAAGTTTCATTAACGAAAGGTTCATATTGAGATGTATCCCCTAGTTTTCTAAAAAAGACATATAATTTGACCTTCATGATTGATGAACCAAGAGATCGCACATGTATATTGTTTCAACATGCAATGTAGAACATATCAATGCCTCCAGATCTGATATCCATTCCCATGCATAGCCATGCCACATGTCATGTTGATATATCAGCCACTGACAACACCTATCCTTTCCACCCGAAAATAAAAGGGAAAAAGTGAAAATTTCATTAGATTAGTCACCATTAACTAACATTATCAATAATTGTTGAAATTTGGATGTAGATAGAATTTTTGAACATGATAATTACTTGTGACTATATATATATATATATATATATATATATATATATATATATATATATATATATATATATATATATATATATATATATGTTTTTATTTAGCATTCTCTTACTTCAATTATGTCATCAAGAAATTACACATTTAATCATGGAGATCACAGTGCACAAAAGACAATAGACACCAACAGTTAGGCCAAAGGCCAGGGAAAAACTCACAAGGGGAAAACTCAACAATCCTTTCCTTATAGAATCCTAGTAAACAGGAGAAATCCAAGTCACATATGTAGGTTTTAACCCTAAACATAAATTACCTACAAAATAATTCTTAAAATAGAAAAATAAACAATAGCGAGAAAATAAAACAAATATACACAAAGGTTTCTCCATGGATCACAAAATCGAGACTACTAGATTGATTTTTCATTATGTTCCTTTCAATGTTACAATACATATATTTACATGTTGAAGCATTACTAAACCCCAATCCATTAAACGTGAATTAAAACATAACCGTATTTCCCTTGACCGGATCTACAAAATACCATGGGAAGAAAACCATCATGCCCAAAATCATGTGCAAAACCCATGCAGAAAACCATAGGTAGGTCAGCCCACCTACTACAAGGTCCAAAATTTTGTCTTGGGGCGTTGCCCCAAATTCCGTGTTGGGGGTCTACTAGCCCCCTACAAACCCCACGACAGGGAGGGATTCCACCCCCCTTATGACCCCCTTATTACACCCTGTGCAACGAACAGGGGGGATTCTGGTGCCCGAATAGTGGTGGAAAAAATATAACACCCACCCAACAAGATTTGACTAGTAGATCCAATTTCCATGTCAGGCCTCCATGTGTAGAAGAGTGTGCCTCAGAAACTCACATCATCGTAGAATAATGTAGCCTCAAGAAACTTGTACAACCATTGATAAATATAGTGTTTCGGGTAGCTTGTTTTACTATAGAGAATGTACTTCAGGATCTTCACTTTCCATAAAGAATATTCCTTTAGTTAGCTCGTTTAACCACTGAGAATGTGCCTAAGATATTCGTCCTACAAACTAACTCAAACTTTGTATTTATTGCAATGATGAGCTACCTATGACTTTGTATGAAATAAAGATTGTAAACTAAGAATATTTTCGCATATAACATAAGTAATGAGCCTTAGATTGATCCAAATTTTCCTACCACAGAAGGATGTCCAAATTAGTTTCCAAAATATGGATAATAGATTCCAATATATAGTTGTTTTTTCATGTGAATAGACACATATTTTGGGGAGGCCAAGTTGGAGAATTGGAGGGATAAATGATGCTTTTAAAAAATTGAAATTTTCTCCTTTTACAAGGGTCATGAAGAACATGCTCTTTTACATTTTTTTCCTTTTTGACCAAAATAAAGAATGAAGAACATGCTAGAAAATCATAATTTTTTCTTCTTCTGTTTCTACATAAAATACATAATGATAGAATTTCAATTATGAAGACCAAATCTAGTTAAAAATTCAACACTCCCTCTTAAATAGGGAGGTATTCATAATGACTCATCGAGATATTCTAAAGTTGAATATGTAATGCCCCACCCTACATTTACCCACTTTTACAAGCTCTCCAGCATAAACATGAGTTGAATGTCACTTTGATATGACCCGACCTCCAAGTTCTGGTTATGGAAGTGGGGTCGACTAACAGGAATCAAACTGCCATCCCTTAGAGACTACAAATCAATGAGGAACCCGAAAACCACCCCAGGTGATCAATCCCTAAGCTGGAACTCTTTTTCACGAATTTGACTCCACAACCACACCCATAATACATCACGCATGTGACTATGAGGCTACAACCACACCCATAATATTTCCTACCAGTGATTATGACTGAAATATGCTAGTTTTGTGTCAGCAATTGCGAGATATGTGCCAATTTTTTAGGGAAGGCCTTCTGACCACTACCCAGGAGTGCCCAGAACTTTCTAGAATCATGTCTAAGATAACGACAAGTGTAAACAATCAATATTCAAAAACTATTTTGATCAAGACATGCTTAATACATACTAGACATTTTGTGAAACATATAGTAAACATAGGAGCCACATGTCACGAATGCATATCTAATATTAAAATTCTAATCTTCATCTAAGAATCACTAAGAAGGATCAATTCCCTCTCAAGCTAGCTACAACAACATTTTTTATCCCATGCATTCATCAACCATTGATAATCCATCAAATTATGAACAAGATCCAATGTAAGAGCACATCATAGAACCATGCATATAACCAAAATATAAATCATGACAAATCAACCACAAGATCAACATAATAACCAGTACATGTGCTCATAAATCATAGTAGGGAAAATAGTTCGTATTAACATATGTAAATTCCAACCAAATCAGGGACTTCCACATACCACTCGACGATAGATTGGATTAAACCAAATATCTCTTTCAGCTAATCACCCCCATGCCATATTCCAAGCATGTTTGTGATATCTTAAGGATTAAACCAAAATAAAATTAACCATGGATTCCAGAGGCCAAACCACCTCAACCCTCAACCATATTTATTTCACCTAACTGGTCCAGAAATCACTAACCTCAACCATATTGGTATCTTCCCAAGCTGTCCAGGGCTCCAGAGACTCCTATCTCAACCCACAACCTTTAGGGACCAAATCTATTATAGGGCTATAGAGAACTATAATCTCAACCCACAGCTTCCTGGAACCTGAGTTGCTACATGGCTCTAGAGGACTATCATCTCAACGCACAGCCTCTAGGGACCCAAGTTGTTATAGGACTCCAAAGATTCTATCCCAATCCACAACCATAAGTAACCTGAGAACCAATAAAAAATCCAAATGGGGAACCCAATACATCATGGTTATCCAAGAAATGAAAATGAAAGGCTAAAACCACTGTCAATTTAGGAAAATATCCATGCTAATGACAACAGAACCAAGGAACCACATGCATGTAACTGCATCCAAAAGCCAAAAAGTAAATCACACATGCAACTTGTTACCTACAAAGTATCCCTATTTGTAGCTGTTGATCCAAACTTCTCTTTTGATTCCCACCAATTACTTTCTTATACTTTGCTTGCTTTCTACAAATCCAAGTGAATGCTAAAGTGCTCCAAGAATGCTCTAAGTGTGCAACAATGTAAGAGAGAAAAGTTAAAACTAACAAAAGTTGTGAACTGACCAAAGTTGTGAACTATTTCTTTGATGCCTTTTTATCAATGAGGTCTCTGTTTTCTTCATTTTCCTTCATTTTCTCTATAATTTCCCTTGCATGCATACTTGTCTCTTCACCTTGATTTTCTCCTATTTTCGTTTATTTCCTCATAATTAAATGTCAATTATTACCTCTTTTCCTCTACCAATTCCTTTTCCAATTTCCATAGCCATTAATAAAGCACAAGTTATGCCCAATATAATTCTTTCCCACCATTCAACTTGGAATACATGTCTCTTGACCTTGATCTTATTTTATTTACATTAAAAATCAACAAGGGGCTATTGCAAACCCCTCCCCCTTGGGGGAAAACCATCCTCATTGTTCTATGACCCTTATAACCAGAAAAACATGTTGCCTATGGATATTTATAAGCACAACTCGATGCAACATTTACAACATGCTAAATTGCTAAAATATCATGACCATCATACTACTTATTAGAGATTTATAACGAAACTTGATGCAATATTTACAATGTACTACTTATTGGAGCTATATACCACAACTCATTGTAGTATTTACAACACACACACACACACATAAAAAAACACATATACCAAACACAAAAACATCTTTTGAACTAGTAAATCTGGAAGGATACAAGACCTGCATCTGATCATCCATCTCCCATGTAGCTTCATCGAGCCCAAAGTGCTTCCATTGCACTTTAACTTTCTCTATTTCTCGGTTCCTTAGCATGAGTTATTTCCACTACAAAATGCACTGTGGCTCTGGCTGGAATTCTCCCTCTGGCTCCACCTACAATATAAACCAATCAATCACATGATCAACATCCTACACATATCTCTTGAGTAATGAAACATGGAAAACATCATGGAATTTCACTATTGGCAGCAATGCAAGTCTGTAGGCCACTAGTCCAATCCTGTCAAGGATCTCAAAATGCCCAAAATACCCAAGATGCCAGCTTGGCACATGATCCTATCCTTAAAGAGCTCCTCTTGGGCTTGATGCATAAGCACACATGCTTGCCAACCTGAAACTCCTTGAATTCTTTATGTTTATCTGCATAACTATTATGCCCATCCTGTGATTCCTTCAAGTTCCTTTTAATAACCTACATCTCTTGCTCCATCTCAGCCAACTTATCCAGTCCAATAAGTACCTATTTTTTGGATCACTCCAGCTGATAGGAGTATTACAAATCTGCCCATAAAGAGCCTCAAATGGACTCATCTTGAAGGATTCTTGATACCCATTGTTATATGCAAACTCTACTAGTGGAATATACTCCTCCCACTTCCTCTTTTGATTCATGACATACATCCTCAACATATCCTAAAGAATCTTGTTAACCCTCTCTGTCTATCCATACGTATATGCATGATAAGTTGTACATAAGGCTAACTCTCTCCCCAAATATGCAAATAGCTCCTTCCAAAACTTGGAAGTGAACATGGCATCTCTGTCTAATATGATCCTCTTTGGAACTCTATGCAACCTCACTATCTCCCTGATGAATATCTGAGCTACCTCACTAGTTGAATGAATAGAATTCATTACAATGAAGTGAGCTACCTTGCTCAACCTATCAAACACAACCATTATGGAATCATGCTTCCTCGATGTCCTCAGAAACCCTGTAATGAATTTCATGGAAATGACCTTCCATTTCCATTTTGGAATCAAATTAGGTTGAAACAAACTAGTTATATGCTTACACTCCTCTTTCACATTTTGAAAGTATAAAGTTCTTGCAACAAAATCAACCACCTATTTCTTCAAGTTCGACAAATAGTAGAACTTCTTTACAAATGTCAAATTCTTCTGGTATCCCAAGTGGTTTGCATAAGGCTTGACATGAAACTATCTCAAGATAAGTTTCTTAAGCTCACTGATATTTAGCACATAAATCATGTTCCTAAATCCGACTAAGCCATATACTATGAGGTGATACTCATCCCTATCACCTTCACCTTGTTTCTACAATCTATACTTTAGCTGCTAGTTTCTATCATCATCCCGCTCTACATGGAAAATCTGCTCTTGCAAATCTATCCCATATGAACTAATAGCTGAAATGTGATTCACCTACACTCTCCTACTAATAGCATCTGCAAAACTATTCTCCTTTCCCTTAATGTATTTGATATCAAAGTCAAACTCACTGAGGGTAGATAGCCATTTATCTTTCCCTGCATTCAAATTGGGTTGGTCAAACAAGTACCTCAACCCACTGTGATCACTTGTCAAAACAAACCTCCTGCCAAGAAGATAATGTATCCACACCTTTAATGCATGAATGGTAGTTTCCAACTCAAGATCATGAGTCACATAATTTATCTCATGTTAATTCAACTTCCTTGACTCATAACATACCACTTTTCCTTCCTACTTCAAGACTCCTCCTAATCCTTCCTTGCAAGCATATGTACATACTACAAACTCCTCATCAAGGTCTGCAATCTTCAAAACTAGAGAATTTGTAAGAAAGTGCTTCAACTTCTCAAAACTAGTTGCACACTCCTCTATCCATTCAAACTTATTTCCTTTTCTATGCAAGGAAGTGATAATATATCCAATCTTTGATAAGTTTCTAATGAACTTCTTGTAGTATCCTTCTAGTCCCATGATTGATCTGACCTCATCCACATACCTAGGAATTGACCACTGCATGATAGCTTTAATATTTTATGGGTCCATTGTTATGCCTTCCTTGGAAATAACACGTCCCAAGTAATGAATCTAAGACTGAAAGAAATTGCACTTACTGATATTGGCATACAACTGATGCTCTCTCAATAATCTCAACACTGTTGCAAAGTGCTCTACATGTTCTTCCTCATTCTTGGAATATACCAATATATCATCAACAAATACTATCAAAAACATTTCTAGGTAAGGACACAACACACTGTTCATCAAACACATGAAGGTGGTTGGAGAATTAGTAAGACCAAAATGAACCACCACAACCTCATAATTCCCATACCTCCTATGACATGCAGTCTTTTAAATATTAGGCTTCTTTGATGCGCACCTCACTATATCCTGATCTCAAATCAATATTTGAGAACACTGCTTCTCCCTTCAACTAATAAAACAAGTCATCAATCCAAGAGAATGGATGCATGTTCGTGATGGTCACCTTGTTCAACTTCCTATAATAAATGCACAATCTGAGAGTACCATCCTTCTTCCTTACAAAAAAAACTGGTGCACCCCAATTTGACCCACTTGGCCTTATATATCCCTTATCGAGCATTTCCTTAAGATGAAACTTTAATTCCACCAACTTCTGAGTGCTCATCCTGTAAGTTGCCTTTGATGTTGGTGTTACTTTTGACATAAAATAAATAGATAAATCCACTTCCCTATGAGGAGCTAACTCTAAAATATTTTCAGGAAACACATACTGAAACTCCTGCAAGATAGGATACTTCTTCAAGACTTCCTCATCCTTATTGTCCTTCCCTTGTGTCATTGGAAATATGCAATGCAAACAAAAAACGTCATTTCATGTGGTTTTGCTTTGCTTGCATAGTTGTAACCATTCCCACTGATGTAGGCTTCTTCTTTCATTGTAAGATTCTCATTTCTCCATCATCATCCAAGAACTCAATAGCCTTGTCATAACAATCCACTTTAGTCGGGTGAATGAACAACCAGTCCATGCCAAAAATCATACTATATGAATCCAAAGGAAGCACATTTAAATGTGTTGATGTAGGCATACCATTCATATCAAATGCACAAGATCTTACCCATTGATGTACTCTTCTCTTGGTCCATGTATCCAACTACACCAACCCAGATTTTTCATGCACTTATTTTTCAAGCCACACTTATCCACTAGGTCGGGGCTGATATAAATATAGTTTGATTTAGGATCAATCAAAATAGGAAAAACTTGATCACAAATCTTACCTTCTATCTCGATAATGGATGATTGATGATCTGTCTGCCTGCTATCCACTATTTCATAAATCCAAGGAATACTCTGACCAACATCCCCAACTGTTTATGCCTCTTGAGCACTATAATTCTGAGGCCTACCCCCCTAATGTGATGGGAAATCTCTCTTGCGATGCTCTCCACCACAAGTCCAACACCTCAAAGGATTCCTACCATCACCCTTATTCTGCTCCTCAGGATGAGATCCATGTGTTATTCATCAATAATTTTTTCCCTTGATGATGACTAAATGACTATCCCAATATTTCTAGAAATAAGGTTCATAAACATTGTGAATTCTAGAAATCTCACTGCCTTCATTATCCTCAAGATAATTTTTCACTATCTCATCACTCCATAATGTCTAACTTTGCTTACCAGTTCTAGAAAACCCATTAGATTCTTGTATCACCCATTCTGTGCATATGTATTCACCTTTGTCCCAAATCCTCTGTTTTGTTTTGCCTAAAAATTCCCCACTACCACCTGAGCCTACCAATCAAACAGTTTTTTTATGCCTCCCATGATACTCTCAAACACTGATGGTCTCAAATTGTCTCTGTAGACCCTTTGCATTGTCAAGTATGTTCAATTTAGATCTTCAATACACTAAGCTTATCATGGATCCTATATTACAATTGGTGATCCCTAAGTCTAAGTCTCAGTCTAAAATCCAAGTCTAAGAAAGCCTCCATTAGGTCACCTAAGGTCTCACTGAGTCATAGGATGGATTTGGTGCCCTACAAAATATGTCTTCTTGTATGAAGATATTATGTTCAAAGAGGAATAAAGTCAAGAAATTTGATCCAAGACTGATCAATAGTCATCCAAGAAAATCCTCCTTGGCTTAGAGCACAAATACTGCAAAGGACAGTTGCCCTTGTTCACATTTTTGCAAGAAATGATCAAGGTTTCCATCAGAAATGAGAAAATTTAAGGTGATAGGATGTAATCATCACTACGAGACATCCACAAATAAGAAAAAGGCAGCAGACCTGTGTTTAAAAGAGAATCAAGGTTTTTATGATTGGTTAACAAAACAGTGGGGACAAGCAAGAAACCATCACAAAGGCTACAAGACGGGAGCCACCTCAACTCCATCAAGTGCATTTTGAAGATTTTTAGAAATGATAAATAATTTTTGAAGGAGCTTTAGATAACTTAGAAGACAACACTCCTTATTTTTCTCTAAAAACCCTAAAACCTAAGAGTTTGGACAAATTGGTGAGACAGGTCAATTGAAGATGACGAGGCCTCCTTCTTAAAAGCAGAGGGCATCCAAAGAGTATCAGTTTAAGAGGCTAATTTTTTTAAGTATAGTCCAAGGGCCTATAAAATTAAACAAAAAGGGGCAAGCATAGGGTTAAATTATCAAAGGGAGGAAACAAGTTGAATCATATGGTTACTGTTCAGAAAAAGAGGTATTAAGCTTCAAAAGAGCACTAAGGGATCAAGGGCAAGTGAAATGTAGGCACTTACGCAAAATCATAAGTGGCCATATGAAACCCATGGCATAATATGATTTGTTTGAAACTTTTGGAAAAATGGACCTATTATTTCCTTTAAAAATAGAAGAAAACACAATCTTCATGTCACCAACAATAAAAAATACCCAAAATAATAAGAGCAGTGTTTTCAATTTCCAACAGCATGCCTAAAGACAGTTTGGACAATGCCCCTACTTTCAAGGAAAGAGGGTGAAGGGAGCATCAGCATCAGCCAGCCATCAAAATAGGAAAATAATGCAAGGCACCTTGAGAAAGCCTTCAAAACCCCTGCAAAAAAAACATAAAAATATCATTCAAGGGACAAAGGAGTTAAAACATAAGAAAAGTGGGTTCTTAAATTCAATTTCTCTCTCTCAAAAGGATATAAAAGTGTGTCAAATTCATTGTTAGCTCATTTAACATTTGCAAAGAAGAAAGAAGTTGTTAAGGAAGAAAAACATAAGTTTTGGACTGATTCTGGGCAGAGTTCTGTTGGTGCTACGCAAATCGGGAGCGCTACACACATAAGAGGTTGCGCTGCACAAACGAGCTTGTTCTCCGTTCAAATTTTCAAGGTGTTGCGTAAAAATCTTCCGGCGACCTGGAGCGCTATGCAAACTCGGGCCAAAATCGCCCAGGACACACAGACCAGGCCACTTCACTCGAAATTCCTTCTCGAAGCACCCGGGCGCTGCTCAAATTGACCACCCGACTCACCCAGAGGACGTGCAGACACCTCTGATCCTGCCGGCGCTGCACTTATTCCCATGCAGGCACTGTCGTTTTTGTCGGTGATGTGCAAGCTCCTGTGCAAACCCTGCCAGGCGCTATGCAAACAGCCTCACCCGAAAGCACGGGCAGAGGTGTTGCGCAAACGCCTGGGAGGTGCCAAGGTCAAAGGCCCTTGCCCTAGATCGAAATTTTCTCTCTCCAAGCTGCCTCCAGGGTTTGTAAAAGGCAAAAATTGGTATGTGGTGCCCTCTCCATGTCTCCAAGCAGTATTTTCAAATAAATTTTAGTTTTTAAGTGGTCTTTAAGTTGAAACCCTAGGAAGATAAGCTCTAGGTCATGCACACGAAAGAGCTCCTATTCGAAATCTTCTTGCAAACAGTTTGATATCATACTAGGGTGGGTGAGTTGAGGTGTATACAAACACAGTTGATAAGGGCTTCCTTAAAGCCCCAAAGCCACTAAAAACTTGAAACCCTAGCCTCCATACCCCTCATTCACCAAAGTTGACCTCATCCTCATTTTTTAATTTTTGTTTCCACTAAACCTCAATTTTCAGACCAGTGTCTCCCATCACCATGTTAGAGACTGAAAATAGCAGTGATAGTAGAGGAGGTCAAAGGCCTTCAAAGACAAAGCACAAGGGAGGTAAAGTTAATAGGTTGGAACCCCAAAATACAGTGGTTATCACATCTTCTCCTAGGATATTATCATGCTTCCAAAATACAAGATTCTTTCAATTTTGTGAGAAGGTCAAACAAGTGAAGAGCCACCCTGAGCTTACAAGGCTCCTCATTCTCAACCTGCATAACAAGCACGCAAACCTTGCAAGAGTAAATTTTGAGATTTTAGCAAGTGCCATTTTTTAGGCTACAGGTATCCCAACTGTGGGAGAAAAATGGTTTAAGAAGGGAAAATTGGACAAGGACTCTTTAGATCCATTTATCAAACCAAGATATAGAGGAGGCAACAAGACTATTTTCCCATTTTCACAACTCAAGTACAGGTTCAAAGTTTTGATGTTAGTTATCATGAAGTACTTCACCTGTGAAGGGAGGTACTCCAGGATCTAT
This sequence comes from Pinus albicaulis, assembly GCA_034641835.2. Classification (NCBI taxonomy): domain Eukaryota; kingdom Viridiplantae; phylum Streptophyta; class Pinopsida; order Pinales; family Pinaceae; genus Pinus; species Pinus albicaulis. The sequence goes on along the minus strand of CM076569.1, from coordinate 96,373,159 downwards.
GCTTATCATGTTAGACTCCTCATGCACTTCACAGGGGTCAATGAGCTCAACTTACCTCACTATCTCTATAAAAGCATTGAGAAAATGTCTTCCGTTGTCCGAAGGAGGAATTACCCACAAAAAAAGAATAGCTTTTTCCACCATTCCTTGATCAAGATGGTAGTTTTGCATCAGTTAGAGCAGCATGGTATACCTTGGGGGGTTTTTATAGCTCATGAATCCTTTACAAACCCACAACCTCCTCCTCAGAAAATTTTTCCTTCCTCATCTCCCCAAGTACCCTCACCCCAAGAAAATCTCCCTTCTTCCCCTTCTATTGATGCATCAAATGAAGAAGGTGACAGTGGCAAGAATGAAAAATATAATGAAGGAGATGGTGATGAATTCAGTAAGGCAGGGGCAGGAGATGATGATGAAGAGGAAGGAAATGATGATGAAGAAGAGGGAAATGAACATGACAGTGAGGATAATGATGCAAATGAGGAAGCAAGTAATGAAAAGAAGGAAAAGGGAGTGAAGAAAGTGAAGAAGGAGCAACAACAGAGAAAGAAGAAAGGACAAAGGATGAAGAAGAAAGTGAGAGACCATACAGCTAAGAAGAAAGAGGTCATGACAGTCATGAAAATGACCAGCCAATCAGTGAGCAAGAGGGTGATGACATGGCAGAAAATAAAGATGACCCCAGCTAGGCCAAAGAAACCAGTGACACAAATATCACACCTCTTGCATGTATATACCAAAGAGGCCCAAGGCAAGTGTTTACTGCCTCCAAAAGGCAAGGGACCTTGCCAGATGCATCAACTCCAAGGCTTGAAAGGACAAATATGCACCTAGAGGCCAAGCTGAATAAGGCAAATGAAATCCTAGAGCTGCAAAGAAAGATGGCCAAGCATTATGCCAAGAAACACAAGCTTGTTTCTACCAAACTAAAGAAGGCCCTCTTTGAAATCCAAACTCTAAAAAAGGAAAAAAAAAGCTTGAAAACCTTGGATTTTTGGCTGAGGCTTCTCAGCAGTTGGCCAAGACCCCTTAGAGAAGATCTCCACCAAATTTGAGAGCATTTGGAGAAAATTTTATTTTTTTTGAAATTTTTGGTCTCATTTGCGCAATGCCTCTAGCACTACACAAACACATGGAGCAGCCCCAGGAGAAAAATTTTAAATTTTGGATTTCTATCAGTCTTCACATCATGCTCACCAAATTTCAGAAGTTTTGGAGAAGGTTTGACCCCTAAAAAGGTCAAAAAACACCTCAAAAATCACCTTTTTGCCTTTGTTTTAGGCCTGGCACTGCGCAAATAATAGACTGGATATTTTGGAATTTTTTATAGGGTTACAGGGACTGTATCAGGAAACCACAATAATTTTTGGAAAGTAGACTCCTCAAGCTTTTTAACTAGCTATCACGGAGCCAAATCCGACATCGGGAAGTGGTCCAAAACTTGGTTTCAAAACAGCCTATTTTCTGCAAAAGTGGCGCTCTGCAAACATACTGTCTTTGCCAAAAAAGTCAACAAAAGACACTGATTAATGGAAAAATGGTTTTTTAATATTTTCTTGGAAAAATCACTCTAGATTTGATTGAGGAGTTATATTTTGATATTTTTCATTGATTAGCTTATCTACTATGTGTCTTGGGCCTTGCATGGTCATTAAGCACATTTATGACATTTGTGACAGAATTAGGGTTTCTGGAAGCCTCTTATGATTTACACCTCCTCATTTTCTCCATAAATAGAGCATGAGGCTCTTATGTATTGGGTTGGATTTTGATGACTAGTTCTGAAGTAATACATAGTCACTTGGAATTTGAAAAGAACTTCATGTCTTGGAGTTTATGAATGCCCTAGTTTGTTTGTTGATGGAGGAGGACTGGTTGCAAGATCCATGAGTCTAGTTGATGGTGAAGTGTTTATTTTTGTTTATGTTTTCTAGTTTATCATTGTGTTTCCATCTTTCTATGTTGTAGTAGGACAAAGAATTTAGACTAAGAAATATTTCTGATGGCACCTTAACTCTGTTTGTTCCTCACTGCCTTAATGTTTTCCTCTGTTAGGACATGTTAGATGATCCTTCTTTGCTCTCTAAGATCTCTTAAGTTTGTTTATTTCCTGAATGGTTTAATACAGTAAGTATCCAGCATGATTCATGGTTAGCTTTGCTTACTTGTTGCCACTAAAGCACTATTCTTGAAGTCTCTCTTTAAAGCATCATTACTTAGGTTTTTCAAAGAAGTTTTGTTTCAAATCGTACTCTTTGCACTTGCTTGGTTAATTGTTTTAAATATCTCCATGGCTATAATCTTAGATGTTTAGGAGTTCCCTCCTCTCTAATTGTAGTTATTTTTGAACTTAAATGTTTTCTAATTTTGAAGGTGAATTTACTAAAGTTATATAAGCTCTTATGCTTTCTATGTTTCACTGGAATGTTTATCTTGGATATTGATTAGTATAAGTATTGTTCAATGATATTAATGGTTTGCCCTACCTCATGAGTTATAGTTTTTTCTTATCTGTGTTTAAATACCTCCTTGTTAAAGTATATGATAAAGGATTCTTGATTGCCCTTTGTTAACTTTGTTCTCAATATTTATGTTCATCTCATGATCCTTTAAATCTCAGAGTTCCACCAACTCAAGCTAGATTTTCCCTACAATACTCTCTAATCCATTAATGAACCTATCATGACCTTGTTAGACTCCATTTCCCAATGACTTGAAGTTTTCCTTATTTCTATCTAAGTCTATCTAAGCATCATACCCAACCAAAAACAATCAACAAACCCAAAATTTCATAGCTAGCCTAAAATCAACCCTAATCAGCAAACAAGTTCACATCTTTGCACCTAATATAGAGATCCCTCTTTGAATCTAGGAAGGCTAGGTCCTTGGATTCTAAAGCTTGGTTTGATGTTACCCCTGTCCATTTATATCTCAATCAATCTAGCAAATTGCGAGGAACAAACACCATGTCCTTTCTCAACTTCATTGAACTTCTTATAAGGTGCTACATTCTCCTTGTCAACTGCATCCTGGTGTCTTCCTCGCTTCTGAGGCCATTTTCCTTTAGTATTCTCATTTCCTTTCCAATAATTCTTAAGATCAAGATTGCACTTTGACTACTCGTAACGATGCTTAAGTTTCCTAATGTATTCCTCTAATGACCGAGGCTCATCAAACTCAATCTGGTCTTTCAATATTACTGTAAACCCATTGATGAACCTTTGAATCTTTGCTTTCTCATCCTTAAGATAAGGCACATACCTCAAAAACTCCATGAATCTATTAGTGTACTCATATTTTTTCATATAACCCATCTTCAACTCATATAATTCCTTGGCCCTATCATCATAATACATTTCAGATAAGTTATACTTATTCGTGAATATTCTCTATAACTCATCCCAAATCATCCCCTCTTCTCTAATTCCTCTGAAATTCTTCACATATTCCCACCAAATGTTTGCTATCCCTTTAAGACTAAAGGTAGTTATCTTGGCTTTAATGTTCTCTGAATAGTCATGCAATCTGAAGAAATTCTTCATCCCAAACAACCATTCTTTTGCATCTTCTTATTTCTTCATCTCTCCATAAAATTTAGGAGGCTTGGATTTCTTGAAATCCTGTGGAAAATATCCCTTCTCACTCCTCCTATAAGGATCATGGTGATGATGGTGATCATCTCTCTCGGAATTGGAACTAGAATGGAATCCACAAGTACTACCCCTCCTATCAAGTGTATCTAAAGATATTCCACCTCTAACTCTATCATCTTTGTCCACCCCATGTCCTCTATGAGACCTTATGCCATATGCCCCATTAGTATTCTCCTCATATCCATAACTGATACCCATCCATGCTTTTGCAAATATGAAAGACTCTAAAGGATGTCTGCATTAAATTCTACTTGATTTTACATAGCTTTGGAGATCCTTTCTTATGCCTCAATCATCTTGATATTATCTACTTTGCAACTTCTGATGTCTACCATCAGACTCCTCAATTTATCTTATAGATAAGGAAAATAGCCTTCTCCTTGCTGCTCAACTGACCTTTCCCATTCCATTGAATTCACATCAAGCCTATAAGGGGAGTCATGTGAAATGTAATCCACCATTCCAATCTTCATCTCTAAACCTCTATTTCTTGCAAACATACCATGTTAGATAAAACAAATAGAATACATAATCAAATCATAGCTCATTTTATCTTAGGGGAGGCTATCTCATCTGCACAAATCAGTCTAGATTAACACGATATAATATCACAGGAATACCAATTCATACATAAATATCATGACCATAAAAATAAATAACCTCCATGCATGCATGAAGAACACTTAAATAGCTGACATGCATGCATAACAATATGAATTTGTCCCATATAGTCCAAGTGTTTGAATCTGGAAGCTCTGATACCACCCCATAATGCCCCACCCCACATTTCCCAAATTTTACAATCTCTCCAGAGTAAAAATGAGTTGAATGTCACTATGATATGACCCAACATCCAAGTTCCAGTCATGGAAGTGGGGTCAACTAACTGGAAGCAAACTTCCATCCCTTAGGGACTATAGACCACTCATGAGCCTGAAAACCACCCTACGTGATCAATCCCTAAGCTGAAACTATTTTTCACCAATTTTACTCCACAACCACACCCATAACACACAATTCATGCGACTTGGAGGCTATACCTGCACCCAAAAGACCACCTACCAACGGTTATTACCAAAATCTTCTAGTTCTTTGCCAATGATTGTGAGATGCATGCCACTTTTTTATGGAAGGCCTTTAGGACACTGCCTAGAAGTGCCCAAAAATTTCCATAATCATGTTTAAGATAATGACAAGTCTAAAAAATCAATATTCAAACAATATCTTGATCAATACATTCCTAATACATACTAGAAATTTCGTCAAACATATAGTAAACATAGGAGCTACAATTCATGAATGCATATTTGATCATAAAATTCTAATCTTCATTTGAGAATCACCAAGAAGGATTAACACCCTCTCAATATAGCCACAACAACACTTGTTAGCCCATGCATTCATCAACCATTGATAATCCATCAAATCACGAACATGATCCATGGTAAGGGAACATCATAGAACCATGCATATAACCAACATATAATTAGACTATAAACCATGAAAAATCAACCATAAGATCAACATAATAACAAATACATGTTCTCATAAATCATAGTAGGGAAAATAACTCATATTAACATATGCAAATGCTAAGCAAGTCAGAACTTCCACATTCCATTTGACCATAGATTGGGTTGAACCAAATCTCTCTTTCAGCTAATCACCCCCCGCACCATATTCCAAGCATGAATGTGGGATAATAAGGGTTAAAAAAACATAAAATATACTAGGGCTTCTAGAGGCCAAACCAACTCAACCCTCAACCACATCGACTTCACCTAATCGGTCCAAAAATAAATAACGTCAACCATATTCGTCTCTTCCCAATTTTTCCAGGGCTCTAGGGACTCCTATCTCAACCCATAGCCTCTAGGGACCCAAAATATTACAGGGATATAGATAAATACCATCTCAACCCACAACCTCTAGGGACCCAAGTTGTTCTAGGGCTCCAAACATTATATCCCAACCCACAACAATAAGGAACCTGAGAACCAATAAAAAATCCAAATGGGGAACCCACTACATCACGACTATCCAGGAAATGGAAAGGAAAGTATGAAACCACTGTTAGTATAGGCAAATATCCATTCCAATGACAACACATAGCCAAGGAACCACATGCATGTATCATGCATAAAAAAACCACCAAGAAAATCACACATGCAACATGTTACAAAGTATTACTTGTTGTAGCTTCTAATCCAATCTTCTCTTCCATTGCCCACCAATTCCTTGCTTGTCCTTTGTTTGCTTTCTCCAAATCCAAGTGAATGCTATAGTGCTCTAAGAATTCTCTAATTGTGAAAGAGTGTAAGAGACCAAACCTAAAACTAAAAATTTTTGTGAACTCACCAATGAAGTGAACTATTTCTCTGATGCATTTTTATTTTTGAGGTATCCTTTTTCTTCATTTTCTCTCTAATTCCCTTACTTGAATATTTGTGTCTCTTCACCTTCCCTTTCTCTTATTTTCCTTTATTTCCTCATAATTAAATGTCAATTATTGCCTCTTTGCCTCTGCCAATGCCTTTTCCAATTTCCATAGCCATTAATAAATTGCAAGTGATGCCCACTATAATGTGGAATACATGTCCCGTGACCTTGGTCTTATTTTATTTACATGAAAAATCAACCAGGGGATGTTATAAAATAATTATATAAGAAACGATCTAGATTGATAAACATAAATGATGATAACATCATCATACTTTAGAGACTGCAAATCAGCCAAAAAAGTCCACTAAAAGATTAAGGGAAGAAAGAGCCTATGTGGTGGAAACTACAACTGAAACTAAGTTCAAGCTCATATATAACAAAAGGCCCAAGTTAGATTCAACAGGTAAAGGAAAAGTAACAATTGATGTGGAAGAAACAAAGCTTATAGATACCAACACTAAATTGCCAAAAACAGATGTTGCTAATGTGATCATCAATGAGCCAGCCACAAATAATCAGAATGAAGAACAAGTCAATAATGAAGATACACCATTGATGGAAAGACAACGAAGCATGGAAGCCTCTTCCTCACAGACAGCTGAGGAAAAATATTTGGATATCAAAAAAAAATATAAAAAAATCAAGCTAAAGAATGAGGAGATAAAAAACAATATTTATTCACAATATCTCAAACAGACTCCAAGTGTGCAAAACAGGCTCCTTTCTGCATTTGATTATTCAAATTAAAAGCTAATAATGTCAGTGTTACAGCCCATAGTAAAATCTCCTAAGACAGTGGCATATTATAAGAAATTTGATTTGGAAGTCCAAACAGATAAGATCCATGCTCTTGAATAAATTGAGTTCCATAGACAGACCTCAGAAATGCTATACTTTACTGTCACAAATAAATTCATGAGTGCTGAAAGACTCCAAAACACCATCTCCAACATGCAAGATCAGATGAAGATGGACAAAGCCTCATTGTATGCCAATGATCTAAGGATAAAAGCCTTAGAAGAATTAGTTTTGTAGGTGGGATATGACCCTACTAATATCAAAGCAGCAGAGTTATTGGTGAAAAATAAAAATGAAGATATAGCAGCTTTGAGGAAACAACTCAAACTTTCTCAAAGTGAACATCCTCAAACAAAAGAAATCATACAGGAACAGAATGACAAAGATGACATGATGAACATCATCTTTCAGCTCACAGGACAGATTAAGGAGATGGAGATTCAGATGGACAAACTTGTCCATGAAAAGGAAATAGTGAAAGTACCAGAGATTTCTAAAGTTATTCCAGTAATCACTACAGCAGTGCCTTCAACTTTAGCTAAAATTTTGGCACCCAAAGAACCACTGGCTATTGTAGTGCCAGTAACTTCTTCCACAACCTCAGCTACTGAATCATCTACAACAGCAGTGCACCATACAGATGAAGCAACAAATTGGTAAAAGCTATGGAGGAAATGTCTCTGAAGACAAATGAAATCAGTAAATTGAAACAGGTAGTAGAAAATCTTGAGAAGTGAAACAAATTGGCTCAGACTGAATGAAGAGTTGAAGAAATTGTAGAAGGAATTGACATTGAAGGAACAAATATCATGTATCAAAAACCATCTTTGGAACAATTTCATTGAAGCCATCCATGATGTATGGCCTTCAATCCCATTTCTTCACCCCTGTGAGCATCACCCAATGCAATGAGTGCTAAGTGGACTATTAAAAAATCATGAGAAATTAGTCACTTACGACTACCTCTCATGGAAATATTCATAGTCGATGAATGACTTACTTAACGCAGTTGAATTGATATCTAATACAAAGCACTGCGGAAACCCCTGATACTTAAAATAAAAAGAGTAAAGGGAGCTCTAACTGAATGGTTCATGAGGCACAATACTTGCTAACGTTTTGCAAATGGGGTAGCAAGCTAAGTGGGCTTGATTGAAGGGAAAACTCCACAGTTAAGCACGCTTGAGCCAGAGGAGTTCTGGGATAGGTGACCTCCCGGGAAGTCTTGGTTACCAGGTGCAAACCCCGGAAGTAATGATTGATGCTATGTGATTCATTTCATTAGTTTCAATCCCACTTCTTCACCCATGTGAGCATCACCTGATGCAATGAGTGCTAAGTGGATTATTCAAAAATCATGAGAAATTAATCACTTACGACTACCTCTCATGGAAATGGTCATAGATGAATGACTTACTTAACGCAGTTGAATTGATATCTAATATAAAGCACTGCAGAAACCCCTCATACTTAAAATAAAAAGATTAAAGGGAGCTCTAACTGAATGGTTCATGAGGCACAATACTTGCTAAGGTTTTACAAATGGGGTAGCAGGCTAAGTGGGCTTGATTGTGGGGAAAACTCTATAGTTAAGCGTGCTTGAGCCAGAGGAGTTCTGGGATGGGTGACCTCCCAGGAAGTCTTGGTTACTGGGTGCAAGCCCCGGAAGTGATGATTGATGCTATGTGATTCATTTCACTAGTTTAAATCCCACTTCTTCAGCCCTGTGAGCATCACCCGATGTAATGAGTGCTAAGTGGACTATTCAAAAATCATGAGAAATTAGTCACTTACGACTACCTCTCATGGAAATGGTCATAGATGAATGACTTACTTAACGCAGTTGAATTGATATATAATATAAAGCACTGCAGAAACCCCTCATACTTAAAATAAAAAGAGTAAAGGGAGCTCTAACTGAATGGTTCATGAGGCACAATACTTGCTAAGGTTTTGCAAATGGGGTAGCAAGCTAAGTGGGCTTGATTGTGGGGAAAACTCCACAGTTAAGTGTTCTTGAGCCAGAGGAGTTCTAGGATGGGTGACCTCCCGGGAATTCTTGGTTACCAGGTGCAATCCCCAGAAGCGATGATTGATGCTATGTGATTCATTTCACTAGTTTCAATCCCACTTCTTCACCCCTGTGAGCATCACCCGATGCAATGGGTGCTACGTGGACTATTCAAAAATCATGAGAAATTAGTCACTTACGACTACCTCTCATGGAAATGGTCATAGATGAATGACTTACTTCACGCAGTTGAATCCCAAAAATGATATCTAATATAATCCACTACAGAAACCCCTCATACTTAAGAGAGAGTTATTACTAAAAGCCCAAGAAGAAATTCAAAAGACTCAAAGTGAACTGGCTGATAAACCAGAACAAGATTTAAAGCTGATCACATTCCTCAATAGTAAAAACAGACAGGAGTTAGAAGAACTCAAGATTACTGATAGGACTAAAACTATCTTAGAAATTAGAAAAGTTACTACAAAGAAGAATCTGATGAGGCAACTGGAAGAAAAGTGTGAGAGTATGAATACTGCCATAACCAGGTTTATGGTCAAGTTTACAAATTTCAGGCAAAAAGGACTGCCCAACATTGTGGTCATTAATGATAAAATGATGCCTCGGAATGACTATGATAAGAAAATTAGATATTTTTCAAAAGAACAGGTAAATAAAACACAAGGACAAGGCATTCCAACTAGAAAAGTCTTACTCAAAAGCTTTGAAGACTTATTCTATTTGCAACATGAGATAAAACACTTGTTTATCATCAAGCCAACTTTTTCCAGATACACTGAAGCTGATGAAAACTTTAGGAAATTAAAGAAAATAAAAATTCCTAAAGATGAGGATTGGAAATCACTCAGATTTATTATGAAGGATAAAAGACAGACAGATGAAAGAAGGAGAAAATTGCTTTCTGATTTGCGGTCAAAACATATTTTTTATAGCAGTAAACAATTTTTTATTATGGTTAAAGAGTATCAGAGTTTAGAGAGTATCAGTGAATAAAGAGAATCAGAGAAAGAGTATTAGACAAGGCAGATCAGATTCCAAAAACAAATTTAATTATCTAAAGCCAACAAGGAGGACACCAAGGCAGCTAGCTGCATCTTATCCTCAAAGCAGTTTCTATTTATTTTGGATAAAAAGGACAAGTTGCTAATTTTTTAAGCACCTTTCCCTATTATTGTTGTAAAGATATTTTATTTTCCCTTAGATAATTCCTGGAACCATTCTAGGATATTTTGTAAAGAACTATGTATAAATACTTCATCTTTAGAAGTATTTTTTGTGGAATAAAATTGTTGGAGATTGTTATAGTCATTTTTGTTGGACTTGAAAGCTTTTGTGTGTCAAATATTGAGTAGCAGGCTGGATCAAACCAATTGGCATCATACTTCAAGATTCTTGTGATGAGCTATTTGGAGTGAAGTATTCCCTTACTTGTCATTTTTATCTTTCTTTGTTACATGCATCCATCTATGTCTTTTTCTAAATCTGAGTGAATAACTAGGAGCATTACTACAGGATTTGTTAAGAGCACCATGTTTTTAAATAGTTATCATTTATATGTTTTCCTCTAATTTCCAATGTCGAGAACCCTTAATTTATCCCTCTCTCATTTGACCTCTTCCTACTACTTCCTTTTCTGGATCAAAGGATTCTTAATTTCCCTTTATCTCGATCATACCACCTCATAAAAACAACTTTCCAAGATCTTCAATGGTTATCTATCTTGCCCTAAAAACATGTAACCTTTTGGCCTTGATCCTAGTACTGTTTTCTTGATTTTGACTCCTTATCCCAATGGACAAATAGATTTCTCACTATCCTTCCTTTCAAGTGATTTTTCCCACCAAATCTACCAAAACCAAACCAAAACTACACATTCATAACTAGCCTAATATTTATAAATCAACACAAAGTTAAATTTTAAAGAGAGAGCACTCTCTGAACCCTAGGAAGGCTAGGCCCTAGAGTTTGAAGTTTTTTTGTGGTTACCTATAGTATTCTTTGACTAAAAACCAAAAATCTCACAACTTTAGAATTACTAGAGTTATAAAATTACTGGCGACCATATTGGGGAACTAACCAATCCTCAGTCATAAAACTAGTCTTAAAGAAAATCATTTTATTCATCCTTTTACTTTAAGATTGATTTTATAAGTTGTGGGTATTAAAAACAGTAATTCTGGCTTCTAGGAAAATTTACTATACCAGGTCTAACCCAGATCCTAAACTCGCTGTAATAGTAGACAACCCAGATCGAATTGGCAAAAAGAAAAAACAGATAGAAAAATTAGAAGCTGAAGTCTCATTAGAAAGAGGTATTTCATTACCACAAGAATTAGTAAGTTTGCAAGACATAGATTTTGATCTGAAATTTGAACATTCTTTGATTAGAAGTCAATCTGAAAGTGATCTTTATATTGTTGTTTTAGACCCTGTTTTTATTTCATTCTTGGAAACAAAAAAAAAAAATATTACAATAGAATCTAAATCAAAGAAATTTGAATATCAGACTAAAATTGAAGAACTTAATACTGCTATTATAAAAGATATTGATGAAGCTATTTAATTAACTAAATTATTAGCTTATACCACTAAGCCTTCAGTTTCACAATTATATACAACCATAATACCAGCTGTAGATTCATCTCTATATGCTGCTATATCATATATAGCTTCCAATACCACCACATCTATAGATCCATTTATCCCTAAATTACCTTTACAACCTAGAGTACTATTTCCACCACTCACTTCATCCACTATATCCACTAGCTCATCTTTTGATTTTTCAAACACATCATTCTCATAACCTAGTAGTTCCACATATATTACAGTTTCATTTCCCAGCATCTCAAATACATCTTTTAGTTCATCAGCTATCACTTCCAGTTCAGCCCCAAGCACTTCTACTTTACCTCCTAGCCAAGCTAAACTTCAAGCTATGACTAATAGGTATGCTCCCCTAGTCTTACCACAATAGCGTCATGACATGCCTCAAGACTATCAGAGTGAGATACCAAAGTTTGATGCCACTACCCATTATACAGCTCAGCAACACATAACTAAAATGACAGATTTATTTGAACTTCATGAGATTGATGATTCAAATGTTCAAATGAGGTTATTTGCACAAACATTAACAGGAGAAGTTAAGAAGTGGTTTAGAGGTCTTGCTGCTGGTAGTGTAACTGATTTAGCTGTGTTTCATAGATTGTTTTTAAATAAATGGGAAAAGAAAAAGAATCCACTCCAGATATTGCCTGAATTTGATGCCATGAGAAGAGATCCAAATGAGTCAGTCCAAGACTACTGCACTAGATATAACATTGTTTACAACTCCATTATTCCAAATATTAAACCCACTCCTGATTCTATCCTACTCAAATTATCTGATGGATTTGACAAGGACATGGCTTATCAATTGAGGGAAATGAATGCAGAAACCTTAGAAAGAATGCAAACATATGTTGTTAGTGTATAAGTAAACATTTTAGCCAAAAAAGCTAGACTAAGAAATGAAAGAAGAGTAACCATTAAAGAAGAAACTTCCAATTCAGACACAAAAATAGACATGTTAGCTAAAAATTTAGACAAGATGATGGATAGACTAGATAAAATAGAGAGAAGAACAAAATGGAATAATCAACAACAAATCAGAAATCCCAATTTCACGAAAAACACAAATTCAGGAAAAGCAAAAGAAACAACCCCAGACCAGACAATAAGGCCCCCCTTCCAAGAGAACTATGCTGAAAGTTCTCAGAATAATGATGATGATGAGGATGCAATAAATCTAATGGGAATAGATGATAATAATACTATTTTTCTTACTCAGGAAGATCGGGAATTATTTGAACTATAAATGAAATACACAGTCAATATAACCTTAGAAACATGAAAACAAATGAGTCTTCTACCAATAAAACTACCCAAACACAGAATAAGAAAACAATAGAAGCTCCCAAAACAAAAGTTCTGCAAATTCTCCCAAGGGAAAACAAGCAAAACTCTAGTTCTTCCCAAAACATTTCTAGTTCTAAAAATGCATCAAGCCCTAAAATTGTTGATATTATTGATAAAGTTGCTCAAGCTACAAAAAATTCACAGAAATCTACTATTGCAAAAGCTTCTAATTCTATTAAAACAACAAATTTAGATCCTAAAATACCCTCTGATGATCCTAAATCAGTGGATCCAAAAACTGCTACTTCAAAAACACCTGCTGATAATTCTAAGTCTGAAAGAACATCTACTGTTTCACAAACAATCCCTAAAAAGAAATTTAGGAGCAGTAAAACACAAGAAAATCAAACAGAGAATGTCAAACCCATTGAAAATGAAAACATAACTGTAGAAAAACAAGACAAACCAACTCAAACTGCAGTTACCAAAGAAGAATTGATTCAAATAAGCAAATCGCAACCTAAATTCAACATACAATCTGAAATTGTAAAGCTAAAAATACCAATTCCTCTGACAGAATTGGTAAAAAATGACTTGTATAAATCAACCATAACTGAAACGTTAAACATAAATGATGGAGAAGATTCCATAAATCTGAATGATGATCAACCAGAGTTGATTTTTGGCCCAGATGTGAATGGAAAACATGCAGATGGAGCAGTTCCTCCATTTTATACCAGTCTTACCATTCATGATCAAATTTTACACAATGCCACGCTAGATTCAGGAGCTTCCCATAATCTAATGCCTAAAGCTATAACGGAAACTCTGAATTTAGAAATCACAAGTCCCTACAAAGATTTGTTTTCATTTGATTCAAGTAAAGTTAAATGCCTAGGTTTAATCAAATATTTGTGTGTAACACTAGTTCAATATCCTGGTAAGAGTATATTAATGGACATTGTAGTAGCTGATATCCCACCTAAATATGGAATGCTACTATCTTGCTCATGGGGAGAAAAGCTACAGGGATCTCTATAATTGGACATGTCTTATGCTATTATATCAGTTTTTGGTCAGCCTAAGAAGTTATATAGGGAAACATTGATGAAGTACATGGTCAGTAGTGCAGAAAGATCTATAAATTACTCAATTTACTCTACACAAACTGACCTTGACTCCTTTATCTTATGTAACTCTGAAACTAATGAAATCCAAACTAAACTAATAGAGAAAAAGAAAACACGAAACAATGATAATATCTTTCATGAATCTTTATGGAATTTAGACTTTGATGGTTCAATAAATAAGTTAGGAGCAGGAGCAGGAATTTGGATAACCAACACGGAGACTAATCACTTAGAAGGCCATCCTTTTAGGCTCAATTTCAAATGTACCAATAATATGGCTGAGTATGAAACCCTCATTCTAGGACTCCAAATTATTAGGAACTCAGGAGGTAAAAGAATATTAATCATGGAAGATTCAGAGTTGATTATAAAACAAATAAATGGAGTATATTCTGTTTACAAACATAGATTAAGCCGATACAAAGACACTGTGCTAGATTTAACTGATGATTTATTGGAATGTAATTTGTTGTTATACCTAGAAAGCAAAATATACAGGCTCACTGTCTAGCAACCTTTGCTAGTACATGCAATTTACCTTTGCTAGTACATGCAATTTACCATTCCAACTTAATCACAAATATACTATTGAAGTCAAGCATAGACCAATAATTCCAGACAACCTCAAATATTGGCAAATTTTTTCTCAAGATGAACAGATTTACAAGTTTATGAACAATGAAGGTGAGTTCCAGAACTGTAAGATAGACACAGATTGTACTATAGATCAACATTTAGTTTGTGAAATAGATTTAAATAACATAGATGTATATAAAGTAAATTTTGCTAAACCAACTAGATTTAGTCAATCAGATATTGATAAATTAGAGAAAGAAGAGATTGAAGAAATTATTGATGATGAATTTGATATATTGAATCTTAAGGATAATTTCTTACCCAAAGGTTTAACTCCCTTAGAAGATATTTTTGACTCAAATGATGTAGCTAGAAAACCCAAAATGGAGCCAGTTAGATCTAATATAGAAGAATGCAATATTGGTACAGAGTTAAAACCCAAAATATCAAACTTTCCAAAACCTTACCTCAACAACAAAAGGATAAATATATTTCTCTTTTAAAGGAATATCAAGATGTTTTTTCTTGGAGTTATGAGGATCTCAGATCCTATGATACCAACATCATTCAACATAAAATTCCAATAAAAGAATATCAAAAGCCCTTTAAAAAAAATTTGAGAAGAATTAACCCTATTTTATTGCCTTTGATAGAAAAATTAGTGAAAATAATGTATGATGCACAAATAATTGCACCAACCAGATATTTTGATTGGGTTTCCAACCTAGTTCCAACAAGAAAGAAAATAGGAGAGATTAGAGTATGTGTTGACTTTAGAAATATAAACAAAGTGTCCTTAAAATATAATTACCATTTACCTAAAATGGATCACATATTACAAAGGGTAGTTGGCTCTTCTAGGATTTCACTTTTAGATGGTTTTTCATGATACAACCATATTTTAGTCCAAAAAGAAGATCAAGCCAAAACAACATTTACTACTCCTTGGGGCACTTTTATGTATGTAAAAATGCCTTTTGGTCTAATGAATGCAGGGTCAACCTTTCAAAGGGCTATCGATATAGCCTTTTCAAAGGAAATACATGATTTCTTATTAATTTACTTAGATGACATTACTGTGTTTTCCAAAACTGACAATGAACACTTGGATCATTTGAGACAAGTTTTTATTAAATGCAAGAAATTTGGTATCTCTTTGAACCCTAACAAAATTTTATTTGGATTAGAAGAAGGCAAGTTACTTGGACACAATTTCTAAAGAAAGAATAAGAATAAATCTTGTTAGGATAGAAGCAATTCTTAACATTAGTCCACCAAGAAACATCAAAGAGTTACAAGCCTTTTTAGGTAAGATTAATTTTTTAAGAAGATTCAAATCCAATTTAGCTGAGATAATTAGAGAACTAAATAACATGTTTAAAAAAGATTCATTTCTTAAATGGACTATTGAGGACAAAAAATCATTTGACTCCATCAAACAAGCCTTAACCAAAAGTCCAGTCCTAATAAGTCCTGACTTTAAGAAGGATTTCATAATTTTTTCATCTACTTCAAAACACACCATTGCTGCAGTTTTACTGCAGAAAAATGACCAGGGACTTGAACAGCCCATAGATTTCTTCAGTAAGACCCTTAGAGATGCCCCTTTGAAGTACAAAATTATGGAGAAACAAGCCTTAGCATTGCTAAAGGCCATTAAAGACTTCAGAGTTTATATTCTCTATTCTCACATCATTGACTATGTCCCAAATTCTGTAGTAAAAGACATTCTTAATCAGGAGGGTCCTGATGGAAGAAGAGGTAAGTGGATTGCCACTATCTTA
The DNA here is from genome assembly GCA_034641835.2 of Pinus albicaulis. Taxonomy (NCBI): domain Eukaryota; kingdom Viridiplantae; phylum Streptophyta; class Pinopsida; order Pinales; family Pinaceae; genus Pinus; species Pinus albicaulis. Next base: position 96,356,844 of record CM076569.1, on the reverse strand, counting down.
GAATATGACATAGAGATAAAACCCACAAAGCTCATCAAAGTTCAAGGATTAGCCAGACTTGTGGCTAAATCTAATTGTAATGCCCTAGACATAAATTTTATTTCTCAGATAGATGATCAGGAAGAGGTGGTGACTCCAACGATTAGTGAAGCCTTCTCAGACTCACCTTGGTATAAAGATATTATATTTGTACTACTAAACTTACAAGCTCATCTTGGATTTTCAAGAACCAAAGCCAGATTCTTAAAACTAAAGGCAGTAGTATTTTGTATTTTAGACAAAGTACTTTTTTGGAGAGATCATAGTGGGATCTTATTAAATTGTTTGTTAAAGGAAGAAGCTGACAAAATACTTGAAGAATTTCATGCAGTTGACTTTGGAGGACATCTATATTGGAAAACTACTACAGACAAGATCCTGAGAGCTGGTTTTTACTGGCCTAATTTGTTTGTTGATGTCAAAAAGTATGTAACTTCCTGTCACAAGTGCCAAATTTTTTAGGGTAAGAAAAAACTATTGCCCCTGCCTTTAAATCCTATTTCAACTGAAATTCCATTTCAACAATGGGGTTTAGACTTCATTGGTGAAATTCCCCTTCATCTTCAGGCAAACATAAGTGGATTTTGACAGCCACTGATTATTTTACCAAGTGGATTGAAGCCATACCCTCCAAACAAGCCACAGATACTGTCATTATCTCCTTCCTAGAAAACAACATTCTTTCAAGATTTGGATGTTCCCAAAATATAATTACTGACAATGCAGCAGCGTTCAAATCTATGAAAATGATTGACTTTTTCCACAAATACCATATTACCTTAGGTCATTCTACTGCATATTACCCCCAAGGTAATGGCCTAGTTCAATCCTCAAACAAGAGCCTTATAAACATCATCAAAAATTTACTTGAATATAATAAAAAGACTTGGAATAAGAAGTTAGTCAATGCCTTATTGGCAGACAGAATTACTACTAAAAATTCCATTGGTACTTCCCCTTACCAACTTGTTTATGGAATGGATGTTGTTTTTCCATCCTCCCTAGGTGTACCAGTGATGAAAATTATCCAAGAGTTACAAGTTGTAACAAATGACATTCAAAGATGCCCCCTAAAGAATGAGGTCCGAGAGAGAGGGAAGGGTGAAATTCTTTATGAGAACGCGTTCAACTGAAAATATTGTCGTCGGAAGACCTGCGAGTACGAATAAAAATGATATCTCTGATACATGATATGTGGTATGGGCGTAGCCATCCATAAAAGAGTACAGAAATAATGAGATCCAAGGTATGGATGCAGCCATATAGCAAAATAAGGATCAACAAGTAGACTCAGGTATGGTCGCAGCCATCCAATCAAAAGAGTAATGTAATAAGTCATAATAATCCACAAAGAACCCGTGGCTTGGATTTCATCAAAAAAAATTCAGGGTCTTGCACTCCATCTTGACCCGAACAAAGTACAAGTTCGAGCATGCGAATATGTGAGCTGAAGTCGAACATGCAAGAACATCGTCTGATTACCAACCAATGATGAAAGTTGTTAACAGACGTGAGAGAAACCACCAATAATGACGATGGTTCTCAAGGTACAAGAGGTACAATCCATGGAATGTGAACAGTGATCTGGCGTCGAACACCCTAGAATCATCCAATCGAAGGCTAATAATTCAAACCTTGCATCAAATGCGAAGAACCTACCATTGAGGCATGCAGGCTCTAAGGTATGTGAAGGGCGTCTCTAGACCAACTTCTTGGATAATGAGCTGAAGTCGACAAGAAGTGACCTTGATCGAAGGTGGGCCATAATTTTTCCCACATAATCGACACGAGACAGAGGAATATGATGTTTGTGAATCAAGACCAACAGAGAATCAGAGGGAGGTTGAAAAATTCAGAGGCAAACTTCTCTTGAACATATCAGCGGCATGACATTGGATTTAGTAGTATTTGACATCAAGGGATCTGAGGTCATGGTGATGTGGCAAAGAGAAGATGAGCGATCAAAAGAGATTACCCAAACCCATGGAGGCAAGCAGATAAAGAGATGAGATGTCCCCAACCTGACACAAATGCAAACAAGTGCCATGTTCAAGAGCGACATACTGCCAATCATGACTACAATATTGGTTCCATTTTCCCCCACCATTTTTGGCAAGTACCCCAATTATTTTTTAAAACAAGCTTGAAGGGGATAGCATATGCTTGCGATGTAAGTTTGTCCTTCAGACAAATCCAACCTAGTACATTTTACGAGCCCTAGGAAGGAGGAACTCGAGTAACGTCATTGCAACGGAGTCTGACAAAGGAAGAACTCGACGTCTTTTCATGTTTAGAGAGTTTGAAAAGATAGCGGAAATGAAAACACCATCGGTCCCTTTTTGTAGGTAGTCCCACAGACCCGAAAAGGTAGAAAACTATGTCTGAGAGATCCTCCTAGTCGCGATAGGCTAGGGTATTCCTTTTTCGTAAATAATCTATCCCAGCCTGAAAAAGGGGTAAACATATACTGGGTAGATGTCGTTTCGCAGCCAATTTAATGACCTCAAAATGACAAGTGACTCAACAATATTTTCAGTTTTAGAGAATCATAAAAGAGCTGAAAGGTGACTCCAGTAGTGACTTTTTCGTGTTTTTACCGAGTCCAAAAAGGTATAAAATACAACTCGTCTTTTTTTCAAAACCATGCGAAAACCTGTTGCTACACAAAAAGACACATGTGAAACATATTCCATGAAAATAATGCGAAAATATATCGGCAAATATGTTTTAAAACCTATTTTAGGACTTCGAAAAGCTATAAAGACCAATAGTGGTAAAAAATATTTACTTTTCACTTTTACCTCTTTGCAGAGCAACAGTGACCCATTTCTGCTTCAATCTTCAGGCGATGAGTGTGATCAATCCAGTGGACCAAATCGAATTTCGTCTGGTTCAGGTAAGAGCCGACCTTTTTGTCCATCTTTTAAGTTACATTTTACTGCATTTTACTATTATTTGAGGTCCCTTAGGGGGGGGATTGTTAAAATTTAGGGCTTCGCGGTTGGCGCGGGTTTCGGGCATGGAACCGCGCCAATCCTCCCTATTTTACACAGGGGTCACGCCAGTTGGCACAATTGTTAGCAAAAAATTCGCGCCAATGACGCAGCTCAAAATCCGGCTCAAATTTCACAAAATTCAACCAATGGAATGTAAATTTGAATACCCAAAAGGGCTTACAATGTTCCTATGATTGATTGATGCAGGTACCAATTGAAAAATATGGTTATCAAATGGAAAGAGAGATAGCATAGCAAATAAGACAAACAAGCAATGGAAAACGAGAAATTTATGAATTCTCTTAGGAATTGTGGGCTAAAAAAGTTCTTTCTGACGCCATGTCTCCGGGATCAGCCCGAATTGTTGCAGTATCTCATCAATATTTGGGATGAGGATTAGGAGAAATTCATACTTCGAGACCAGGAGCTTGAGCTCGAATTATCATATGTATATTTTATCACTGGACTGTCACGCAGGGGTCCAGTCCCTATTCTGACCGGTACTAGGCCTTCAGGAGAAAGCATGACAATGGTCATGAACAAGGTGTTCCCAAGGGCATGCAAAGGAACAGGGAGTGGTAAAGTGGACATTTAGACCATCCCTGATCTAGTACTGAGAGTAGTGCTACACACCATTACGCGGGTTGCGGGATCGCAGGCACCGTACGAGGCCAGAAAGATGCAGTTACTTCTTGCTTTGGAGTGTATGAACCCGACTATCTTCGAATGGGTTGAGGCCGTGACCATGAACATCAAACAGTAGCTCACAAAATGCAAGAAGTCCAAACTAAAGCAGTTTGGATATCGGTCGATTCTGGTGTCGTTCTTCCTGGAACGATTACCTCTTTTTCAACGCCAGGAGGCCATAGTCCCGGAGCCACCACTAAGAGAGCCACGAATGGCTTGATGGGCAGCATTGATTCCCAGGGAAAGGGGTGGCTAGCAGATGTCCTGAAGGCCTGAGTTCTTCGACTGGCTCTGACGATAGTTGACCGTTGTAAAGGATTGGCCCTAGCCAACACAGATTTTACCCGAGACCCAGACCTTCCGCTCCCAAATGGAGAGGACTGGGATGAAGAACTTGGTAAGACTCATTTTATATTTTCACGAGTTTACAATTTTTTTAGTATATATGCATGTTCTGACAACTAATTTTATATGAATGCAGATGTTGGCCCAGAACGTCCCGCAGGCATGTCTCCCATAGCGAGGCAGACTCCTCGCGACTTTGACCCTTAGGGCAAGGGCATTGATGAGGATCTAGTGCAAAACTTGGAGGGAATCACCCGTGGGGTCCCTAATTATGCCCTTTTTAATGACGTACCCCGAGCCTATCAGAGCCATACTATGGGGGTGCCCAGTCGTATCCACCACTTGCTGAGGCAGCTGGTACAGGCAGTGACGTGTTATCATGAGCACCATGCTGACTAGGCACTTGTGCTCTATTTTTGCATATTTTTTAGAGACGTGTTCTCTCATGATGTAACTGTAACAAACATATATTATTTTTTGTGGGTTTATGATGCACACGACTTGTAAAAAAATGATATATATATATATATATATATATACATCTATTTTCTACATGGGTCAATGTACATATGATGATGTTTTTTATAAATTGCGCAAACGTCTATCCAGCACAATATTAGCTATTGCATTTGTTAATGTATTCATTCATCTTGGTATATGTTGATAAGTAATGAAATCAAAATGTCGTTCAAGTAAACGAATACGCAAATACAATCTTAAAATTCATGGGTTCCAAACCGAATAATGACCATTCAGCTGAAGAACAACAAGTTGTGAATCCAACTTTATAAGTAATGCGTGTATGCCGAGGTTGACTGCCTCGGTTAATAGTTCCAACACCGCACTATATTTAGCGACATTGTTTGTAGCTAGTCCCATACAAATACCTTGTAAGTTAATCAACTCACCAACAGGATCATAGATTACCCAGGCTGCCGAAGACAAGTTCCTGGTACCGCTGGAAGCACCATCTGCGAAACTGACATAAGGAGAAATAGACATCTGCATAGCAAACAAGACCCAATAAGCAGAAAAAAACTTACAACGCACATCAAACCAAAGCATGCACACAAAATGAAAACAATCACCTATGTACACATATCACACGTGAGTGACTCAAGCATAATATTTTTTCAAGTACAACCCATTTCTGGGCTACGATAAAGGACAACCTTCATAATCAATCAGCTCATAAGCCCCATTTTGTAACACGCGTTTAAAAATTAGGGCCCATGCCACATGGGTTGGAATTTTCCTGCCCCCAGCTTGTCATGAGCTTGGTCGTATAAGAGAACGAGATCCCCTTCGACAAAAGAACGAGGATAAACTGTTTGGTCAAAATGGGCTTTGACTCACTTTTTCTGTGCTTCGATGACCAAGGCAACTAAGTGACAAGTTTCATCCAATCTCTCTAAGTAGAGGAGCCGTTCTTCTTCAAGTGAAGTATCAGGAAGTAATTCCACAACTAATTTAAGTGAATGGATTTCACATTCAATTGGAAGTGTGGCTTCTAGACCGTATACCAACTGGAATGGGGTAAATCTAGTTGTACTTTTGATTGACATTTGGTAATCCCATAGAGCTAAGAACAACATGAGATGCCAATTTTATTTGTGGATCCCGATTTTTAGTTGAAGCATCGTAACAAGGACTTTGTTTACGGCTTCAACTTGGCCGTTAGCTTGAGGGTAGTAAGGCGTTGAGCTGTCGTGACGCAGACCCAACTTAGATGTCAGCTCCGCCATCATGTAATCCCAAAAATGAGGGCCATGATCAGTAACGATGGCTTGAGGGACACCGAACCGAGCAATGACGTGAATGAATATTCACTATGCCGCTGTCTTACCGTCTGCAACCAGTGTAGGCATCGCTTCGGCCCATTTCATAAAATAATCGACGGTAACGATAATATAGGCATGCCCCCCAAGCCAAACGAGGGTTGCACGTCATAAAATCTATGCCCCGTTTTGAAAATGGACCAATGGTAATGATAGGATGTGAAGGGACGAGCGGCGCATGCATCTTGCATTGATAAATCGGGCACGCATTGAATTTACATACTGCAACAATGCAATCTTTAAAAATTGACGGCCAGAAATAGCCAGCACAAAGGATCTTCTATGTAGTGGCATAACCAGACATGTGACCACCACAGGCGCCACTGTGGTAGTCATTTAAACCCTTCTCTACTTCCTCGAGGGTCAGGCATCGGCGAAGTATAGAATCGACTCTGACACGATAAAGGGTATCTCCAACGATACGATAAGGTTGCGATTGATGCTGAATGTGGCATCGGACATCCTTCGTTAGATCAGACTTGAAAGTAGACGTTTGGAGGTACACGATGATATCACCGTACCACGGATCGAGGGTGATGATTAGGAAAAGTGTTTCATCCGGGATATGATCCTCAGAAGAAGAAGGAGCAGAGTCGGCGGGGAGAGAACAAATCAAATCCGCGAAAACAAGTGATTTCTTCGATTTAGCGGTAGTGAAATCCAAATCAAACTCTTGGAGGATAGAAATACACTTCGAGTATTTTCCCCCCAGAAACTGCTGAGACAGAATATAATTCATGGGATTACAATCATAAATCACGGTCACCGTACGTAAAAGAATGTAATGACGAAAACGCTGGACGACCTGGACCGCAGCTAGTGCTAACTTCTCGACATATGCATAACATGTTTCAGGGTCGAGAAGGTTCTGAGACAAGTAGTAAATGACATGCTCGTTACCATCATCATCGTCTTGAACTAAAACGATAGCGATCATGCTGAAAGCAAAAGCTAAGTAGAGGGTGAAATCACGATGATAATTCAGAGGACGTAATAGAGGAGCATTGATGAGAAACATCTTAAGTCTATCAAAATATTGCTGAGCAATCTCATCCCAACAGAAAGGGACATCCTAATTTAAAAGTCATGTAAATCCTTTGGCTACTTCGGCATAGTTTGGGATGAAACGACGTAGGAAATTGGCTTTCCCTTGAAGACTCTGCAACTGATATAACGAGGACGGGGAGGGAAGATTGACAATAGCCTCAACCTTGAGAGGGTCAAAGAAAATTCGATCTTTAGATACGATAAACCCTAAGAGTCTACCGGAGTCGACACAGAAGACGCACTTATGTGGATTGAGCCTAATATTATAGCATCTACAACGAAGAAAGATTTTACGGAGATGTTCCAGGTGGTCTTTCCGCACAGCTGAATGAGTCAGAAGGTCATCCAGGTATGGTTGGACAATATGCCGAATATGGTTGGAACGTAGCCCCGGCATTCTTCAAACTGAAAGGAATTTTCTTGTATGCGAACGTTCCCCATGGAAAAATAAAAGAGGTCTTGTGTTGATCCGATGGGAGAATGTTAATCTAGTTGTAGCCAGAAAAACTATCCATAAGGGAGAATATTTCACTCCCTGCACAATCGTCAATGATCTGATCGATAAACGAGTTAGGATAGTTATCATTAGGATAGGCCCGATTGATATCGCGATAATCAACACAAACACGAATTTCGCCCTGCTTCTTATCCACAGGAACAATATTAGAAACCCATTCAGTCAGGGGGATCAGATAAATGAAACCCGCTTTAAGAAGTTTTTCAACTTCTGCTTTGATAGCGACGGCTTTCTGAGGGTGCATGGGACGAAGACGCTGGCGAACAGGATTCGCACCTGGGTAGGTGGGAATCTCGTGCACCACAATACTAGGGTCGATTCCGGGCATTTCTTCGTAAGACCAGGCGAAAACATCTCAAAATTCGTGAAAGAGACTAGTGTAGACTTGGACTTCCTCAGAAGAGCAAGTAACTCCCACATGGATTTTCTCGACGATCCTCAGTTTAACGGAGATGTTGATAGGCATGGTTTGAGTAATGTTCCCCAAGTTACCTTCCGCAAAGACTTCATGAGTCAAAATGGGTGTCTGAAGTGGCAGAGAAGGAACTTGGGATGTGAAGTGCTTAGGACAGTTAGACATGGCCCCGAGGCAAGGCATAAACGAGGAACGATGATGACCATCACTCCACGGTAGATCTTCGAGAGACATTCTTTCCATGATAGCCTCATCGGACGGAAATATTTCTTTCAAAGGATCGGGCGAATCTGCATCGCCTAGCCAGGGGGATTGAGAATACACGTCGAGAGCCATGCTCAAAGGAGCAGCCTCAGGAGGGGGAGAATCAAATGCAGTTGTAAGCTCACAATAAGTAATCTCGATTGGACTAAGCGGCATCGAATCTCCAAACGAATCAACCTGTTCAGGTGAAGGGATGATCCAAGGGTCATCTAACCGAGAGATCATGTTGACTTGAATGGTATTTGGTGGTGGAAGGGGGAAAATACCTATAAGAGTGGGATCTTTGAAAAGACTCGGTCCTATACTGTCAGGGGGATTAGGAATTTGATCCATGTATGGCACGTTGTTCTCGAAAGATGAGGTAAAGAAAGACAACTTATCGATAGTAATAATCTTTCCCCATGCGGAAACTTCAGAAGTCGAAAGAGGGTGGACGGAACGCACAACATGGGGTGAGTCGAACTATGACCGAGTAGAAGATTGTAGTTGAGTTTGGCATCAACGACTTCTACCTCAACATTGACTATATTTCCTCGCAATGTAATCGGCAAGCTAGCAAGAACACCCAAGGGTTTTGATTCCCTTCCATCGAATGCCTCAAGGGCATTGGGAGATGAATTCAGGGCTGGAGAGCCAATGGCCTTCCAGCAAGAAAATGACATGACGCAGGTAGATGCACCTTCGTCCACAATGGCTCTGTGAATATTGAGGCTGTTAATGCCAATTTGTATAACGAGCACAATCTGATGCGGAAGTCGAGGGACAAAATACTCTAAATCGAAGGTGAGGAGGCTAGAATCAGTGGGATCAATTCCGTCGATCGCAGATAGCAAAGATTTCCATTGAGACGGAAAAATCTGAAGTACTTCTAACGTAGACAACGCGGAAGGTGCCTATGCTAAATCTTGAACAATACTGTAATGCTGAGCAACACGGGCGTTCAGATTATAAGAAGACTTTTGGAGAACACCTTTGGAAGGTGGCCGTACAACGGGTTCAGCACTGGGCCTTACAATCTCAAGAGGACCAAAGGCAAGTGGGGGAAGAGGGCCATCAATGACTTCCTTCCCCGATGCCTGGCATGATCCGACATAATCCTTCGACCGAGTATCAATAGAAACAGGTGCAGCACCATTCATCATGAATACCTGAGACCCAAACAGTGAAGATGGCAAAGGTTGCTCGACCATCTAGGTCTGCTGAGATGGAAAAGGTTCTTTAAGAACTGCTGGAGTTCCCTTAGTGCCCTTAAGAATTTGACTAACTTCGGATTGTCTAGGACAATCTTTAGTGTAGTGGTCCTCATCACAAATCAGGCAAGGGTACTTCAGTTTTCACTGTGCACCATCATCAACACGAGGTTTAGATGATTCTAGTTTTGGGGCATCGAATTTGGCTTTGCCTTTGTCCTTATTTCTTCCCTTGGAAGTCTTGTCCACAGGGTTGGCCTGGACGACGTTGACCTCTGAGGTTTTACCAGAATCAAGAGTAGCCTGAGGAGCAGAATTTTTGGAAGAATTCGATTTCTGCTTCCCATTGGAAGACTTGCGCGAAGTCTAAGATACAGAGCCAATAACGTCGTCATCTGATGGGGTGGTCAGTGCTTTAGAGGTCCCAGGATGTGGAGCTTCAGTCAATATTTCATACAAAATGCCTGATTTAGAGTACACTATATCAAGGTACTGGGCACGAGCAATGGCTTGTTCTTCACTCACACATGCCCCCATGGCAATATCTTTCGCAATCTAGTTGACGAAAGAAGTAGTGAACCAATGAGTGAGCAACTAATCAGGAATTTCAAACTTGATCAGGTTATGACACCTTCTCCATTCATGAATATGGTCTGAGATATGGGTAGCCCGGTCCTATTTCAATGATGTGAGGAGATGCGTCCGGGCTTTGTAACGAACCGGAAACTGGAAATGAGTCAAGAACGCCATAGCAAGGGTGTTGAAATATTGAAAAATTCCACGTGGAAATTCAATATACCACTTAAAGTAGCTCCGGTGAGAGTGCGCTGAAAAATATGAAGACAAACAGAGTCGTCCACTGAAGAATTCGAAGAACACCATAAATGGTATGTCATAACATGTTCTTGGGGGTCTTCTCCAGACTTTCCCTCAAACTTGGGGCAATCAACAGGAACCTTGGTCGGAACTGGAGACCAAAAAGGATTATGAAGAATGGGATCATTTGTTAATTTGGACATGTCTGGTAGCTCCAACGTGGCGAGGAAAGTTAACTGCAGATTAAAAGGCATATCAGGCCCTCAATAAGGACTTGTACCCATACTCCACCTCGGTTGAGCATAACTCTGCCCTAACTGGTTCTGTCTCAAAGGACTTGGACCATAAGGGGTATAAGACGGATAAGTTGGTTGATATGGTGGCTGAGAACCAAGGTACGGGGGTTGAAAACCAGGATACTGATTCTAAGTATACGTGGGTCCCAATTGAGTAGCATATGGATTCTGCTGCGAAGTATAATTATAGCCTGGCAGTTGACGGTTATAAGGGGGACCTTGAGGTGGGTTGTAAACCGGCCGATATTGACCTTGAGGAAAATAACCACCTTGGGGTCGAACAGGTTGCTGATAAGTGGGGCCCTACTGAGCTGGATATGTCGGGCGCAAAAGTTGATTTGGTTGCGGCATAGAGTAGAGCGACGGCTGAGCAGGGTGAATAGGCTGTGCAGGTTGGCCTAGCTGGGCAGGTTGACCTGACTACTGAGGGCCACCAGGTTGCCCCGGTTGAGCAGGTTGGCCTGGTGGCTGTTGAGGGCCAGGTTTTGCCTAATGAATAGGTTGACCTGGAGCAGGACCATAAGATGGCCCTGGCTGTGCAACATTTGGACCGATCAGAAGATAAGGTTGTTGAGGTTGCACCAAAGGTTGGGATGGATGAATCTGCCCCCCAGGACCATATGAATGTTCAAGTTGATATACTGGCTACCCAGCTAGTCCTTGAGGTTGCCCTGGTTAGATCACAGGCTGGGCATGTAAATGTTGACCTTGAGGATTGTAAGGTTTCCCTTGCGGGCCATAGAACAATCCCTATTGGACCGAAGGTTGTCCCTGTAAGGGTTGGCCTTGTGGATCGTACGCATAGCCTTGTTGCACCGAAGGTTTTCCCTGAAAGGGTTGTCCTTTCGGGTCATAAGAATACCTCTGCTTAACCGAAGTTTGACCCTGAAAGGGTTACCCTTGTTGGTTAGAGGGTTGCACAGGCAAGGTAGGTATAAAACCAGGTAGGAACTGATAAGCCTCAGGAGTAGGCAAGTAGATGGGGTTGCCTTGCACGTCATACTGAAACAGAAGAAAATAAATTGGGGTACCATCCACTCCATAATGAGAAAAATAAGACCTATAGCGATCCTTAGGGGATTGATAAGTTTGGGAGTGTTGCTGCTGAACAACCAGCCAATACTCCTCAAACGAAAGGCCATCAGGGATTGCTGCGGCAATCAAAGTTTCTACCGAAGTTGAAACTCCTGACAATTGAACAGTGACAACCGGCGCCGAAGTAGCCACATAGCCAGTAGGTCTACTGGGAACAGATGTAACAAAGGGTGTCGACAATGAGACAGGTGTCATCAGCGACATACCTAATGACGGAAGAACTGGAACCCTCGGTGGGGTGGACGCTGCCATGGAGGCAATACTGGCTATAATCTGACCTAGAGACCTATATCTGGCTAGAAGCGACACCAGCGATGAAGATGGAAGAGGCTCTTGAAGGAAGTCTTCGGGGAAGAGTTGGTATCCTTCATCAGAAACTGGAATACCCTCGGTGTCGTTAGGATCATACGAATCCATGTCTGAATCCACCGTAAGATCTTGCAACAGAGTACGAGTGCTTGGAGGTATAATAACGGCCAAAAATAGTGATCCCAATGTAAGAGGGGGGAAATTTTCCCCAACCCCAAATCCAACAAAGCGTTCAAAAGAGGCCAATTGAATTCAACGGGTTCTCCAAAGGGGTGCTCTGTCAGGATGACAAGCTGTTGAAGCTCAGCCGACCCAGAGATCTGGGAAGTTTTAGATGAATCATCCGAAAAAGGACTATCAGTAGACGAAACTGACGGTTCTACCACTGTGACTGTGGCACACAAAAAGAGGGAAAAATACCAAAAAGAGGACTCTTGGATCAAACCAAGGCAAACAAAGACATGCCAAGTAATCAAACTTTAAAGGGCATGTAATCGTAGGAAGTTTATTTTACCACATTGAAACTAAATATTGTTGTTTCATGTTTTAAGAGTCAAGAAACAGTCAAAGATGACTCTAGTCTCTTTCAATTTTAAACGACCTCGAAAGGACAAGTTCTCGATGATCTTTTCAAATTTATGGAGTCAGTAAAGACAAACAATGACTGCTCAGGTAGTCTAGGTAAAAGGGTGTACCAGGTTTCCGTGAACTGCCATATACACCTTGGTTATAAAATGAAAGAAGAATCAACTAAGGACTTGACGTACGTGCAGGTAGTCTCCCCGAATGCTGTGTTCGGTGTATCACGGTCACAAGGCGGCAAACTCGGCTTCCTATGGATAAAAGGATTTCAACCTAGAGGGGTCTCCCTTTATATACTTGACGGTACAGGGAGCGCAAGTCTGTACTGGCGCTGTCTGAAGCCAGATGGAAAACGACAGTTTCTAGGCTTAAAGACACCGGAACACATCTCTAACTTAGACCACTAAATGTTTCGTTAAGTTTCAATGTTGCCTTAGGTTAATTGAAATAAATTTTAAGTTGATCTTGTATTTATGTTTCAATTCCAAGGTCCTACCGAATGTCGAATCTCACAAATCCCTGAATGCAAGCTACATGCCATAAAATACAATTTCGTTCAATGAAGAGCTATCTACAAGAGAGTTAGAGATTTAAAGCGATATCTACGATAAATCATGCAAGCAATACCAAAAGATAAGACAACATCAAACCACTTTGGGGCCCTAGGATCTAGCCCTCCTGGACCCGGAGAAGGATCTCTCCAATAAAACAAAGAATGGTATATCTTTGAAGCTCAAATGAGATATTAGGCTAGGTATGAAGCACATAGGGGGTTTAAAATGATTTGGTTGGTTGGTTGCTGGGTTGGTCATGAGATCATAGACTAGGAAGGTAATGGGAAGAAGCAGCAAAGCATCAGGATGTTTCAGCAAAAAGGATAGGTCAAGAGAGTGCCATCCATTGGGCTATGGAGTCATGAAAGGGAATTACTTGCAACAACTAGCCAAGGCTTTCAGAGGGAAATTCATCTACACTAAAGGATATTTTTAGATAGATGTGGAATGGAACATTAAGGATTGAAAGTTAAAGAAAGAAATACACCTAATTTCTGTCTATAGATCAGGTCAGAGGTCATTTAACTCCAGACCTGCTTAGACATACTCAAAGGCAGCTCTCAAAAGAGGGACAAAGAGGCAGCTTATAGATCGGACCAGAGGTCATCTAACTCCAGGTCAACTTTACCATACTCCAAGGGAAAACAGAGGTAATTTTAACAAAGCCAGGGTCTACATATCAGAGAAGGACTTTGAACCTTCAATGCTTTGACACTAGCAAGGATATCCAAGCAGCAAACGCCTAATTTATAGATCAGCTAGCAACATATGGAACCACTACACTGGTTAAATTAGCTGAATTTACTCTTAGATTCACTATCATCAAAAAACATCAAAGGCAAGGAGAGAAGAAACATAGGGTACCTAACAAGGGTAAATCCTATGCTATATTTCTGATGCAAGCCAACAGACCAATGAACAGCATGAAAGTGTAATGAAACAATAAGATAATAAAACACCAACCGTAGTAATAGACCAGGATCCAAAGAAATGTGCTTGATTAATTGATGCAAAACCAGTCACATACACTGAGCTCAAGGTCTGAATACAATCCAAACTTCTCCTCCCAGCCTAATACGTAACAACTACTCTTCTAATCCCTCCCAAGACTGTTCTAACAGTCCAAATGAATCCCCCTAACAGCAATCAGCAACAACCGAACAAAAACCTTTACAATATGTTCTCGGGAATTCTTAGAGGAGAAGAGACTAACAAGAGTAGTTGATATTCATTAAATGGATCTCATTAAGATAGAGTGGAGAAAGAGTTCATGCCCACTCTACTTGATGGCATTCTGCATCGCTATAAGTATTGGGGGTTTCTGTCAGGTCGGCTTTGACCTCTGATGTTTCATGAAGTCCTTCTAGTGTTTGGTATTCTGCGCTGCCTTCCGAAATAAATGACATGGATAGAAAATATGCAGGTCTCTCCATACCTCCATAACTGTTGTCCAGACAATATTAAAGAAGCTTATGTCCGTAAAATACGTTTAAGGGCTCGAGGAGGCATGGAGGCTTCTGTAGGAAGGTGTTCTTTTGGAGAAACGGTGCTCTGCTGACATTAACACAGATATGGCTTGTTGCGTGTGCATTTGGTCTTCAAACTGCACCTCTTCCTTTGAATGCGGGGTTAAGCGTTAATTACATCAATAATAAGCATTAACCCCATTTAATCCCTACTGCTGATATGCTGGCCGATGCTGAAAAATGGTCTCTCTGTGATCTCTGCATAATAAAATAAACATGTTACAAACCCAGGCAGTGGTGGAGAAATTTTGCGGAAGCCCATGGAGTGGTGGCGCAACAGTGGAGGAATGGTGAAAAATGCGGTGGAAGCGGAGAAATAATGCATTAGCGGAAAACCCAAAGTCTTAAGGTTTGGGTAATTTACAAAGAGAAACGATGAAAACAAGCAAAGTGGAGCCTTTGGATGGTGGGACCCGGCGTGGGTGGAGGACGATTAGCTTTGGACCGTTGATCTCAGGAGGAGATCAACGGCGAAGGTCGAAAGATGAATTTAATAAGGGCTCCGATGAGGAAAACTGACGGGAGGGCGCGATTAGATCCCAGCCGTCGGATCTGAAGAAATGGACGGCTAAGATTGAATCGGTGGATCGCAATTGGGGGCACAGGGGGTGACACTTTAAAACTTTGCGATTGCGATGGCATGATTGAGCACTGGCCGTTGGATCCGGGGACTAGATCAATGGCCCACATTCAATCGGAGGGATATGGAGAGGGGCGACGAAGCGATGGTGCGATTAGCACTGGACCGTCAGATCTGAGTGACAGATCAACGGCGGAGATTAAATCGGAGGATCGCAATCGCAAAGGGCAGAGGGTGGCATGTTTTACACTTTCAATTGCGATTGTGGTGATTGAGCGCTGGCCGTTGGATCCAATAGTGAATCGACAGTGGAGACAAGCATTGAAGGTTTCACACAGGAGGGAGGCAGGCATGATGGAACGAGCACGATTAGCGTTGGGCCGTTGGATCTATATAGATCAAAGGCTTAGATCGTGGTGAGGGTCTATAGGGCCATATCACAATCGCATCGGAAAATTTTCATATAACGCAGAAATGCGCTCTGCCCATGTTTGTGATCGCGATTAGTGCCCAAGGCTTAAGCGCTTGGTCTCGGGCGCGGGCATATGGGGAAGTGGTTTGAGGGGGCTGGCGGAAAAGGGGCTAGGCCCTATTATAAGGTGGAAAGTGGGTTTTAGGCTTAAACTTAATGCATTTTAAGGCCATAGGAGGTTAACGATAGAGAGGAAAAGGGATTATTAAACCAAACAAAGGGAATTTGAAGGGTTTAAAAGGGAATTTAGGATGATTTAAGGGGGTTAAAGGGGGGAAGGAGAGGAGTAAAAGGAGATGAAGCAGAGGTTTAGGAGGGGTGGTATAAGGGGGAAAATGAGGCCTTTTGAGCATTTCTTTACAAATAGAGGGGTTTCATGATGGGAACAGCAAAGGGGATTTTATCAAAGGGAAAAAGCATAGGGAGGCTTCAAGGATGATGTCTTTTCAGGGGAAATGCATTCCTTGAAGGCTCAAAAACATTTTAGTCCCCTCTTTGCTTGTCAAAAAATTCATAGGGGGCTAACAGTGGCTCCACATGGGGATAGATTCTTCTTGAAGGAGTCAAGAATTCAGAGAATGATCTTTGGTGTAGGCCAGATGCTTGCTGCTTGGCACATCCCTTTCTTTCTTTAGATCAGCTGCCACAAATCCTGAAGACATTACATCAGCAATAATATTCTCCCAAACAACAACTATACCCATACTATTGTCCTAACATTTTTTCTTCTGGGTGCATTTGGACTTGCAGACCCTTTACATCATCAATTTTTTACAAGCAGAAAAACAAACCTATTCTGCTTCTACCCTTATTACTCCATGAGACTAGATTAGACTGTTGGTCTCATATTTTCTCTACCTAAACCAATATCTGCTAGGATTAAATTGTCTAGCAGATTTCTTCTCTACATTCTAAGACAGAAATTGAAAACAGTCAAGCTAGGATTAGACTATCTGACTTGCTGGACTTTGCAGAAATTAAAACAACTAACTACATGCTCAGAGACTGAGCTTTATTGAGCTTTCCTACCTACTCTACTCTAACTTGGAAATCTCTGATGCTCTAGGTGATACAATAGTGCCAGTGCAGCCAGTCAAGCAGTAACAAAAAAGGATATGAGCACTAACTGCCTGTCAGAGATAACCACAGGTGCTCTGCATGTGGTTCTTCAAAACTGAGGTCACCATCAGTAGTGACCATTCCTGATGAGTCTGGCCCTGGTGAAGGATCAATGCTAGAGAATTTGAGCTAATCAGGGCCTCCATGTATTCTGCCACGGGATCAATGAACACATGATGTACAAGTTCTTCTTTTAGGCCCCCCATAATTGGTAGGTTGTCTTTATCCTGGGTAGCTTTGACTAGTGCTTCTTCCACTGCATCCTCAAAGTGGCCATTGAAAGCCTGATCACCTTCTTCTTGCACATCAAAAAGAAATGGAATCTCCTCTCTCTTATGGGCGGGGGAGACTTTCCAAAAATGCTCTGGGGTCTCTGAAATGGTATGATTTCTCTTGTGAGTTCAGAAATTCAATCTCAGCTTCATACCTTTTCACCAGCACTTCTAGAAAAACTTTCTTCAGCTCAGGTTGATCATTGAATCTTGAGCTGGAACGGAAAACCTCTGGAAGGTCTTTGCTTCTGAGTTGGGCCAGTATACCTGATATTCCATAACGAAACTCTTCAAGGGGACTTAACTCAGAGTCTTCCATTGGTGGGAATGATGTTGTAATGTGACTAGTCTCCCAGTGGAGTCATGTGAAAACAAAGGTAATCAGTGGCCTACTGATCACCAGTGGAGTCTTTTAATCATTTAGGAACTGTGGAGTCACCAGTTGTATGATTCAAAATTTACTGTCCACCACAGTTATTTACCAAATCAAGCTTTTGGTCTATTCTCCAGTGGAGTCGCCATTATGTTGGGGTTCCTATGTTTTGGCAGATTTGGAAATACCAAAATATAAGACAACATCAAACCACTTTGGGGCCCTAGGATCTAGCCCTCCTGGACCCGGAGAGGGATCTCTCCAATAAAACAAAGAATGGTATATCTTTGAAGCTCAAATGAGATATTAGGCTAGGTATGAAGCACATAGGGGGTTTAAAATGATTTGGTTGGTTGGTTGTTGGGTTGGTCATGAGATCATAGACTGGGAAGGTAATGGGAAGAAGGAGCAAAGCAGCAGGATGTTTCAGCAAAAAGGATAGGTCAAGAGAGTGCCATCCATTGGGCTATGGAGTCATGAAAGGTAATTAATTGCAACAACTAGCCAAGGATTTCAGAGGGAAATTCATCTACACTAAAGGATATTTTTAGATAGATGTGGAATGGAACATTAAGGATTGAAAGTGAAAGAAAGAAAGACACCTAATTTCTGTCTATAGATCAGGTCAGAGGTCATTTAACTCCAGACCTGCTTGGACATACTCAAAGGTAGCTCTCAAAGGAGGGACAAAGGAGAAACTTATAGATCAGACCAGAGGTCATCTAACTCCAGGTTAGCTTTACCATACTCCAAAGGAAAACAAAGGTAAGTTTAACAGAGCCAGGGTCTACATATCAGAGAAGGACTTTGAACCTTCAATGCTTTGACACCAGCAAGGATATCCAAGCAGCAAACCCCTAATTTATACATCAGCTAGCAGCATATGGAACCACTACACTGGTTAAATTAGCTGAATTTACTCTTAGATTCACTATCAGCAGAAAATATCAAAGGCAAGGAGAGCAGAAACATAGGGTACCTAACAAGGGTAAATCCTATGCTATATTTCTGATGCAAGCTAGCAGACCAATGAACAGCATGAAAGTGTAATGAAACAATAAGATAAGAAAACATCACCCGTAGTAATAGACGAGGATCCAAAGAAATGTGCTTGATTAATTGATGCAAAACCAGTCAAATACACTGAGCTCAAGGGCTGAATACAACCCAAACTTCTCCTCCCAGCCTACTACATAACAACTACTCTGTTAATCCCTCCCAAGACTGTTCTAACAGTCCAAATGTATCCCTCTAATAGCAATCGGCAACAACCGAACAACAACCTTTACAATATGTTCTCGGGAATTCTTAGAGGAGAAGAGACTAACAGGAGTAGTTGATATTCATTAAATGGATCTCATTAAGATAGAGTGGAGAAAGAGTTCATGCCCACTCTTCTTAATGGCAATCTGCATCGTTGTAAGTACTGGGGGATTCTGTCAGGTCGACTTTGACCTCTGATGTTTCGTGAAGTCCTTCTGGTGTTTGGTATTCTGCGCTGCCTTCCAAAATAAATGACATGGATAGAAAATTTGTAGGTCTCTCCATACCTCCATAACTACTGTCCAGACAGTCTTAAAGAAGCTTATGTCCGTAAAATACGTTTAAGGGCTCGAGGAGGCATGGAGGCTTCTGTAGGAAGGTGTTCTTTTGGAGAAACAGTGCTCTGCTGACATTAACACATATATGGCTTGTTGCGTGTGCATTTGGTCTTCAAACTGCGCCTCTTCCTTTGAATGCGGGGTTAAGCGTTAATTACATCAATAATAAGCATTAACCCCATTTAATCCCTACTGCTGATATGTTGGCCAATGCTGAAAAATGGCCTCTCTGTGATCTCTACATAATAAAATAAACCTGTCACAAACCCGGGCAATGGTGGAGAAATGTTTCAAAGGCCTGTGGAGTGGTGGCGCAACAATGGAGGAATGGTGAAAAATGCGGTGGAAGCGTAGAAATAATGCATTAGCAGAAAACCCAAAGTCTTAAGGTTTGGGTAATTTACAAAGAGAAACGATGAAAACAAGTGAAGTGGAGCCTTTGGATGGTGGGACCTGGCGTGGGTGGAGGACGATTAGATTTGGACCGTTGATCTCAGGGGAGATCAACGGCGGAGGTCAAAATATGAAGTTAATAAGGGCTCCGATGAGGAAAACTGACGGGGGGGAGTGATTAGATCCCAGCCGTCGGATCTGAAGAAATGGACGGCTAAGATCGAATCGGCAGATCGCAATCGGGGGCACAATGGGTGACACTTTAAAACTTTGCAATTGTGATGGCGTGATTGAGCGCTGGCCGTTGGATCTGGGGACCAGATCAATGGCCCACATTCAATCAGAAGGATATGGAGGGGGGTGACGAAGCGATGGTGCGATTAGCGCTGGACCGTCGGATCTGAGTGACAGATCAACGGTGGAGATTAAATTAGCGGATCGCAATCGCAAAGGGCAGAGGGTGGCGTGTTTTAAACTTGTGATTGTGATTGGGGCGATTGAGCGCTGGCCATTGGATCCAACAGTGAATCGACGGTGGAGACAAGCATCGAAGGTTTCACAGAGGACGGAGGCGGGTGTGATGGAACAAGCGCAATTAGCACTGGGCCATTGGATCTATATATATATCAACGGCTCAGATCGCGGCGGGGGTCTACAGGGCCATATCACAATCGCATCGGAAAATTTTCATATAACGCAGAAATGCACTCCGCCCATGTTTGGGATCGCGATTAGCGCCCAAGGCTTAAGCGCTTGGTCTTGGGCGCGGGCATATGGGAAAGTAGTTTGAGGGATTTGGTGGAAAAGGGGCTAGGCCCTATTATAAGGTGGAAAGTGGGTTTTAGGCTTAAAATTAATGCATTTTAAGACCATAGGAGGTTAACGGTAGAGAGGAAAAGGGCTTATTAAACCAAAAAAAGGGAATTTGAAGGGTTTAAAAGGGAATTTAGGATGATTTAAGGGGGTTAATGGGGGGAAGGAGAGGAGTAAAAGGAGATGAAGCAGAGGTTTAGGAGGGGTGGTATAAGGGGAAAAAGGAGGCCTTTTGAGCATTTCTTCACAAATAGAGGGGTTTCATGATGGGAACAGCAGAGGGGATTTTATCAAAGGGAAAAAGCATAGGGAGGCTTCAAGGATGATGTCTTTTCAGGGGAAATGCATTCCTTGAAGGCTCAAAAATATTTTAGCCCCCTGTTTGCTTGTCAAAAAATTCATAGGGGGATAACACGTCCACTACAATGCCTGATGCAAACTAATAAAAAACGAGAAATCTCCCCTAGAATGCCAAATACTAGTTATGCGAAATATTTTCCGATTTCACGATGGAAACAAAATATGCTCTCTTTTTTTTCAATGTAATAGAGAAAATACACTAAATAACATGAAAAACGAATCTTCACACTAGTTCAAGAATGCAAACGCAAGATTCGAAACGAAATGACTTCAATCAACTCATAAGCAAACAAATCAAAGACTCAAACCAATGTCACAATATCCCAATCAAAGGAAGACTGTCAAAACAGATCGACACAAGCAATGTAAGCTATCTTGGAGCAATATGAAGCAAAACTAAATGAAAGAGACAAGACTCACTCAAGGCTCATTTCACCAATAGCAATAACTCAAAATGGATCCAAGGGGCTGAATGCAATCAAGCAAACGACGAGGGTGATCGCAAAACAAAATACCTATACTCCTACAGGAGGCTCAACAAATCAAAGCATTAGGAAGCCCTAAAGCTATGATGCTGAAGGAAAAGGACAAACAACCGAATGATGAAGGCTAATCGAAGTCACAAAAAAACCTAGAGCATTCAAACCAAGCAAAGAAAATACCCAAAGACACCAGGATAGACCAAAAACCCCAAAACAGGGAAAACCCTAGCACCTACAGGAATTGGCACAACTGTCTGGCTGTAATCCGTGCTAGACAGGGGATGGCGTGAGTGATGAACTGGAAAGAAGCACCAGCTAGCACGACTATTATTCTGGAACCCACGCCAATCAATCCAACCTTGGAAAGATGGAAATTTTGGAAAAACATAGGTCAAATTGATCCTCTGGGGCTGAACAGGGGTCTTAGACTCAACACATATAATCATAAAATCAAGCTAAGCAAGCAAAGACCAGGAATATGACCTAAAGGATGAAAGACAAACTCACATTGATCCCCAGTGGAGTCACCAATTTGTTGAAGGTAAATCCCCTTTGCGAACAGAGGCTATCCCACTAGCACTAGAGTGGGTCTAGCAACAAACAAAACATGCTACGATATCAATTCCTAGTTACAAAAGACAAAGCTACAATGGATAGCCTACCTCAAGTCCTACGTTGTTGTTGTCGAAGGAGAAGTGCTATTTCCCTTTCTTAGCTTGACAAATCACAATCCTTTCGCTCACCGCGTCCCGACACATGTACATATGCAGAGAAAAGCGACGACATGCAACGTAATAATTCAAGCATGTAACTATCAATCAGTCGGAAAAGATTGAATCAAGTTGAATTACACAAATAAGCAATACAATGATGGAACCAATAACATAGTCGAGCATATATTAAAATATGAAAGAAATATTACAACCGAGTTCCGACATTGAGTTCTTCCTTCGGCAGGGCTTCCAGCGGAGCATGTCTCACAAAGCTTGTCGGGAATTTAGACAAGGCTCTCTCTCTTACAGGGTTCTCCTTGGCTCTGCTCTCAATAGTCACTCAGATTTATTTTTCTTCCCATATGTTCAGCTAGGTTGCAAATAGAGAGGGCAGGATTTTATAGAGGGAGAAGGAGAGGTTAGGATCCCTATAATCATGGGGGAGATTCCTATCTCTTAGGAAGGTTCCATGAGAGGTGGAAAACCACTTCCTAATCAGGGAGATCCAGAGCCAAACAGTCCAACCTCTATTTGGTGACTCATTCTAAATTTGTTCAAATCAAACTTTCGCCTTTCATTTTCAAAAAACATTCCCAAATAGGCTTGGATCGGGAAATACACAAGGACAGAGCACCAGGTGGCACGAGCTTAGTGTAAATTTCCCAGGTAGGTGCGAGTGATGAACTAGCTGAGCGCGTCAATGCCCAAACTTATGTTTTTAGTGATTTTCTGAGGAAATTTTCTTTAGGAGAATTCTTGCCTTTGTGCAGAAGGATGCCATCAAGGTGTTTTCAGGACATTTTACTATTCACAGTTCACGGGAATAGTCCTCCAATGTACGGGATGAGGGATTGCAGGGACGATGACAAAATGGTGTGTAACATGGAGATAAAGTGTTAAAGTGGGATTCCATAAGAGAAGACAAAGGTAAAAATGGAAAATTTGATTTTTTATGGAAATGACCTTATGTGATTTATGGATATAGAGGTAATAATGCTTTGTTTCTGAAAGAAATGGATGGAATAGATCTGCAAGAAGGACCAGTAAATGGAAGAATGTTGAAGCACTAGTACTCTCCTGAGTTAACAAATAGTTAGTTTTTATTCACTTTGATCATGTATATATACATTACAGATATTTAGATTGGATTGGATGTTTTCCTAACAAATTTGAAGCCCGAAGAGAAGGCCCTAAGCTTTGAGAGGTAAATATCATAAGTATGAATAACTGCATATATCAAAAGACACTTGCAGGGTCATCACAGTCAAATTTCAAAGGCTACTACTCTTAAAGTTCTTGACATTTCACCAGAAAATTTCATCCCCATGTGGAGCCACTGTTAAGGTCCTATAATAATAGGGTTCATAAATTTTGAATTGACTTTGATAGCCTTGTAAATATGTACATACCTTGCTTTCTGCAAGTTGTTTTCCCATATTTTGCAAAAATGTAAAATAATAAAAAGCCAAAAAAAGGGTAAAAAGTCCTAAAAGAAAGATCAAAGGACTTAG
Source organism: Pinus albicaulis (assembly GCA_034641835.2). Lineage (NCBI taxonomy): Eukaryota > Viridiplantae > Streptophyta > Pinopsida > Pinales > Pinaceae > Pinus > Pinus albicaulis. Next base: position 96,333,639 of record CM076569.1, on the reverse strand, counting down.
AAAAAGATAGACCCCAAAAGAAAAAAGAGATGAAAATAAAAGCTGAAAGTGAGCAAGTCAAAATGCCACTACTTTCATTTTACTGCAAAAATAATGATTATGTGCAGAGTGTCAATAAATGCCATAATCCATGATCAATTAGACAGTTTAATCTTAACTTTTCATGCTTTCAATTTCATGTTTTAGATAGAGAATAAATATTTTTCAAATATTTTATATTTGACAAGTAGATACGTAGAGAATAATGAGGAGATCAACAATTTAATCTAAGCCCTCGGATGAAATAAGATAGACTTAGATAGTTGTATGCTTTGAAAGAAAAAAAAATTAGGGTTGCAAGCCTAAATGCACCCATGAAAATGAAGTAAAAATGTTAGAAATAAATATGGGTAGGTAGAAAGAAGTTGAGAAATCATGTAATAAAGCATCATTGGGAAAAAATTACTAATTTCCCCTCCCCTACAAATATTCAGTATTATAAACTATCAGTAAAAAAGGCTCAGAGCATTTCTCTGACTTCTGTTGGGACCTGACCCAAGGCTCAATGACTGATTGGTTAAAAAATATTGAATTCCCACACTAGACCCACATTCATCAACATTTACCCTTCATTCATAAATCATAATCCCTTTTCCTAAGTAAAAACCCATTTTTACTTGGTAAAAGCTAAACCCTAAATAGCTAATCCTATTCCCTTTCAAAAAATCATTCATAAACCTTAAAAATACATTTGTCCTAAGTTAAAGTGTGAAATATTAAAAAGACAACAATGCTTTACTTTGTCTATCATTTACACTTTAAATTAGAGTTAACATGTATTTTATTTTCATTTGACACTAGCCCTGCATTTCATATTCATTACCAACTTCTAACCTATTTTATTAAATCCCTAAACTACACCTACCTGTATGTTATTAATTCCCTTATATTTAAAATAAACACCCAAACCCTTTATTTTAAGTTTAGACCAATGTTTTATATCCCATGTGCGCAAATATAAAACAACGCCTAAATTATTCCATTGGTCTAAACATATCTATAACACAAATATCCCGCCCCATGTAGTTTAAACAAGTGTTAATTACATTTGATAAAACTATATGATAAGCGCTCACTCTGATGCATTGATTGAAACATTGTAAATTTTTTAATTAGAAAAAGCTATAACTTCCACCATTGATCCGGATTTTATGCATAAACGCAACAGAATACACATATAGCCATAGATACAGAGATGTAGTGGAAATAGTGCCTCATTTAATTAATAAAAGAATGACTGAAATAAGCTTACAAACATAATGGAAACAAGCTAGGGTGCTGGTAGCGTATCTCTGAGAAGAGATGTAGCGTACGCAGGCCTCTAAACTGTGTTACATTGAGGCTCGAAGGCCTATTACAGACATAATGGAAATAGATGAGCTAGGGTACTTATCTCTGAGAAGAGATGTGTCAGCTACCAGCCCTTGAACTGTGTTACAATGAGGCTCGAGGGCCTATTTATCGTTGAGAAACAATGTAAAATCCGAAACGTCCAAAAACCTAACCCTAGGAAATGAAGCACCAAAACTGTGGGTCCTGTTTCGGTAAATTGGTGTTTCAACTTCCCGGGGACGTAACTTTGGCATCCAATCTCCGTTTGACGCGCTCAACAGCTCATTAGAAAGATCTGTCTGAGGACTGCAACTTTTGAGTGAGTGACATTGGTCTATGACCCATGTTGCTCCCCGTTTTCCCAAAAAGTGTCGTTTAGGGCCTCAAAACGGCTTTGGAAGTTCAGGACCCGAAAAACTGCTATAAATAGTAAGTTGTGCTGAAACTGATGGTGGGAGTTCAAATGGACTCGGTGGGTGGCCACCAATATCCACCTGGATCATTAAGTCCCCAAAACGGCTTCGGGTGTGCAAGACCTAAAAACCTGCTAAAAATAGTAAGTTGTGCTGAAGCTAAAAAACTGAAAGAATTGATGTTGTAGGTCCAAATGGAATAGGTGGGAGGCCGCCGATATCCACCTAGATCATTCCTCCCTCCTTAGGAAGCAATGGTCTCCATTGCGTTAAGTTCCTCCATGTGGGGGGGGGGGGGGGGGGGAATTTTGTTGAACTTGGTGTTGGATTTGTCCAGGATGTCGCAGACCTATTAGCAGACGTGCTGGATGTATATGTGCCGCCGGTGGGTAGCCGTGGTGATCCAGATCTTGGGGGGAGGCCCCCAAGGTCTAAGAAAATTGAAATGGATCTGACAAGATCTGCAAAATTAGAATGCCAGAAAAAAAAATGAGAGAACACACAACAAATAAAACTACAAAGGACCTTGTTTTATTAAAACAGAGAATAATTGTTGAAGCTACATTGTGGCAGAAAATCTGTCCTTTTACAAAGTGAGGCTTGTTATTTATAGCCTTTTTTTGAGATAGAATACCATAGGTGGATACCATGGGTAGATACCACTTACAATACCATGGGTAAATCCCATGTGTGGATGAGTACCATGGGTGGATACATACCGTGGATCACTTACAATACCATGGGTGAATAAATATCATGGGTGGATGAATACCATGGGTTGATGCCATTTACAATACTATGGGTAAATTCCATGGGTGGATGGATAACATGGGTGGATGAATACCATGGGTTGATGCCATTTTCCATTCGGATCATTCCTCCCTCCTTAAGAAGCAATGGTCCCCATTGCGTGAAGTTGCCTCCTGAGAAGCATTTGTTGAATATGAAGAGCCACTGAAGAGAAGGGTTTTGTGTAGCTAACCCATAACTGTGATGAACGAAGATCCGAGGATAGAGATACCCTGTAATGCTTGTGACCAACTATGATATTGACAGTGTGCAGCCTAGCAAATGGACTTCGATGAAGTGTGGGTTTGTGGATGAACCAAAATCATGACAAACAAAGATCCAAGGATAGAGATACCCTGTAATGTTTGTGACCAACTGTGTTACTAATAGTGTGCGGCCTAGCAAATGGACTTCGATGAAAATGATTTTGTGCGGTTGACCCATAACTGTGATGCTGATTGTTGATGAAATAGTAGGTGCCTACATAGCTTGGGGTGGGAGGGAATGTCTCCAAATAACCCAAGATGAACGTTGCTATTCTAAAACTGATGAATGTGAAGCAGGTGCCTACTAAAGCGGGGTGGGAGGGCACGTCTCCAAGGGGAACCCATTCTGAATGCTGCTCCAGATTTTAAATGAGCATAACTCGGTCAATATAACTCAGAATATTTAATATAACCTATTTTTGGAAATGTAATGATCATTTTTCATATTTTCATATATTTGAAACCACTATCTGGAGAATCTAGACTCTCAGATTCGCGCTAGAACTGTCTCGTCGTCACAAAATTTCTGAAAAAAATAGTTGATTTTAAATCAACGATAACTCCCACATCCGGACTCCGATTCGACTGATTTTTTTTTTGAACTTGGGTGATTTTTCAAGAGGAGCTTAGATCTATATCAATTTCTCTAAAATTTTGCAATGAAAACTGTGAAAAAGGACAGGAGATCGGCCGTCCATAAATTGTCGTTAGAAAAATTGCTTCAACATTGCTGATTTTGAATCAGCGATATCTCCCTCATCCGAACTCCAATTTGGCCGATTTTTTTTTGAATTTGAGTATTTTTTCGCAAGGAATCCAGATATGGTCTTCTTTTTTTCAAATTTTTCACCAAAATTTTCAGATCTGATCTGAAAACTCGCCACCCAAGAAATTCATGGATTTTGCTGAAGATTGCTGCAAAACATTGAAACTGAAATATGTTTCAAACCCTTATTCCCATGGAGGCGTAACCTGAATCTAATACCACTGATCCAAATCTTGGGGGGAGGCCCCCAAGGTCTAAGAAAATTGAAATGGATCTGACAAGATCTGCAAAATTAAAATGCCAGAAAAAAAATGAGAGAACACACAACAAATAAAACTACAAAGGACCTTGTTTTATTAAAACAGAGAATAATTGTAGAAGCTACATTGTGGCGGACAATCTGTCCTTTTACAAAGTGAGGCTTGTTATTTATAGCCTTTTTCTGAGATAGAATACCATATGTGGATACCATGGGTAGATACCACTTACAATACCACGGGTAAATCCCATGTGTGGATGAATACCATGGGTGGATACATACCATGGGTCACTTACAATACCATGGGTGAATAAATATCATGGGTGGATGAATACCATGGGTCGATGTCATTTACAATATTATGGGTAAATTCCATGGGTGGATGGATAACATGGGTAGATGAATACCATGGGTTGATGCCATTTTCCATTCGGATCACGTGGAAGGATCTGTGAAAAGCTATCCATCAGCACATTCCTCTGTTTCTCGAGGGCCTCCTCGAGCAATATTTTGATAGGATCTCCTACTCCCTTGTCTTTCTTTCCTTCCGCCATGGGGGGTCGTCAGGGTTGCGAGGTTGAACTCCTTATACGTGACCGCGTTGGGGACATGAAAATAAAAACAGAGAAAGAGAAAACCGCTCTGATACCACTGATCCGGATTTTATGCAGGAACACGATAGAATACACATATAGCCATAGATACAGAGATGTAGCGGAAATAGTGCTTCATTTTATTAATAAAAGAATGATCGAAATAAGCTTAAAAACATAATGGAAACAAGCTATGGCGCTGGTAGCGTATCTCTGAGAAGAGATGTGACATACGCAAGCCTCTGAATTGTGTTACATTGAGGCTCGAAGGCCTATTACAGACATAATGGAAATAGATGAGCTGGGGTACTAGCAGCGCTTATCTCTAAGAAGAGATGTGTCGGCTACCAGCCCCTGAACTGTGTTACAATGAGGCTCGAGGGCCTATTTACCATTGAAAAACAATGTAAAATCTAAAACATCCAAAAACCTAACCCTAGGAGATGAAGCACCAAAATTGTGGGTCCTGTTTAGGTAAATTGGTGTTTCAACTTCCCGAGGACGTAACTTTGGCATCTAATCTCCGTTTGACGCGCTCAATAGCTCGTTAGAAATATCTATCCGAGTACTACAACTTTTGAGTGAGCGACATGGGTCTATGACCCATGTGGCTCCCTATTTTCCCAAAAAGTGCCATTTAGGGCCTCAAAACGGCGTCGGAAGTTCAGGACCCGAAAACTGCTATAAATAGTAAGTTGTGTTGAAACTTACAAATTGAAATAACTGATGGTGGGGGTTCAAATGGACTCAGTGGGTGGCCACAAATATCCACCTGGATCATTAAGTCCCCAAAACGGCTCCAGGTGTGCAGGACCCAAAAACCTGCTAAAAATAGTAAGTTGTGCTGAAGCTGAAAAACTAAAAGAATTGATGTTGTGGGTCCAAATGGAATAGGTGGGAGGCCACCGATATCCACCTGGATCAGCCATTCATAATAAACCAAAGTTATGTATTAAAACATTATTTTCATACATAATTATCCCGTTGGATTAACAAACCCCAGACCCACTCCGAAATGCCATGCAACTCCACCAGTCAATCGCGACCATTTGCATTGACCCTCCCATATTTGACGGCTAAAATCCAATATCGTGTAGAAAACTTGTGCGATCACCCTCGTTCTATTTCTGCATGAAATGGGTGGTATTAGAATTTTATCTCTCCTCCACGTGCCTATTTCCCATTGGATCAGCCCCAAAACAGCTTACTACCAAAATGTTGCGTGATAACCACTCTTGTTTCAACCCCTTGAGCCCAAAAACCACCCATCTTCGTGACTTGACCTATATTAAATGATGGCGTTGATTAAGCCCTAAAATATGCTAATATACCTTGGAAATGTAATTCATTCCTTTCTCTTCTGCGCAATAACCTTTGCTCACACCTCCCCAACTGTAAAAACTTCATTTTTCGCCATTTTCATACCAAAAGCTGGTAAAATCTGCCCTGTGACCATTGAAGACCGCCAAGGAGTGTTTACATTGTTCCACAGAAGTTGTTATTTCATTCAAAAACTCAGAAACTGTTCTGAAGCTCAATACCTGCATACACAGATATTTTTCTGAAATTAGAACCCGCAATCGATTTGAAAGACCTTTTAAAGAACAAAAACACACTTAGAGTTTAAATCAAATAAAGAAACTGTCAAAACAATCCAAAAACATACCAAACCCTGTCAATTTTTTTCCAGAAACCCTGTTTTAAACTGTTGTGCACAATTTTTTAGGAAAATTGTGAGTTTTTACAATTTAGATGAACTATTTCAAGCTCTAAATCAAACCAGAAAACCTCTGAAGGTATCCCAAACCTCTTTGCCTAATTTCAACAGAATTTTAACCCAATTTCACAGTAAAAGACTCAGGAAACCCTTGTGTCTTGTTTTAAGCCAGTTCAAAATCTTGTAAACCTCTTTGACAGACCTAATTGTAAAGAAATCCCAAAGAAGAGACCATACTTAGCCTGTTTATCCAAGAAGCCTCTGTTAAAAGTAAAAATACTTCTGCAAACTGTCTAAACTTGCAGAAGTAGTCCAAAATGCCTAAAAAGCAGAGCTCTAGCAAACTTGAAGCTTCCAAAGTGCCTAAACCAACCCCTGCCATGACTTCTAATACTGCTATTGTTGTCAATCCTTTACAACCCCCAGTCATAGACATTGAACATATTCCACTGGCTGATATTGATTACAAGAATGCAGATCCCATTGTTGAATTTAACCTGCTATATATTCATAACTGGTGCTATGATAAGTCCTTAGATAATGAAGAAGAAGTCCATATTTGGGAATCACACTTTCCCAAATATGTTGTTCCTTTTACTCATCCATGCCAGGAAGTCATTAGGTTATGTCAACAACACTATGTGCCTGAGCAAAGAGCCGTTGTAAATGCCAATAAAGAAGTGATTTTTACCATTACTGCAGAATTAATTAACCAGATGCTACAGCTTCAGCCTGACCCCCAAGCAAGCCCTTTATCTATAGAGGCCCTCACCAAGTTGTATATTGGGCTATATTTTCCCAAGAGATTCATTATTTTTCAGACATTTATGCCTTTGCATGTAGAAATTCCTAAACTAAATCCCCCATATTCTACTGCTAAATTCCCAGAAGGTTCAAGACATGTGATTTCCATGCTTTCCTTCATCCTAGGATATTTTACTGATAAACACATAGATGATTCCATATTGGGGTTCCTATCCACCTTCTCCCCAGGGAAACCCCCATCAGTAATCTTTGATTATGCTGGTTTCATTGCAGATAGTATTTATTATCAATTGACCAATTTTCCAATTGAAGGAGTATTCTGATATACTTCCTTCCTTTTCCATATGTTTTTATACTTTCAATCAGATAATTTTCCAGTTACTCTCCAAAAGCTTGACATAGAAGGAAATCCTCTATCTGTCATTTTCTGGACATCTTTTCTCAAGAAAGAATGTACATGTTTCACTTATTCAGAATTTTCAGAGTTATTCCTACATCTAATGATTACAATGTTAACAAAAACAGAGCAACCAAGGATAAATGAAGAAATGAAAAATATATTGCAGTTTTCAGAGCAGAATAAGGTTGCTGACTGGTATTTATATGAAAAATATACTAAGATTGGAGTCTTTGGGTCAACTTTGTTACCTTACAAATTACCCAAACATCCTTCAATGAGGATCTTTGCCTTGGATTATATCAGGAAGATCCTAAACTCTGATTCCATAAATTTCATGGCAGCTAAGAAGAAAACTCAATTCAAACTAAAGAATCAGATAGGGCCATTCATCTGCAATCACAGGGATGCAGAGAAAGAAGTAGCAAAACATTTATTGGAATTCAAATTGGAAGAAATTTTTCCTTGGAATTATGATCCATAAGGGATCCTAATTAAGCTAAAGGTTAAATGCAAGTTAACACCCTTCATCCATGAAGCAAAACCAAAAATAGAAAAATTTGAAAATCAAATTGAGTGGACTAAAAATACCTTAACAGATGCAATAAACAAAAGTAATACTAGTCATACTTTAGAGACTGCAAATCAGCCAGAAAATTCCACTCAGAGAGTAAGGGAAGAAGGAGCCTATGTGGCAGAAACTACAACTTAAACTAAGTTCAAGCTCATATATAGAAAAAGGCCCAAGTTAGATTCAACAGGTAAAGGAAAAGTAACAATTGATGTGGAAGAAACAAAGCTTATAGATACCAACACTAAATTTCCAGAAACAGATGTTGCTACTGTGATCATCAATGAGCTAGCCACAAAGAATCAGAATGAAGAACAAGTCAACAATGAAGATATACAGTTGATGGAAAGACAACAAAGCATGGAAGCCTCTTCCTCACAGGCAGCTGAGGAAAAAGATTTGGATATCAAAGAAAAATATAAACAAATCAAGCTGAAGAATGAGGAGATAAAAAACAATATTTATTCACAATATCTCAAACAGACTCCAAGTGTGCAAAACAGGCTCCTTTCTGCATTTGATTATTCAAATCAAAAGCTAATAATGTCAGTGTTACAGCCCACAGTCAATTCTCCTAAGACAGTGGCAGATTATAATAAAGTTGATTTGGAAGTCCAGACAGATAAGATCCATGCTCTTGATCAAATTGAGTTCCACAGACAGACCTCATAAATGCTATACTCTACTGTCACAAATAAATCCATGAGTGCTCAAATACTCCAAAACACCATCTCCAACATGAAATATCAGATAAATATGGAAAAATCTTCATTGTATGCCAAGGATATAAGGATAAAAGCCTTAGAAGAACTAGTTTTGCAGGTGGGATATGACCCTGCTAATATCAAAGCAGCATAGTTATTGGTGAAAAAGAAAAATGAAGATATAGCAGCTTTGAGGAAACAACTCAAACTTCCTCAAAGTGAACATCCTCAAACGAAAGAAACCATACAGGAACATAATGACAAAGATGACATGATGAACATCATCTTTTAGCTCATAGGACATATTAAGGAGATGGAGATTTAGATGGACAAAATTGTCCATGAAAAGGAAACAGTGAAAGTACCAGAGATTCCTACAGTTATTCCGGTAATCACTACAGTAGTGCCTTCAAATTTAGCTGAAAAGTTGGCACCCAAAGAACCACTGGCTACTGCAGTGCTAGTAACTTCTTCCACAACCTTAGCTACTGAATCATCTACAACAACAATGCACCATACATATGAAGCCAACAAATTGGTAAAAGCTATGGAGGAAATGTCTCTGAAGACAAATGAAATCAGTAAATTGAAACAGGTAGTAGAAAATCTTGAGAAGTGAAACAAATTGGCTCAGATAAATGCAAAGACACATGAACAAAATTCCATCAGACTGAATGAAGAGTTGAAGAAATTGCAGAAGGAATTGACATTGAAGGAACAAATATCATTTATCAAAAACCATCTTTGGAACAATGTCATTGAAGCCATCCATGATGTATGGCCTTCAATTCAGGTAATTTTTGAACAGAGAGAGTTATTACTAAAAGCCCAAGAAGAAATTCAAAAGACTCAGAGTGAACTAGTTGATAAACCAGAACAAGCTTTAAAGCTGATCACATTCCTCAATAGTAAAAACAGACAGGAGTTAGAAGAACTCAAGATTACTGATAGGACTGAAACTATCCTAGAAATTAGGAAAGTTACTACAAAGAAGAATCAGATGAGGCAACTGGAAGAAAAGTGTGAGAGTATGAATACAGCCATAACCAGGTTTACAATCAACTTTACAAATTGGAGGAAAAAAGGACTCCCTGGCATTATGGTCATTAATGATAAATTGATGCCTTAGAATGACTATGATAAGAAAATTAGAGAGTTTGCAAAAGAACAGGTAAATAAACCACAAGGATAAGGCATTCCAACTGGAAAATTCTTACTCAAAAGATTTGAAGACCTATTCTATTTGCAACATGAGATAAAACACTTGTTTATCATCAAGCCAACTTTTTCCAGATACACTAAAGCTAATGAAAACTTTAGGAAATCAAAGAAAATACAAATTCCTAAAGATGAGGATTGGAAATCACTCACAGATTTATTATGAAGGATAAAAGACGGACAAATGAAAGAAGGAGAAAACTATTTTCTGATTTGCATTCAAAACATATTTTTTACAGCAGTGAACAGTTTTTCATTATGGTTAAAGAGTATTAGAGTTTATAGAGTATCATTGAATAAAGAGAATCAGAGAAAGAGTATCAGACAAGGCAGATCAGATTCCAAAAACAAATTTAAATATCTAAAGCCAGCAAGGAGGAAACCAAGGCAGCCAGCTGCATCTTATCCTCAAAGCAGTTTCTATTTCTTTTGGATAAAAGGGACAGCTTGTTGATTTGTTAAACAGTTGTCCCTATTATTGTTGTAAAGATATTTTATTTTCCCTTAGATAATTCCTAGAACCATTCTAGGATATTTTGAAAAGAACTTTGTATAAATACTTCATCTTTAGAAGTATTTTGTGTGGAATATAATTGCTAGAGATTGTTATTGTCATTTTTGTTGGACTTGAAAGCTTTTGTGTGTCAAATTTCGAGTAGCAGGCTTGTTCAAACCAATTGGCATCATACTTTAGGATTCCTGTGATGAGATATTTGGAGTGAAGTATTCCCTTACTTTTTATTGTTATCTTTCTATGTTACATGCATCCATCTATGTTTTTTTCTAAATCTTAATGAATAACTAGGAGCATTACTACAAGATTTGTCAAGAGCACCCTATTTTTAACTGGTTATCATTTATATGTTTTCCTCTGATTTCCAGTGTAGGGAACCCTTAATTTCTCCCTCTCTTGTTTTACTTCTTCCTACTACTTCCTTTTCCAGATCAAAGGATTCTTAATTACCCTTTATCCCAATCATACCATCTCATAAAAACAACTTTCCAAGGTCTTCAAGGGTTATCTATCTTGCCCTGAAAAAATTTGACCTTTTGGCCTTGATCCTAGTCCTGTTTGCTTGATTTTGACTCCTTAGCCCAATGGACAAATATATTTCCCACTATCCTTCCTTTCAAGTGATTTTTCCCACCAAATCTACCAAAACCAAACCAAAGCTACACATTCATAGCTAGCCTAATATTTACAAATAAAAACAAAGTTAAATTTTAAAGAGAGAGCCCTCTCTGAACCCTAGGAAGTCTAGGTCCTAGAGTTTGAAGTTGGTTTGTGGTTACCTCTAGTATTCTTTGACTAAAAACCAAAAATCTTGTAAATTTAGAATTATTAGAGTGATAACAGGAATAGATACCCTGACAACCTGCTTAATGAAATAGTCTGGTGCAAGTACCTCCACTATGCCATCTCGAAGTGAAGTGCACCCTCTGGAAATTCCAAGTGAGTCTAGTCAACGTCTGCTCCAGGTACAGTGGGACCTTCCCTCCACCATCACCTTGGGGAAATTCCTAAATATTATGGCCACTAAGGTCACCAACTAAGACAAATGCACCTGGGGGGAACAGTCTACGATCTGATATACACGCAAGGGCAGAGTAGCAAGCTCAATCCCCTTGAAGGCTCCTCAACATGGTAAATCTGAGGTTTGCCAACAAGTGACCCCAGGCTCCTCGACAATGGTTAATCTGAGGTTTACCATTTTTATTACATGCACATATTCTATCTTTTCCAATGAGATAGGTACGATTACCTCACTGGGTTCGACATGATCACGTGCTTCACTCTTTTAAGAAGAGCTTCCCAGAGCACAATTGCAACAATTGGAATTTTTCCTTACCGCAAAATTACTATTGTTTGTTTTGTTTCTTTGGAAAGTTAACTACAACCTATTCCAAATCACTAGCCTAAGCTAGATTGGGGGAAATAGCCCTAGAAAATGTAAAACTTTCTAAATGAATTTTATTAAAGCGCTATGTTATTTGGGCTGTTATTACTCAAAAGGTAAATGGATATGAAACCAATGGTGTTACGACTTGACCCAAAACTAAATGCAATCAAATATGATATTGTAATATTTTCAATTCGATGAATCCTAATTAAATTAAGGATAGATATTCCATTCACTTCCAACAATGCAAAAATTGATAAATAAGAGAAAATATAACAAATTCTCTAATGCACTAATTTCATCAATAAAAACTAATGCTAGTCAATTCAAAACAATTTTTATTTTTATGTTTTTAAAACAAGCATAAAAACATGTAAATTCAAATCAAAGAAACTGGTCTAAATCTACGATTGATTTTTCTAGAATGTAAATTATGCAGTTGTAATCTATGCACAATTCACTTGAAAAGTATGCAAATGTAATCTATGCACATTTTTCGTTCATATTCTGAAAATGAGAATTCTAATTATGCAAATGTGATCTATGCAAGAGAATTCTCAAACACAAGATGATTCTAATGTAATCTAAAGAACTAATCAAGTGTAAGTAAAGAAAATTGGGTGAGAATTCCAAAGGTCAAAAAATAAAAACACTCAAAGGCGATTAACACACGGACACAATTTATCCCCCCCCCCCCGCCCTCCAACCAGCAATTGAGGGGGAATTTTTTTTGCAAAAATATTAAAAATTGTTAAGAGACTAAGACAAACCTTGAAGTAATGACCAAATGAAATCAAATTAAGAATTTCTCAAAAAAGAAACTCAAAACACCCAATTAACTTAACGGAGACTAATGAGACTATAAAATTTGTTGAAAAAAAATTCACACATAATATTTTGACAACTAAGGTATACTGGGGCAAACACAAAGAATCATGTAATCTCACTCCTAAAAAGAGAATTATAACTTTTTTCAAAAAAAATTCACAGATCTGCAAGTTCTAATGGAGAACATAGTGGTACCGCACTGTTTCGAACTAAAAACCGCGGAGGCAAGGAAAATATAGAAAAAAATGAAAATTCCACTTTTCTTTTCAAGGATTCTCAGAAGTTATCTACCCAACCCAGTTTTAGACTAATAAAAATCAGAAAACTCTTAAATATTCAAACTGAAAAATAAAAATGAAAACTAAGTTCTTTCCCAGTAGAGTTGCCATTTTGTTATGCGGATAAATCCCTCTTGCAGACAAGAGCGATGTCCCTAGTATCCTACAGATAGCTAGAAACAAACATCCATTGGTAAATTGTTTTCTCTAGATCATTTGAAATTCAAAATTATTATAAATAAAGAAATAAGACATGATCCTACCTGAAACTCGATGTTCGATGCAGCCTTTTATCCAGTCACTCCAAAGAGGATTCTTTATTAATGAGAACCTATAATCAAAGACAGACAAAAGAATTAAAAGCACCTGCAACATATAATAATTGAGAACAACTAATCTAACTCGGTGATCAAGGAATCCAAGTATTGAATTATTCAAATAGACACAAGAAAAACTCAATGAGAAAAGGATATCCATATGTATTATCTTGTATGAAAAGAGTAACTTTACAACCTATCGCCTTGATGTTGCACAAGTTCCTTCTGGGGTCCTGAGTAATCGTTCCTCCTTCATATTGACAAGCCTTCCTCTCTCTGAACTAGCATGAATTTATGGACATGAGTGTGTGATTATTCTCATACCAAAAATGACTAGTATAGAGAGTATGCTCTCTTGAAAATTTCTTCAGCAATTACCATATACAAGGTACCCTTGAGACTAAAACATGAGCTCAATTTATAGGGAAATGGAGGTAGTTTCAGTTCCATGAAGAGGGGGATGGATTCCTCTCATGAAGAGGTTTTAGCTCCATATCCCAAGGTATAAACTCCATGAGTGAAGGGATAGAGCTCCATGAGTGGATGGATAAAGCTCAAACTGATCACGCCTCTAGAAGCGTCCAGTTGGGAGAATATTCGTCTAGCTGGGCTTCTAGAACTTACTTTTTCCTTTATTTGACTGTTTACAGGGGTCCGCGGGTTTTATAAGTAAAACATGCGTGATGTTTCGTAGGCTATAGAGAAAATATCTATGGATCTGTAGGAAAGAGATAGGAAAAGTGCAGAGTTAGATTTTTAAGGGTTTTAATGAGCTTTTCTGCAATTCCAAGACTTGGTTTAGGAACATTAGGGTTTTTAACCTCTAAGGGAGCATAATATAGGTAATGATGAACCTATATAGACATTCAAATGTCATGGTGACAAAATAACGTGTAAAAAAGATAGAATTAGTTGTTTGGATAGGATTGAGACTCTAAGATTAGGTCTCAAATCCTACTATCTAGGGAGTGGTTGGAACCACCTCGTTAGTGTGAAAGCATATATGTTTGAGGCTCTTCTAACTAAATAGTCAGTTCATTTGTGTGGAGTTCTTGGTCACTCTCCAAGTATCTCACCTGGAGAACTCGTTTACTTAATATATTATCGTATTTTAACAAGTGTAAAAACCAATTTGTTTTGGTGAAAATTTGGCATGGTAATGCATTTGGATTTAGATTTCAAATGCACGGGTTGGTGGAGATTTAATGCAGCCGTAGTCGACATAATGTGTAGCGGGGGGGGAGGTGACGGAGAAGGCACCGGCAGACGAGGGGCGACGGGATGTTCCGATGGAGTTGCATCAATCAGTGGTATGTCGAAATAAGCATACACAAGTAATATTCAAGCACAAATTCATTATACATATTATTAAAAGTAAGATAAAATAAATCTCTCAAATTATAATACCAACATGATTAGTCTCATCTTAATTAATCTATACACAAGTATTTTGGACAAGAAGACTAGCATATGGCTAAAATACCATGGAAAAACAGATAAAATCTAGGTTGGATTTATAGTTTATCATTCAAATTTAAGTTATTCTTAGGATTATTGCACATGAATTTCACAATAATAAAAACAATCGCCTTTGTTGTTTCAACGATCTTACAAAATCTTTTGACACAGTTTAATAAGTCTAATGTTTGGAGTAGGCTACAAGAGCTAAAAGTTTCTTTCAACTTGAGAGCTAATGCAATGATGTCATATGATAACATTATTACCAAATTTATGAACATCAAGGGCTAGTTAGAAGAAATTAATTGTAATATTGGAGTCTTGTCAAGGTTGTCCCTTTTCCCCTACCCTTTTTGCATATACAATGATAAGTTATAAAAATGGTCTAAGAAGTTGGTTTCCCTAGCCCATTATCATTGGTATAGTCATCCTCCTCTTTTATGATGATGATATTTTCTTGTGGCTATGAGCTCCTATGACCTTAGTAAGCAACTAAGAATCCTGAAGGACTTCTACTCTCATATGGACATGATTGTGAACATTGACAAAACAAAGTTTATACAAATCCAAAAAGATCACCATAATAATCGTTTGGAAGAAGTTCTAGTTCATACAAATATCTCAGAATAAATATTCATCACAAGCTAAATTAGAACTATAGCATTGAGAAAATAATAAATGAAGATTAGAAATCTTATTATCGACTTGAAAATAATTGTAAATTAGTAGAATTTTGGCTATGGGATAATAAACTCCTCTTTGAAACTCTCATCACTCCTCTTATCTGATGCAGGAGCATCTGGACTTAGCCAGCAATGTGATTTTATGTTCACATGTTGTGGCTAATCCAAGAGGAATAAAAAATTAGTATTAATATTTATTATTTAATTATTTATGAGAGTAGTTATTTTTTTTGTATTTTTTAATTAATTAGGAATTGGTTTATTTCCCTGTGTGGAAATAGAACCAAAGTAGGAATAAGCACTTAAAAATAGGGAGGTGTTTATTTGTTGGAAAATTTTGAGAGGAAATATATTCTAAGGGGAACAATTTCATATTCATGTATAAATAATAGGGAAGTAGAGAGGAAAAACCAAGAGAGCACCCAATGTGAAGACTGCAAATGCAAAGGAGCAACTAATGAAATATTTGGCCCATGCGATATTAATATAGTTTTATTTTGCATTACATGTTTTCTTTTAACTATTGAATCAAAAAGTATATATATATGCAATAGAAAAGTATGGTATTTTCAAGAATGTGAGTTCACTTGGAATCAACGTCGCTGGAAAAGTTGACTAAAGAAGGAATCGGCCAACGTATGAGACAATCCAACGCTGCGTACTGGGTGCGGAGGCAGTCAACGTTGAATGCGACATTGGAGTTGTATAGATAATGCCGTAAGGCAAACAAGAACTGAAGGTTGCAAACCGAGTCGACGTGCAGGGCTGACTCTGAAACTGCGTTAAATCCCTGATGCTGGCACCATGGAGTTGTAGTATGCAGACAGTGTGACATGGAATTCGTAACTGCGTTAGCAGTCATATAAATACGATGCCCATTCCCATTTCGTAACTCTATTAGCAGCCCAGCAAGCGAGATGTCTCTTCGGAATTCATAATTACGTTAGCAGTTTTGTAAGTACAGTGTAACGTTCCTTAGACACCATTTCTTATTTGGAAACAATTGTGTTCGAACTCGTGTTGAAAATTGCATTAGAATGCCATTTTTAGATAGAGTGTGAAGTTTAAAATGTAAGTTAGGAATTGGAGTTATAAATCTCAGTCGATATTGGTCGTAGTCTTGATACATTTATGTTGGCTTTTAAAAATCAGAGTTGTGGATCAACAGAATCCAAGTTGTATGTAAATAGCAGTATTATATTGTAATAGTTGTGTGAAATATTAATGAACCCAAAGCAAGGATGAGGTACTCCTTAACTTGTGGGAGTTGAAAGTTTGGTTCTATGTATGTTGTAATGGTTTTCTCCATTTAATATTAAGTGTGCATTTGTTCAATACATCAAATTTTGGTATCGGAGCCGTTGAGTTGTTCTTGAGCATTACAGAAAATGCCGCCCAGAAGGGAAGTTGGAATAGGTCTAGGGAGACCTATAGCAAATGCAGTTCTACTAGAAGAAATGTGACACTTGCATACAAGGATGGCCATAATAGAAACTACTCAGAGGAGGGCAACAAATGATGGAATCGCCAGTGCAGATGAAGAAGAAATAGAGGAAGAAAGTGAGACAATGAAGGTTATGAAGATGCTAGCAAAGGCCAGTAGTATACCAAAGTTAGAAGTACCTTTATACGATGGAAACCTTAGTGTGGAAGTACTAATGGACTGGATCAGTGCATTAGACAAATACTTCAACTATGAAGAAGTCGATGACAAGAAGAAAATGAAGTTTGCAGCCATGAGATTGAAAGTCCATGCAGCCATGTGGTGGGATGAATTGCAGTTGTCCAGAGAACGAAAAGGGAAACCCAAAATCAAGTAATGGGATAATATTGTGAGTAAAATGAAAGGTAAGTTCATGCCGAAAGATTATCAATTAAATATTTTTAGACAATTGAAAAACTTAAAGCAAAAAGGGATGACTATCAAAGAATATACTGAAGAATTTTATTGCTGAGTATTAGAGCGAGACATGTTGAGGATGACATAGAAAAAGTAGCTAGATATGTAAATGGTTTAAGATATGAAATACAGGATGAAATCAGCTTATTAAATTTGAAGATGATTGAGGATGCTTATCAGGCAACTTTGAGGGCAGAAGAGAAAATTTTGTGCAAACAAAATCAAAGGAATAGAGGTAAGAGTCCGGCAAAAGGAAGAGGAACATTTAAGTCCAGATTTCAACACTCCCAGAATGAAGCAGGGAGTTCGAGTAATAGATCACCACAGAGAGGAGACTCTGGTCACGGAAGGTTTGTACCCAAAGGTAGAGGCTGAGGAAGAGATATTAGGTGCTTTACATGTGGTGAGTGGGGACATGGGTTGTGGGATTGTCCTCACAATAAAACAATAACCCAGCAAAATGTGAATGTTGCTGAAACAAAAGAAGAAACTCCCTACCTTGCAGCCAAAGAGGAACCACCTGAAGCCGAAGAATCCTTGTTTTTGAAGAGGATATTGCTTAAAGCAGCTAAGGAAGCCAGAGAACTAGCTTAGAGAAAGAATCTGTTCAGAACTGTATGTAATTCAAAAGGTAATTGTTGCAAATTGGTAATTGATAGTGGAAGTACTGATAACCTTATTTCTACAAAAATGGTGGAAAAATTGAAGTTAGATAAAACATTACACCCCACTCCTCATAAAGTATCATGGCTCCAAAAATGCCATCAAATTATTGTAACTGAACAATGTAAGGTCAAAATCCAGATTGGTACTTATAAGGATGTTATTTTATGTGATGTAATTCCGATAGATGTATGTCACATATTGTTAGGAAGACCTTGGCAGTTTGACCAGAAAGCCATACATAATGGCAGAAGAAACACTTATACTCTCGAGAAAGATGGGAAAAAGCATACACTGCTGCCATTGAAAGTTGAAGCTGACAAATAAGCACCTGGAAACAGCGTTATGTTGATGAGTGGAAAAACCCTGTTGCAAGAAGTCGAGAAAGGCGAGGAGATTCATTTTGCTATTGTAGAGAGACCCAAGGTAATTTTAACTTCTACGAATTTAGAAGATTTACTTGAATAAATTCAAAATCTGTTGAATGATTTTCCTGATATTATTGTGGATGAGTTGCCAAATGCGTTACCGCCCATCAGGAGTATTAGTCACCACATTGATCTAATCCATGGAGCCAGTTTGCTGAATAAAGCAGCCTACAGGCTAACGCTGCAAGAAAATGCTGAAGTTGGGAGACAAGTGCAAGATTTAATGGATAAAGGATTAATCAGAGAAAGCCTCAGTCCATGTGTTGTAACAACAGTACTTACTCGAAAGAAAGGGGGTGAATGGCGCATGTGCACAAATTCTAGAGCCATAAATAAAATCACCATCAGGTATCGTTTTCTTTTACCACAAATGGATGATTTAATGGATTGTTTGAGTGGGTCGAATTATTTTTCTAAGATAGATTTGAAGAGTGGGTATCATCATATAAGAATGAGAGAAGGGGATGAGTGGAAAACTGCATTCAAAACAAATAGTGGTTTGTATGAATGGTTAGTAATTCCTTTTGGACTTACTAATGCGCCCAGTACCTTCATGAGGTTGATGAATGAGGTTTTAAAGGAATATACAGTCTCTAAGGAAGGGTTGAAAATGGGTCCGGAGAAAATCCAAGAAATCGTGAATTGGCCAACTCCTAGAAGCATATTTGAGGTTGAAAGTGATGCTAGTGGAATTGCGATTGGAGCAGTTTTGAGTCAAGATCAGAAACCAATAACATACTTCAGTGAAAAAATAAATGAAGCAAAGAATAAATATTCATCTTATGACAAAGAGTTTTATGTTGTTGTACAAGCTTTAAAATAATGGAGACATTATTTGTTGCCAAAAGAGTTTGTGTTATATTCTGATAATCATGCATTACAGCGTATAAACAATCAGCCAAAATTAAATCAGAAACATGCCAAATGGGTAGAATGTTTGCAGAATTTCACTTTTGTAATCAAACATATGAGTGGTAAATTGAACAAAGTTGTTGATGCTTTGAGCAGGGTGAACTTAATTATGTAGGAATTACAAGTTGATGTTGTAGGGTTTGAGGAGATGGTTGACATGTATAAAGATGATGCAGAGTTCAAGGAAATTTATGCAGCTGTAGAAAATCCAGTAGCCGATAATAGAAGCTAGTGGTTGGATTATCTTATCCAAGGAGGATTGTTATTCAAAAGTAATAAATTATGTGTTCCTAAATGTTCTATGAGGGAAAACATAATTAAGAAGAAACATAGTGGAGGCCTATCCAGACATTTTGGATAGGATAAAACCTTTGCTCAGGTAAATACTTTTTATTATTGGCCCAAGATGCAAACTGATGTTAAACGGTTTGTGGAAAAATGTAGGATTTGTCAGCATGCTAAGGGGAAAATTCAGAATACAGGATTGTATCATCCATTACCGATACTCGACCGACCATGGGATGCAGTTAGTATGAATTTTGTTTTGGGTTTGCCAAAAACTCAAAGGAGAAATGACTCCATTTATGTTGTTGTGGATAGATTTTCTAAACTGGCTCATTTTATTGCATGCAAGAAAACAAGTGATGCAACACATATTGCTAATCTGTTTTTTTCAGAAGTCGTAAGATTACATGAATTACTTGTAAGAATTGTGTCTGACAGGGATACCAAGTTTGTGGGACATTTCTGGAGAACTCTGTGGAAGAAACTAGTTACAAACCTCAGTTTCAGTTCAACATATCATCCTCAAACGGATGGAAAAACAGAGGTAGTAAATAGAAGTTTGGGAAACATCTTGAGAAGCTTGGTATATAAAAATCCTAAACAATGGGATTTAGCCCTTTCCCAGGGTGATTTTGCTTACAATTATACTCCAAATAGAAGTATTGGTATGAGTCCATTCCAGGTTTTTTTTGGAATGCATCCAAGAGGTGTTTATGAACTCAGAGATTTGGGATAACAAGAGGTAAGGAGCGCAAAGGTTGAAGAATTTGCAGAACAGATGCAGGAACTATAGGAAGATGTCAAAACAGATTGGAGGAAAGAAGTGGCAAATACAAGAAGAGAGAAGATATGAGGAGGCGAGAAAAGGAAGTCCAAGTGGGTGACTTATTCATGGTATATTTAATAAAATAAAGGCTTCTTGTTAAAACTTATAACAAATTAAAAATGAAGAAGATAGGACCATGTAAAATTGTAAGGAAATTTTCTTCAAATGCATATGAAGTTCAATTGCCAACAGGAATTGGAATATCTCCAATCTTCAATGTTGCAGATTCGTATCTATACAAAGAACCAGAAGAAGAACCACAAGGGGACTCCACGGCAGAAGAAAACCCGACAGTAAATTAGGAAGAGAAGATGCCCAAAACAGGGAAGAAGGAAGTCGAAGCCATTTTGGAGAAAAGAGTGTCAAAGAAAACCAGAGGTCAAACCTATTATTAGTACTTAGTCAAATGGAAAAGACAACCAGTGGAAGACGCCAGTCGGATGATTGCAGCAGAGCTACAGAAGTTTGGAGTAGATTCTAAAGCATTGCAAGATTAGTTTTCTTTTTCTTCCCTTGGAGTCTGATGCAGGAGCATCTGGACTTAGCCGGCAATGTGATTTTATATTCACATGTTGTGGCTAATACAAGAGGAATAAAACATTAGTATTAATATTGTATTATTTAATTATTTATGAGATTAGTTAGTTTCTTTGTATTTTTTAATTAATTAGGAATAAAATTAGGAATTGGTTTCTTTCCCTGCGTGGAAATAGAACCAAAGTAGGGATAAGAACTTAAAAATAGGGAGGTATTGATTTGTTCGAAAAATTAGATACGAAACCTATTCTAAGAGGAACCGTTTCATATTCAAGTATAAATAATAGGGAAGTAGAGAGGAAAAACAAAGAGAGCGCCTAGTGTAAAGACTGCAAACGCAAAAGGGAAACTAATGAAATATTTGGCCCATGCAATATTAATATAGTTTTATTTTTCATTACATGTTTTCTTTTAACTATTGAATCTGCAAGTATATATATATGTAATAGACAAGTATGGTATTTGTAGGAATGTGAGTTCACTTGTGTTAGTATGAATCCTTTGTCGAAGTGTACGAAAAAAGATCACTTTAGCTACGCATAACTAATAGCCCTAACATCAAAAGTGGCTACCAATATCTTCAGATCTGCAGTTAGTTGATCAAGAAAAGAGCTGCAAAAAACCAGATCTATGCATAGAAAGACATTAAGCAGTAAAAAGAAGGGTTTGCTCCATATATCCAATAGACAAGACAAGAACAATTTTTGAAAGAATTTTGTATTAAGGGCACCTGGGAGGAAAACAAGAAGGTGTATCCAATTCTCCTTAATGGGATGGGTTCTTGGAAGTCCTCAGCACTTCAGATCTAGAATCTCTCTCTCTTGTTGGTGTAGAAAACCCAGACAAAGATAGAACTCAAAGGGAGCTCACACAGCAAATAATGTAGAAAATGTGACCAAGTGTATAGATCCAGAGTGATCTAATAGGCAACAAAAGGTGAAGAATGGTAGGAAAAACCCTCCTATTTATAACAAAATATTGGGTCATTCTAGATCTTGGTGCATAATTAAAATAATGTTAACCAAATCTAGATCCACTTTTTATGGAATATTTTATTATATTTGTTGAGGGAAAAAGTATTTGACTTGGGTCAAATCCCTTTATTTGTCAATAATAAATAAATAAATGATTTATTTATCTTTTTAAGGAAGTGGTTGAAGGATAATCAAATAAATAATGATTTATTTAATTATTTGTGGGTGATTTGGTCATATTTAACAAGGAATATTATCTAAATAAGATTTAAATAAATATTCCTAGAAAATAATAAGATAACTAAAGGTTTATCTAATTAATTTCTTTGTTTTTGGGTTAAACATGACTGGGAATAATAATTAAATTATGGTTTAATTAATTATTCCATGAGGAAAATTAAACAAAATAGGTTTGTTTAATATTTCCTTTTGGGGTTTCCTTTTTAGACCATAAACAACCTAATAAATGTGGTTTATTAAGTTATTTTACATAGTGAAAGCAATTTTACTTAGGGTAAAATTTGTCTTACATGGTGTACTTGGGTCCATCTAATGATAATAGGTTAGATGACCAAAAAATGGTGTAACAACTTGGAATCAACGTCGCTGGCGAAGTCGACTAAAGAAGGAATTGGCCAACGTATGAGACAATCCAATGCTGTGTACTGGGTGCGGAGGAAGTCAATGTTGAACGCAGCATTGGAGTTGTAGAGATAATTTCGTAAGGAAAACGAGAACTGAAGGTTGCAAACCGCGTCGACGTGCAGGCTTGATTATGAAACTGCGTTAAATCCCTGATGTTCGCACCATAGAGTTGTAGTATGCGGATAGAGTGACATGGAATTCATAACTGCGTTAGAAATCATATAAATACAATGCCCATTCCAAGTTCGTAACTGTGTTAGCAACCCAGCAAGAGAGATGTCTCTTCGGAATTCATAATTGCATTAGCAGTTTTGTAAGTACGTTGTAACGTTCCTTAGACACCATTTCTTGTGTGGAAACAATTGTGTTCGATCTCGTGTTGAGAATTTCATCAGAATTACATTTGTATATAGAGTGTGAACTTTAAAATGGAAGCTAGGAATTGGAGGTATAAATCTCAGTTGATATTGGTCGCAGTCTTGATACATTTATGTTGGCTTTTAGAAATCAGATTTGTGCATCAACAGATTCCAAGTTGTATGTAAATAGTAGTCTTATATTGTAATAGTTGTGTGGAATATTAATGAACCCAAAGCAGGGATGAGGTATGTAGAAATTTGAATAGCTGATATATTATTCACCGAGATTCTCCTGATCACACACTATTTTAGCTTCATGCATAATACAGAATCTCTTCTACCATTGATCATTACATGCGGAAATAAAATCAATTGCATGCACACATTAAAACAAACATATAAATAACACAGACTACAGTGTTCATGGAAATTAAAGATAGCCCAACTATCATGTATTATATTTCATGGAGATGTGTACCAAATACATGGCACAAAACTCCTCACAAACTCTATTTATTTCTCAATTTCCACACTATCAGCTACATCTGTAAAACACATGCTCAATCTTTTGCCACTTTTCCAATGCTTGACCTCAGCACGGTTCTAATGCTATGGGATGGCTCATTAAACTCTTATAAACCACACGAAAGCATGTTGCGCAATCCTCTGGAAACACCAATATCATGTGTTACAAATAACTTTATAGTACAATGATAGTTATAACCGCTCTTTCACCTATCTCTGCCCAGTCTCATGACATCCTTCATGAAATGTGATGCATTCTTTGGTTGATTAATGATTTTATAATTAGTGAATTAATTAATAATTAATTCACACCACTCTCACTAATTGTATCAATTAGTTAAACTGAATACAAATAGCTCAACTATGTTTAGATTAGTTAAGCTGAATACAACTCCACTAACTTCCTCAATCAACTCCACCAAACTCTGTCACATGAGTTCTAACTGAAGTCATTCATGCAATAGCTCCACTAAACCCTAGGAATAGCGTAATTCCTTCTGTCAGCTGCATGTGCCACATCCAGGCATCAAACTGAAGTGCTCCAAGAGAATAAGATAATGTTTAGAATCTAAATATTATTAAGAGCTAATAATATTTGACATATCTATTTTTAGACTGGCAATCTAAAAATAGATTCTGCCCAATATGTCTAAAAATAGAAGTCCATATATTTTTTCCGACTTGACCAACCATCCATAAATAGCATCACACAACATAGAACATAGTCCATATGTCTGAAAATAGACATATAGCAAAAGGCACATGGTGGGCCCACTCGGTGAAATTTGACTCCTTTCCACACTAAGCAGCTCATCATCTTTTGTACAATCTCAAAACTCCCTCTCAGCAAGTGCTAAAGTTATTTGCAACCCTATCTGCACACCCACGTAGTATTTGAATTTATCATTGACGCCTTCGTGAATATCGGCATCTTGATCTCGTAGAGGAATGTATGAAAGTAACATGATCTTCCATTGCACACAATCGATATGATGATAGGATGCCAATGTGTTTATATATATCATAATCTTTTGGATTAGCGAGTTTGATGCAACTGGAGATTATCACAATAAATCACAGTAGGATCCAAGTGTGAACCGAACAACCCGACCAGGATCTTCCTCATCCATATAGCCTCGCATGCAGCCAAACTTGCTGCCATATACTTGGCCTCTGCTGAACTGAGTGACACGGATCTCTGCTTCTTGCTGTACCAAGAAATTGTTATCGACCCGATACTGAAAATCCCTCCAGATGTGCTCTTTATGTCCGTTGGGCTCCCTCCCCAATCTGCATCTATGAAGCCACATAGCCTCACCTCATCTTACTGTCTGTACCATAATCCATATCCCGATGTGCCTCTGAGATATCTCAATACATGCTTGCCTGCCTTCCAGAAGAGCTTGGTTGGCTTAACCATAGCTTGTGAAAGCTGGTTAACATCATAGCATATGTCGGGTCGTGTATTGACCAGATACATAAGCGACCCCACCAATTGTCGATAAACAGTGGCATCCACTACCTCCGCTAAAGTAGCATCCTCCTTCCTCCATCCACCAAGAAGAGAGTATCAACAGGCTTGCAAGCATGCATGTTGAACTTCTCTAGTATCTCTCGAGCATAATTACCCTGAGAAACAAACAGTCCACCACTGTGCTGCCAAATTTCCAATCCCAGAAAATAATGAAGGAAGCCCAAGTCCTTCATCTCAAACTCCTTTGCAAGATCAGCCTTGCATGAGTGTATCAACAGTTCATCACCTATCAAAATCAAATCATCTACATAAAGTACAATGATCAGCAACTGACCTCCTACAATGTGGTGGGTAGGATCCACCTCACTCATGGAGAATCAGAGTAGATAACAATGCTTGTCTGTCTGTGTACTGGCACAGGAACATTTCCTTATACGAGCGCTCAACCAGGCTTTGCACACATCCTACAACTGTTGTTGAAGATCTCTCGAAACCTTTGGGCACTCTATGTACACCTCCTCCTCGTTGACGTTGAGGAGGCATGATCTTCACATCCATGATGAATTTGCCACCCACATAAATGTGAAAGCAAGAATGTCTGTATGGAAGAATACCTGCGGCGGGTACAAGGTCTCCTCATAATCGATCCCCTCAATCTGTGAAAAGCCTCGGGCAACAAATATTGCCTTGTACTTCTCCACACTCCCGTCAGCTGCCTGCTTCACTTTGTAGATCCATCTCGAACCCACCACTGATTTTCCCTCCGGCCTCGGGACAATCTCCCATGCACTGTTTCTGACAATCGAATCATACTCTTCCACCATGGCATCTACCCATGCGGGATCCTCCACAGCTTCCTCGAAAGAGGATGGCTCTGTCATGATACACTTGCTCATAAGAGCCATGTATCCAGTATACTGATCAGGTGACTGTCTCTGTCTGTGTTGTGATGTAGGTGCTCCTACAATCTTCTCTGCATCTTGAGCAGTTGCAGTGACTTAAAAATCAGCTAGCACAAAATGTGCACGGTGCTCCTTGATGGTCTCTTCCTCATGAACCTCATCCTCTTGGCTGAAATCCACATCACAGAACTCTGTCATAGAACTAGCAAGCTCTCATCTGCATGCAAGTGTGACTCCCTCTCGAACACTTCTGTTTTTTTCTCTATCATGAAATTTGATATCTGGTTACTGAGTCTTGGTATGCGACCACCATGACAATTTGTGGGGTACACTGATATGCCCCACAAATATCCCAACCTCTGCGGTCGGATCCAGCTTCTTCCTGGCATCCTTCGTCACATGCATGTAGACAGGTGAACCAAAAATCCTCAAATGGGAAATATCAGGCCTCTTACCAGAAAACGCCTCCTCGAGTGTACTCATGCCAAGTATCTTGTGAGGACAACGATTCTGCACATATACTGCAGTATTGCATGCCTCCGCCCACAAGTGAATGGGTAGGCCCTGATCATGCAACACCAGCACCCCTCAGAACCACGATAGTTCATTCTTCCCATAAACAACCCGTTGGTATTGGGTTGTAAGTACTTGCAGGCTCTTCAAATTCTTCCTATAAAAGTCATGGTGTGATAAATTCACCATTGTGTCTAAGAACGCTAACCTTCCCCAATTCTTTCTCAACGTTACACTTGAGCACTCACCCAGACTTTGATTATAGCTCTTCTTCTACTTGAAGAAGATCATATAAGAAAAATCATCAGCAAATATCATAATACATGCTTTTCTGCTCAAAACTCCGAAAGGTCCATACGTACATTGACAGTTCTCTCAAGTGTGACATGGCCATGACTATCCTTCACCGTGAAAGGTGACTTTCTACAAATTTTCCAAAGTTACATCCTTGTTTGATCTAAGCATGCAAAAATTACCACTAAGGCTTGTTAGAAAGCCTACCACGATATCTTCAAAGCTCCATGGTGAAGGTGGCCCAATCTCCGGTGCCACAACTTGCCATCATCCCGGCTCACCACTCCTTCTGCCTTGCCTACCATTACTGTGCAGCCATCTACCTACAATTGATAAAGGTTCTTAACTCGAACCCCTATCCTCTGGGTCTCACCAGTTGCCTTACTGCATAGGAAAGCCTTTCCCTCGCTAAAGACAACATCATATCCCTTGTCTTCTAACATCGCCACAGAGATAAGATTCTTCTTCAATCCTGGAACATGCATCACTTCCTTCAATACGAAGGGTTTACCAGACTCCCTCTCAAAGGAAATGGTGCCGATACCAGCCGCACTGTATCTACCATCATCATCTCCCATCTGGAGGTCCTCCAAGATCTTTCATCGGATACGATAGCAAATCTAGAGTCTACGTAGCAGAAAAGATGCACCACTGTCAAGAAACCACACTGAACCCATCACACTTGAGACCAAGCATGTGATCAGCGAAAAATATAGCTCAAAATATGAGGCTAAGGCCTCTCCAGCTGCAGATCCAGCAGCCTGCTTATTTTTCTTCTTCTGTGGACAATTAGTGGCGTAATGTCCGTGTTGGTGACAGTGAAAGCACTTCACCTTGGACATGTCATGCTTCTTGCCTTTCGCACCGGATTGAGAAGCATTCTTCTTGCTCTTCCCCTTCTTTGCTTTGGCAGCCAAAAATTCGAAATTTTTGAGGCACGGAAGTTCTTTGATGAAGATCCATCCCTGGTACTTCGCCTTATCTCCTCTTGCACAAGATCCGACCAAAGTCGCTCCCATCATGGCAATTTCTCCCGACCATTGACAGAGTCCTGATAGGAATGCCAACTCTTCGGAAGCCCAAGGAGAGCCAAGCTCACCAAGTCCTCGTCATCAACAGTCACCCCCACACTTCCCAGCTCATCCTGCATTGGATGAACTTTGTGAGGTACTTGGGCATACTGTCGCCTTTCTCCTTCTTTATGTTCACGGAAGTTTTATCCTTAGAAACATCCTTCCTGCGAGTGTCTTGCTTTGAAATAAATCTGTCAAAGCTTTCCACATAAAGAATGGAGAAGCCTTACCATGAAGGCTGGACACTATGTGATCCTTCACACCTTCCAACAGAATCCTTCAACACTTTGTTGTCTTCTTTTTCCATGCGTCAAGTATGACAGCGTCACTAGAAGTAGGTTTTGGAACTTCTGCATCTATGAACTCCTTCAACTCATTGTCATCCAACACTGCCTCCATCCTGTCCTTCCATACAATATAATTCGAGCTTCCCTCAAGGGCATACTCCAATCGCAATCCGTTGAAAGACATCTCAACTTTGACACCAAGAAAAACACTGCTGCAAATTCGAATTCCACCAGCACAAAACTCAACTGCTTCAATGTTTTTTTTTTTTTTTAATTTTGCTCAATGATCAATATCGCTCGATACCATGTTACTCTGTTGAATAGCTGATATATTATTCATCGAGATTCTCCTGATCACACACTATTTTAGCTTCATGCATAATACAGAATCTCTTCTACCATTGATCATCACATGCGGAAATAAAATCAATTGCATGCACACATTAAAACCACAAAAAATCACACATATGAACACAGTATTTAATGGGAAAGCTTAAAGCTGAAAACCCCAACTATCTGTATATTATATGTCATGGAGATCATGTAACAATCATAGTACAAAAGCTCCTCACAAGCTCTCATGCACACCCTCAATTACTACACACTATCAAGCTAGATCTAGCAAAACACATGCTCCAATCTTTTGCCACTTGATAGCCAGCCTCTATTGCGTAATCAATGCTATGGGATGGCTTCATTAAATAGATAAACCACCTGGCTTGTATTGCGCAATCCTCATGGGCTTCTCCAATTATCTGTGTGTTGCAAATAGCAACAATATAGTCACAATTGATAGTTAACCTGCTCTTTCACCTATTTCTGCACTGGTCTCCACTGAAACTGTCCATGCACTGAAGTTAAATGATGCATTCTTTAGTTTATTAATGAGTTTATAATTAGTTAATTAATTAATAATTAATTCACACCACTCTCACTAATTGTATCAATTAGTTAAACTAGATACAAATAGCTCAACTATGTTTAGATTAGTTAAACTGAATACAACTCCACTAACTTCCTCAATCAACTCCACCAAACTCTGTCACATGAGTTCTAACTGAATTATCCATGCAATAGCTCCACTTAACCCTCAGGAATAGCGTAATTCCTTCTGTCAGCTCCTGTGCCACATCTGTGCACTTAACTGAAGTGCTCCAAGAGAATATGATAATGTTTAGAGTCCAAATATTATTAAGAGCTAATAATATTCGACATATCTATTTTTAGACTGGCAATCTAAAAATAGATTCCGCCCAATATGTCTAAAAATAGAAGTCCATCTATTTTTTCCGACTTAACCAACCATCCACAAATAGCATCCTGCAACTCATAGAACATGATCCATATGTCTAAAAATAGACATAGTCTAAAAATAGACTTTGCGCCAAAAATAGCCTGCGGGCCCACTTAGTGAAGGTGACTCCTTTCCACTAAGCTCATCATCTTGTTGCAATCTCAACAAGGTACTCCGTAGCTTGTGGGAGTTGAAAGTTTGGTTCTATGTATGATGTAATGGTTTGCTCCATTTAATATTAAGTGTGCATTTGTTCAATACATCATTATCTTATATAAATGCGAAGTTTGGGGATGCCATATCTATGGAGAAATGTAGATGAAGATAACATAGATCTGAATTTTATAACTTATATTCTCAAAATTAAATGGTAATACACCCTATCTTATCCTCTTCATAGAAGGGAGTATTTGTCCCCATTAGAAACATGGCTATTATTATGTACTTAATGTACAAGAAGAAATAAAAACAATAGACAACAAGAGGCTAATAAAATTACTACAAACACCCGTGGATGGAATTAGGATGCCTAGATTTGACCAAATCATTGGATAATAAAATAATATGCCATTATGCAGAATATTGTTAACATAAAAAATATTACTACATCTAAATTTAAGGAGAATTTGTGGTATTATAATAATTAGATGATAAACCAAAATTAAGATACTTCAAGGAGGTGGTCAACCATAATTTGGAAAATAAAAAGTATTTCTATATTTTGACTAGAGCTAAGAATAGAATGAACATTACTAAAATAATTAAAAAAAACTCACTAATTGCATAATGACATTGAGCATTGGAAAATTCTCAACACATCACGGGAGGAAAGAATCTATCATATTTGTGACAATAAGATAGGTGAAGATGAAAAACACTTTTCTTAGAGTACCCTTCCTATACCAAAATTAGGTCAAAAATTCAAAATATTTATCGCAATATAGAGATTTATAAACTTCTAAGTGATGAAAACTATAGTGATTTTGGAACACTTCTCTCAATACTTTTTTGGGCACATAAAAAAAAATATCGATCCAAGTAATTACATTTCTTAAAATCCACACACACACACACACACACATATATACTCAGCCAAAATCTGGAGTGTAATTTTCTTTTCCTCCCACTTGGGGAGGAAAATATTAGTCAACTGCTGTGATTTTGCACTGAACCAACTGACAAATCTCTAAACCATTTCTCTACCTCCCCTGAGAAACTCTGAGCGAGGATTCTCATCTTGGCATCATCGTTGTATGCTTCTTCTAAATAAATGAAATCAGTAATATTATCAATGTGTTGTCTCGTTGTAATATCGGTGGTTCCGTCAAAGAGAGGAATTATTTGTCCATAATTCTGCGGTAAGTTAGTAAGTTGGCCCGGCAAAACCAATGGAGCAAATCTAGCCATGGTTGTTCTAGGAGGAAAAGTTGTAGGTACAACGGGAAGAGCTGGTATTGAAGGTTTTTGAGTAGGAAAGGAAATATATGGAGTAGAAGTAGTGGTATGAATGAATGAGGTTGAAAGAGGATCAGCGAACAAGAGCTCCTGCTGATACTGTATGAAGGCTTTCTCAGAGGTATATTGGAGATGGTTGGATAATTGTTGAAGTTTATCGAACTGACTCCAAACCTTCCTATCAAAATCTGACTCTGAATTGGATTCTATCGATAATATATTATCTTCAAGCTTTATAGAATCAAATACTACTTCAAATAATGATGTGACTTCAGACAACCTCAAGGGATCAAACACAAATTCAGATAAGGATGTTTCTGATTTTGATCTAAACAGAGATAATTCAAATTTTAGATCAAAAGGAATATCTTCTAGGGAAAACAACTCGGCAGGAAAAGATGTAGACCTTAAAACTTAGATCAGTTGATTGAATCTCATAATGTTGAGGTCTCAGTTTTCTGATGAGTTTCATTGGATCTTCAATGAGAGAAGCTGGATGTGGATCGAGATTCGATCGTGTGTATCTTTTCGAAGCCAGTGTATTCTTTCTTCTGCACTTTGGCTCTTTGCAACTTGAATCAACCTTCGCGGAATCTAGATCCTATCACCCACATACCTAGAATTCGATGTTGAAGAAGTATTGTACATCCAAGGAAGATGTGTCACTTTGTTCCCCAGCAATGGCGCCAAGGCCCAAAAATGTTAACCTCCACAATGTTGAGAGTCAACAAGAAATTGCAGCACACACACTAGTGTGGGACCACAGGTCCTAGAGATACATTAGTGTGAAAGAAAATTTAATTAATAAATTGGTGTAGTGTCTAATTTAATTATCCCTTAATTAAATTGGACATTAAAATGTAACATTATCTCATAATTACTTGTAATAGTTAACTAAGTGT
Organism: Pinus albicaulis; assembly: GCA_034641835.2. Classification (NCBI taxonomy): domain Eukaryota; kingdom Viridiplantae; phylum Streptophyta; class Pinopsida; order Pinales; family Pinaceae; genus Pinus; species Pinus albicaulis. The sequence continues at coordinate 96,302,097 of CM076569.1, read as the reverse complement.
GATAAACTCAGATAGCTCATGAATTTCGAGTTGAGGGTGGTTGGTGAGGCATGTAGAGTGATTCTATTATTTATGGAATTAGAGTTTTATTTATTGCATTAGTTTAATGCATGTGTAATCAGTTAACTCAGTTCGGTGAGTTAAAGTTAGTTGAACTAGTTGTAACTGTTTGTTGCACTAGTGAGAGATCAAGTGAATTAAATCAGATTTAATTCACATGCAGTGATTTCTCATGAAACTGATGATTTAATATTAATAGCTACACTCATGTTAGTTCCAATGGAGACCCATTTGAGACAAAGGTTAAAGGGGTGTTAACTATCAGTTGAATCATTACTAGGTTGCCCACATGCAACCAAACTATAATGTTCCAAAAATTTCCGACAATAATTTGGAACATTAATTTTTATAATTTCACCTAGGAGGAGAATAAATGGGTAAGGAAACCCATTTCATAATAAAAACCTCAATAAAATCCCTCTAAGTATGAAAGGGGATCATCTTTGGAGCTGGTTTGCACACCCTCATGTGTGAACAAGGATATTTGCAAGGAGGCTTGGTTAATTTGACCAAGTCAACAACGTTGCCATAGGAGGAGTGGCTTACTTAGGAAGCCAGCGTAGTGTGAATGAGGAAAGGGAAATTTGGTGGAAGAAACCCTAATAGAGCTTTCATTTGTTTTAAAAGGAGGACAAGGCAACCATTGTTTCTCATGCTTATGATTATTCATCTCATTGTCTTGTGAGACAATTGTGCATTCTTTGCTGCTTAGCAAGAATTGTTGGAGGAATTCTTGTTTAGGATTCCTTCTCCTTCTTGAGAGGTATCTTGAGGGATTGTTCTTCATTTTCCTCACATTCAGGTTTGAGGCCAAGCATCCTCCATCAAGACAACATTATTTCTGCAGCAGATTAACACTGTTTTGCTGGGTGTTGCAGTGAGGGTTTACTACATCATTTCCTTCAGCTATTTTTCAGAGGAGGATTCTCTCTTCCCTTTTTGATATCATTTTGGAGGCATCCCAGAGCTCATTTTCATATTTTGCATCTAGGCCAACTCATTCCATTGCCCTACAGCACAGTTTCATCCAGTGACTGCGTTATTCTTGAAGAGCATTTGCAGTAGGGTTTGCAGATACATTTGGAGGGGGAGATCTTTAGTGAAGGGATCAGCCTTTCACTTGAAATATCCATTGGAGGAGGCATATTCAGTTTGAGCATCAGATTCGGCCATCTCCATCCATTTCTATTTTTGAGTTGCTGCAGCTACCCAGCAACTCCAGCATTTTTCAGATTTTGTATTTTGGATTGACATGAGGTAGTCTTTGGGAGCTGATATCTTCACTCTCATTGTTGTATTGGGCCATACATTTGTTTATCTATGTATTTGACATATGTAGCATGCATTTTCTCTACAAAACTGTGTTTTCATAGCTTGGTATACATTGTGTAGTAGTGATTTTGTCATGTATCTTGTACTTGTTTCTTGAGGCTGAGCATTGCCTATCTTAAGTGACATTTTTCCTCAAGATCTTGTATTCCTTGTTGCTGCTATTATTTAATGAGAAGGCTATGGATTTCTCTCACATTTCTATGATTTGAGTGTTGCTGCTACACCAATATTGTGCTCGCTTATTGCTGGAGCTCCAACTTCAGAATATCTTGAGATATTCTCATTGTTGTAGAAATTTCCTGAAAAGGGAACATTACAGTGGTATCAGAGCATGATCCTTGGCTCAGCCTATCGCTTCAAGCCAAAGTGAAAATCCATTAAGGGGAAGACTTCAAAATCTATAGACAGAGTCTGCAGATGGCCAGATAGCCTCTGGATCTCATCCTTTTTCAAAGGTGACATATCCAGTAAATGCCCCTGTAGTCGATCTCTGGAATAGAGCTTTGATATTCCTGAAGACGGAATATTACAGGCCTGTGGATCTCATCCATCATATCATAGAGAGAAAATGAAGGCTCCATCATATGGAGAAAAGAGGGAAGGAAATCTTACAAATATTCTTCCAAGATCCTTACTGAGCATTCATGAAGAATTTGAGAAGATAAGGAGGGAGATTTATACAGGATCTCCAAAAGGGTTTGAAATTGAGTCAAACTCTAGATTTTCTTGTAGGGGATGTGAGCGTGCAACTACACCATATAATACACAGCGCAGTCACATGGCCAACTTTTCCATGAGAAGAGAAGAAGAAGAAGAAATGTCGAAGAAAGGAACTCTTAGAGGGTTTTTGCATGAGTATGAATCTCAAACCCAGAGGTTTAGAGATCATATTACTTTCCCGAAGTTTTGCAAGATCATGGTGAGGAGGAGCAAGCAGCATGATGAGGATAGATTTCTTCTATCTATCTTTGATGGTTCTCCTACTTGTTCAGCCAAGGCTTGGATTGAAAAGCTAGACATTTTTTTGCAGCAACATCAGATTCCTGAAGATGACGCCATCAGAGTAGTAACGTTGCACTTGGGAGGTGGGAGGTAAGGTCTATGCATCGTGGTTATTTGAGTCCTTTACTTTGAAAAATGCAAATACCTCTCCCTATGCAATTTTCATTAGAACTTCAATGAGGATATTTCGTAGAAGAAATTTTGAAACACATGTGGAGGAAGCAAACACATTCAAACAAACAAAACCCTTCCATGTATTGAAGAAAACCATAGACTCAAAATCACTGCAGAAAGCTATGAAGGAGGCTGATATCTTGCATGATGCTTTAATACAGGCAAGATCTTCATTCTTGGCACAAATAGGCAAGGAGATCCCTTTTCTAAAAGAGGATCCAACCATTGGAGGGTTGCCCACTCATGTTGAGGAAGCTGAGGGCAACAGCGCTGTCATTTCTAGAGTTGATCTAGTACCTCATGTAGAGGAAGGAGGAGCCCTAGCTCCAACTATAGGGATTCTTGCATCTTGGCAAGGAGATCCCCAGGATCTCATTCATGGAGGTCCAAGCACAATCAATGAACAGCATGATTGTGTAGCACTACATCTGGAAGAAGGAGGAAGGGAGGAAAAGCAGCATCAGGTGATGAGAGACACATACCCTTCTCTATTTTAGATAGCTAGTGCAAAGAGGAGGAATACTGTATTGCGCTCTGAGAGCAAGGGCAAGATTTCCCAACTATATGTGCAGTCCACTCTTGACATAGATGTCTCACTGCATAGAGGCATTCCACCAGGGAGGCCACCAGATCTATCATTGATGAGAGAAATTTTGTCATTGGATTCACCGCTCTTGTATTTTGGAGAGATGAAGAGTTTGGAGGAGAAATTTGGCATGAGGGATGTCAAAGTAGTAGACAGTAGCTTGAGGAGAGCTACACATGCCAGATCACCAGTTTTTTCCCTGAGGAGGATCGATCCTTACTGGAGATCTCAGCACTTAGTTGAGTACTCTGTGGATCTTGATGCATGCATGATTCTAGATGACCCGGGGAGAGATGATGAGTATATGATGGATGATACGGTCATCTATTCCCATGGTAGAGTATTCTTGAATAGATATTCTAGTCTCAAGGAGAATTTGTTGCATGCAGCATAGGAGGACTTCTTTTCCATGCACTTTGATGCATATCTTGCCTTGGCAGAGGAGTTCATTTGGGAGGGAATTCAGTAAGACATGTTTCAGCATATAGAGAGATGCAGAGCCCAGATGATGATGGAGAGGATGTCACATCCACCTTCCTACTCATGGAGAGTAAGGGAGCATTTGCAGTTGAGCCATTTCAGCTCAAGTCTTCTAGTGCATGATGGAGAATGTACAATTCCACCTTATGTTTTGTACTTCTTGTATTTTTATGAGCAGCATATTTTACCAAGGAGGATTATTCCTTCTTGCATATTGTATCATGATGTACTTGGAGCCATTTGTAGCATTGAGATTGGCTATCTCATTGGTGGTTTGTGGGGAAAGCCACATGATTTTTGGTGTGCACCATTGACACCTTTTTGTACTTCCTTGTTTGTATCTTGTAACATGATTGTGGCAGCAAACAAGTGGCTGGGAGAGCACTTGTTTTTTTTTTATTTGATCCAAGCAGGGCATGCACTGTGTTGGTTCCTTGTGTGGGACCTTGATCCACTTTCCAGTTGTCATGTGACAACTTGTTTCTATTGGTTTTTGCTTCCGTGTATTGCTGATTTGTATACGTTCATGGGAGGCTTTTATTGGAGAGTGGGCTTGAGATTGAGGATGCCCATTGGGAGCATGATTCTCCTTACTATACATGTTGTACATCTCAAGAGAAACCATGGGCCAACCATGAGGGCCACATTGTATTTCTTTTCTTCTTGTGGGAAAAACCACTTGAAGAGCTTGAGGAGGCACTCCATGGGACATGAGGAGTTGGGGGAGATTACACAGTCAACTCTTTTTCCTTTGAGGATGAGGGGAGACTCATCTATGAGCCACTCTATTTATATGATAAAAACATATGGTGAGAGTATTATTTATTTGCATGATTATTTGTCTTTATATATGCATCTCTTAACGATATATGTGCAGGGATTTTCTCAAAGAAGGATTATTCTTCCTTCTAGATCTGATGGTCTACATGAGGCCATTGTGGATGATCACTCCCTAAGAGGAGATGGGGAGGATATTTCTTGTGGAGAACATACTCACATTGCACACTACATCATTCACCTTCTCCAGGAGATTGGGGCAGCAAGAAAATGGTGGGGAGGCCACCCATCATTCTATTTTCTATGGTAGTGGAGATTCAAACTACGTTGGCTACATTTGAGGGACCATTTTCCTTCTCATTTACTTCACATGGAAGCCAACATGATTCTCCTTATGGTTCCCTTGATTGATATTGTTGGAGCTTTCCTTGGGAGCATGATTGAAGGAGAGACACATTGGGTGAATGTGTCCTTGGAGGGAGAAAACTCCCACATAGTTTGCACTACATGTTCTAAAGGGAGCATGGGAGATGGTATGGCCACTACAATAGCTCATTTGTTTCTTCATGAGGTGAGCCATATGAGGAATGAGATGCCATATGATGATGACATCCAACTCATCATATATGGAGAGACTTGGGCCAGCATGATTTGCAGCGTTGGAGGAGAGGTCCTTGGGGATCTAGTCTTCATCTTGCCACTTGAGGGCAAGTATTTTGTAGCCCAGGATCAGAATTTTCTCTACAATCATCATGATTGGAGAGAAGGACAGCTTGGGGTAGGCTACATTGTCTACCATGATCATATTTCATCCCACCTACTTTTCCGGAGCCAAAGGTGGAGGACAGTTTCCAGGAGTTGCCTAGTTGGGAGGTAGCTCATTTTGTATGGATGATTGCTTGGGGATGGAGGACCCACATGAGGAAGATGTTCCTCAACACATTCTAGAATCCATGCCTTGAGGAAAGGCTATTCAATTCTATCCTTGTAGTTTCTTAGGGACAAGCAACATTTGGGAGGGGAGGACTGTAATGTTCCAAAATTTTCTGACAATAATTTGGAACATTAATTTTTATAATTTCACCTAGGAGGAGAATAAATGAGTAAGGAAACCCATTTCATAATAAAAAACTCAATAAAATCCCTCTAAGTATGAAAGGGGATCATCTTTGGAGTTGGTTTGCACACCCTCATGTGTGAACAAGGATATTTGCAAGGAGGCTTGGTTAAGTTGATCAAGTCAACAACGCTGCCATAGGAGGAGTGGCTTACTTAGGAAGCCAGCGTAGTGTGAATGAGGAAAGGGAAATTTGGTGGAAGAAACCATAATGGAGCTTTCATTTGTTTTAAAAGGAGGACAAGGCAACCATTGTTTCTCATGCTTATGATTATTCATCTCATTGTCTTGTGAGACAATTGTGCATTCTTTGCTGCTTAGCAAGAATTACCGGAGGAATTCTTGTTTAGGGTTCTTTCTCCTTCTTGAGAGGTCTCTTGAGGGATTTTTCTTCATTTTCCTCACATTCAGGCTTGATTCCAAGCATCCTCCATCAAGACAGCATTATTTCTGCAGTAGATTAACACTGTGTTGCTGGGTGTTGTAGTGAGGGTTCACTACATCATCTCCTTTAGCTATTTTTCAGAGGAGGAGTCTTTCTTCCCTTTTTGATATCATTTTGGAGGCATCCCGGAGCTCATTTTCATATTTTTCATCTAGGCCAACTCATTCCATTGCCCTACAATGCATTTTCATCCGGTGACTGCGTTATTCTTTAGGAGCATTTGTAGTAGGGCTTGCAGATACATTTGGAGGGGGAGATATTTGGTGAAGGGATTAGCCTTTCACTTGAAAGATCCATTGGAGGAGGCATATTCAGTTTGAGCATCAGATTCAGCCATCTCCATCCAGTTCTATTTTTGAGTTGCTGCAGCTACCCAGCAACTCTGGCATTTTGCAGATTTTGTATTTTGGATTGACATGAGGTAGTCTTTGGGAGCTGATATCTTCACTCTCATTGTTGTATTGGGCCATAAATTTGTTTATCTATGTATTTGACATATGTAGCATGCAATTTCTCTACAAAACTACGTTTTCATAGCTTGGTATACATTGTGTAGCAGTGATTTTGTCATATATCTTGTACTTGTTTCTTGAGGCTGAGCATTGCCTATCTTGAGTGACCTTTTTCCTCAAGATCTTGTATTCCTTGTTGCTGCTATTATTTAATGAGAAGGCTATGGATTTCTCTCACATTTCTATGAGTTGAGTGTTGCTGCTACACCAATATTGTGCTTACTTATTGCTGGAGCTCCAACTTCAGAATATCTTGAGATATTCTCATTGTTGTAGCAATTTCCTGAAAAAGGAACATTACACAAACATCCATTGGATTGCCCATGATCCTTGCGCAATTTTGGAAGGCCAAATTTCCTAAAGAATAGGGATTTCATTCATCAGGAATTGAGCAAGCAAGGCAGGCTATTTAGAGGCAGGAAATTGACTAAGTGTTGTTTTATTTTGTCCGAGTCAGTGTGAGACAGTTGTCAGAGTGCAGGAGACTCTTGTGAGAAGAGTGCATTGTAATTTCGTAATGATTCCATGGTGAATATACAATATAAGATAGAGGGGTTTTGGGCAACAAGCTTTCCCCGGGAAAATATCTGTGTTGTGGTTTGATTTGCTTCTTTCTACACTTGTTGTGATTGGCGATTATGTTTACTTTCCACAATTTATTTGTAGAAGGATTCAGTATCTAGCTTTAGTACACTGCTTGATCAGATTGAATCCATTGATATACATATGTTTTTGTAATTTATACATGGTATCAGAGCATAGGAAATCACTATAATGGAGGAGAAGTTGAGTTTGTGACTGAATAGAATTCGAATTTGCAAAAGTATTCTTGGTCCGACAGGATGATCAGGATCAATATGTCTTTCAATGGCTTGAGATCGGAGTATGCACTCGAGGGTGCTTCCAATTATATTGCATGGAAAGACAAGATGGAGGCAGTACTGGAGGACAATGGGTTGAAATAATTCATTGATAATGACATTCCCAAACCTATTGCAGCAGATGCCATAAATATTGATGCTTGGAAAAAGAAGGTTGCAAAGGTGAGGAGAATCTTACTAGAGGGAGTACGAGACCACATTTTCTCAAGTCTCCATGGAAAAGCGACACCATATGCAATGTGGAAATCTTTGACATATATATTTTAAAGTAGCAGTGATCATAGAAAATTGGCACTGAAGGACAAGCTCAGGAAAATAAAAATGGAGAAAGGTGACACTATTCTGAAATAGTTAACAAAGTTTGTCCAATGTCGAGATGAACTTGGGAGCATTGGAATTATTGTCTCGGATGATGACTTGGTGAGCCTCCTCTTCTAGGACTTCCCAAGGTTTGGCATAGTTTTCAAGACTCTTTTAATGGGAGGGAGAAGCTGCAATATTGTGATTGACTTTGGTCGGATTTGGTGAAAGAAGAATTTAGGCAGAATACCAGGGATGGATCTTCATCTAAGACATATGATGAAGAAAATTTCGCTTTGGCTTCCAAGACGATGAAGGGGAAAGGAAATAAATCCTATTCCAAATTTGAGTCCGGAAAATATGGGAAGAAGTACGACATGTCCAGAGTGAAGTGTTTTCATTGTCACGAGCATGGACATTATGCCACTAATTGTCTACAAAAGAAGAAGAACAAGAAGGCTTCAGGATCTACAGCTGGTGAGGCTTTGGCCTCGCAATTTGAGCTTGACTTCTCGCTCATTTCATGCATGGTGTCAAGTGCAATGGGATCAGTTCGGTACTTGGATAGTGGTGCATATTTCCACATGACGGGAGACAACGAACTTTTTAGTAGCTTGGAGGAGAAGGACCTCTAGATGCATATCAAAATGGGTGATGATGGGCTGTACAATTCTACTAGGATTGGTACAGTTACCTTCCATAGGTAGTCAGGTAAACCCTTCTTATTAAAATATGTGATGAACGTACCAAACTTGAAGAAAAATTTAGTTTCAGTTTCAATGTTGGAGGATAGAAGCTATGATGTGGTTTTAAGTGAAGGGAAAGCTTTCCTTTGACACAAATCCACTGGAAAAGCCAAGAAGATTGGGATTCATGTGAAGAATCTCTTTAAGATTTATGTAGATGGTTGCGTAGCATTTATGGGTAAGTCAGACAAAGTGGTGAGCCGAGATGAGGGTGAGTTATGGCACAGGATATTGGGCCATCTACACCACGGAACCTTGAAGGTCATGCAATAGATTTCTACGAGTCTTCCCAAGGGTACTCTTGCGCAATTAGACACATGCAAGGGATGTATTATGGGGAAGTATGCAAAGGCCACTTTTCACGAGAAGGAGAACTGAGCTTCAGAAATCCTTGAGAGAGTTCACTCAGATGTGTGTGGACCATTATCTACTGCTTTGACAACAAAGCACAAGTACTATGTGATCTTTGTTGATGATTTTTCTAGAAAGTGTTGGATCTACTTCATGCAGAAGAAAGATCAAATGTTCTCAAAAATTGTTGAGTTAAAAGCACTGGTGGAGAAAGACACGAGGAAGCATTTGAAGGCTCTTAGGAGCGACCATGGTGGTGAGTAAATCTCAAATGAATTCCAGAAAATCTGTAGAAAAGAAGGAATTTAGAGAGAGTTAATTGCGCCTCATAACCCATAATAGAATGGTGTCGCAGAAAGAAAGATTAGAGCAATTTTGGATGCAACACAAAGGATGTTGCATGATTAGGGCCTACCATTGCATCTACGAGCAGAGGCATGAAGCACAATGGTATTTGTGCAAAATCGTAGTCCTCATCAGATACTTGGCATGAGTACACCATATGAGGCTTTTTCTGGTAAGAAACTTGATGTTTCATATTTTAAAATTTTTGGCTCATCTATTTATGTGCATGTGACCAAAGACACCAAGAATAAACTCAAAACAACATCTGAGATTGGGATATTTTTGGGGTACACTGATACTCCCCACAACTATCGGGTGTATTTTCTAAACAACAAGATGTCTGTTGTGAGACGGGATATAAACTTTGATGAGGAAAAATCCATGCGATTGTCCCATGAGAGGGAGCTGGATTTGCATGCAGATGAATAACTATTGGTTCCAAAGAATGAACCTCAAGATGTGGAGCAACCACATGTGGAGAATAATGGAGTGGTAGAAAAGACTCATGCAGAGCCATCCACCGGACTTGGTAGAAGGCGCGCCATAGAAGCTGATATATTGAGACTTGATACAGCGGAGCATGTAGGAGCACCTGCTTCACTATGTAGATAGAGACACTCTCCAGACAGGTTTATTGGATACATGGCTCTTACGAGCAAGTGTATTGTGACAGAACCATCCTCCTTTGAGGAAGCAGTGCAAAAACCAATTTGGGTTAACACTATGGTTGAGGAGTATGACTCCATTGTCAAGAACAATGCATGGAAATTTGTCCCAAGACCGGTCAGAAAATAAATGGTTAGATCTAGATGGATCTATAAGGTGAAGTAGGCGGCAGATGGGAGTGTGGAGAAGTACAAGGCCATATTTTTGGGCCCGAGGATTCTCACAAGTTGAAGGGATTGACTATGAGGAGAATTTCACACTGGTTGTGAGATACTCATCTATTAGATCTATCCTTGCACTCTCAGCACAGATGGTGTGGCACATTGATCAGATAGATGTGAAAAATGTGTTTCTCAATGGATTTATTGAGGAAGAAGTGTACATAAAGCAGCCAGAAGGTTTTGATATATTTGAAATTGATTAGCATGTGTGTCGACTCAAGAGAGCATTGTATGGGTTGAAGCAAGCACCCCGTGCTTGGTACACTCGGATTGACAGCTATTTCATCTGGTTGGGCTTCACCAAAAGTGAAGAGGATGTGAACTTGTACCAGATTGTGGTTGATGGTAAGCTCTTGATTATCGTACTTTATGTTGGTGATATAATTTTAAAATGTGATGAGCAGTTGATAACTTCTTACAAGGAGGATCTTGCAAGGGAGTTCGAAATGAAAGACATGGGACTCCTTCACTATTTCCTTGGTTTGGAAATATGGTAGTGGGATGGTGAGCTATTTGTTTCTCAAGGAAAGTATGCCAAAGAGATTCTGGATAAGTTTCACATGGAGAGATGTAAACCCATGGAGACTCCTCTTCCAGGAAATTGGAGTAAAGAGGATGCAAATTCAGGAGAAGTAGTGGACGATATTGCCTATAGGCAGCTAGTGGGTTCACTGATGTACTTAGTGAACACCAGACTAGATATTTTCTACGCAGTTAACCAGCTGAGTCAAGTTATGGTTAAACCGACCAAGCTCTTTTGGAAGGTGGGGAAGCATGTCTTGAGATATCTCAGGGGCACTATAGAGTATGGATTATGGTACAGACGGGAAGAGGGAGTGAAGCTTCAAGGCTTCACAGATGCAAATTGGGAAGGCATTCCATCAGACAAAAAGAGCACATTGAGAGGGATCTTCAACGTAGAATCGACAACAATTTCTTGGTACAATAGGAAGGAGCGATCTATTGAACTCAGTTCAGCCGAGGTGGAGTACATGGCATCGATTCAGGTTGCATGTGAGGCCATTTGGATAAGAAATATCATGCTTGGTTTATTTGGTTCTCAGATGGATCCGACTGTGATACATTTTGATAACCATAGTATCCATGAAAACATGAAGTTGGGAAACACTTTTTTCCCTTTTTTGACGTTGAAAATTGTAATTTTCTATGTTTTTTCAACTTCAACTCCACTAAACTCATATTTTCAATGCAAATTATGCTTTGACATAAAAACAAGATTTGTAGAGAGTTGTCTTACCTCCATACTCATATTTTAAAAAAAATATTGACATATAGAGGGGTAAATTTGTTGTTTACTAACTGCATATACTTGAAATTTTCAGGCAAACATAATTAGTCACTTTTTGAACCCTAACATTTTTTAGGGATGGTTATTCATTTTTTGTAAATAAACCATATCATTATAATATACATAGACTGCACTACTGCAATGATTATTTTTCAGTAATTTTCAGATTAAATCACTATTTTTTTTTTTTTGAAATGGATGAAGACAAACAAAAGGTGATGTTTCAGTACATTTTATGAGCCCTACATTTCATTTTCAATGTGATTGTCAATAAGAAAAATGAGAATACCCTTTTGAAGAAGACAGGGAGAGAAATTGAAATATGATTTTTTTGGTGTTGCCATTTTTAAGTTATTGAATTTTCATTCACTGCAATTTTCAAAATAATGAAATTCCATAGTGACACATTTTAGCATAAAATTAATAACACGTTGAAATTTTTAATGAAACTCCACAAATATTAAATCATTAGAAACTAGATTCAGAGAAGAATCTAATGGTACCAAGTCTGAAAGATAACATTCTGTTTTTGTAGGTGTTCTGCCCCTCTAAAGCTGCAGGTTCCTGAAAACCACAAAATTTTCTGGTTTTTTCATTGACCATAAAATCTTGGGCGAGATAATTTCTCAAGCGAGACATTTAATAAACTCTCGACTGAGAGATTAAACCACCACAGGTTAAATTTAACTGTGCGGGTAAACTCTTGCTCGAAAGTTTTGCAAACTCTCGGCCGAGATTTTGCGTGCGAGAGTTTACCCAAGGCAGACTCTCGGGTGACAGTTATATAACTCTCATCCGAGATTTTATTAAACTTTCGGGCGAGAATTTTAATTGAAACATTTTATCGTCAGCTGACCGAATCCTACGAAGATTCATTGTATCGTCGCGATGTTTCGAGCGAGAGTTGTATATAAATATTCTCGTTTGAAAGATTAAATCCACAATATTCCACACACCATTTTGAACCAAAGAAGCAAATTTTTTTAGGGTGCGAAGGTGCAAATTTTTTTTGGGTGCGAAATTTTTTTTGCGAAGTTGTTTTGGGTTCGAAATTTTTTTAGCGAAGTTTATTTGGGTGCGATTATTTTTTTTTTAAGTAACGTTTTTTAAACATTTAATTTTTTTTTAAAGAGCACATATTTTCAGGAAAGGGAAGTGAAAATTTTATGGGGAAAAAAGTTACATTTTAATTTTTTATAAGAATTAAATTACTTGATATTTGGCAAAATGTCTCTATGAAGGCATGAAGTATTTTTGCAAAATGTATTTATGAATTTAATTATTTATTTATTTTTCTCTCTTATTGAAGGCATGAAGTAATTATTCTGAAGTCTTCATGTTTTTTTGGGTATTTGGTCCAAATATAATTGGAATTTAGGTTTCCAATTTTGTGAACATGGGAAGAGAAATGAATTGCAAATCAAGGCACGATCGAAATAGAACTGATTCAACGAAAAAGAATGAGAGATTACAAAAAAGAGGCAAGAGGAAAGGGAAATATTAAGCCATGAAATAAATGTGGAGGTAGAGCATCATGAAAGAGATGTATAGGTGCATGACAATGACGAGAAAATGAGAAATTTTGAGGAACTTGTAAACGAGAATATTGAAAACTCAAATGTCGAAGAGAATGTTGAGGAACTTATCAACGAGAATATTGAAAACACAAATGTCCAAGAGAACATTGGTATCGATCTCACTAGTGAGTCAATAGTTTCTTCAATTTGAATTTTATATATATATTTTTTTAAACGTTGTAGTTCAAGATAGTTTTAAAATTAAAAAAAAAAAAAAAAATATATATATATATATATATATATATATATATATATATATATATATATATATATGTCAATTTCAAATTAGAAGTTAATATTTTTTTTTATGCAGGGACAACATCAGACCCACAAGAAGATGCTACCATGCCTCGCATTTCACTGCAATTAATTGGATGTTCCAAGAACGTTGTATACGACTACAACTTTCTAGATAATATGGATCCAATAAAAATTAAAGGATTGGGACCACCAATGACTACAAGGAAAATTAAAGATAAAATAAATTGGGGGTTGAAACATCTTTTTGAAGGTAAATCTATCATAGCACAAGCTCAGATGTTACGTAGATGTTTAAAGAACAAATCTCTCAAAAATGTGTGGAATTATTGGGTATTAAAAGTGAGAAAGAGGTTTTAATAAATCAAATGGTATCAAAAAATGGGACATCGGCGCTTGCCACACTAGCCAAAAAACAATCTCAAGTTGAAAAGAGTGCTTGTAGAGAAATTTTAATAGACGTACTCGCGAAACAAATTGCATCAAGTCGGTTGATGTCAGCAACTTCAAAAGTGTTTAAAACATCAAGAAAAATTTTATGGAGGCATACAAAATTTAGAATTCAATTAGATGAGAATGATGAACTTGCATGTTGGGCTAATATCTACAAGCATCCATATCATGATAGACTTCTTGATGGTGTGAGGGATAGGGTAAAAGAGTTTTTGAATTTGAATTCTCGTGTGTCGCCAAATTAAAGGACATTGTGCGACGTCGTATATCTAAGGGAGTTTATGAAACTCATGCCAAACATATAACACAGGTCAGTCAAGTAGAATTATTCCAGAATTTTATGGAGAGTAATACTGATGTGAAGGTTTCCCTTAGCACATTTGTGAAGATTAAACCATGGTATGTCAACCCTATCATTGTTAGAGACACATGTTGTTGTCGATACCATGTAGAATTCTAATTATTTTACGAGACATTTGTAAATTTTGGCATAAAACATTGGTCAAATGACCCCCCTCCTTCAAGTGTTCATGAATTTTTATCGAAGATATTAGGTGCACGAGAGAATAATAAATTATTTCATAAAAAAGAATGTTTTGGTGGAAGAGAATTCCCAGAATGTTCTCATTTGGCACTCTACGATGCAAAGTATCCCACTGATCCTAATGATCCCAAACTGCCAAATATCAATTTGAATTGTAAGCGATATGAAAATGTTACTTAAACTCTTGTTGTAGATTCAAGCACAACATAAAAAAATATCACTTTACTTGACGAAGAGATTTTAGTGACATCTTTTATGGAGAAGTTCAGGGTGAAAATATACAAATATATTAAGCACTGTCATATAGCACGATGGCAGGATTTACAGTTCAAGCAATCATGTGATGTGTTCCCAAAAGGAACAATATTATCAGTGGTTGATTTCGCTGAGAATTACATGTTTAGTCCAAAAAAGGAGATACAAAGTTAGTATTATCATTCAGACCAAGTATCTATATTTGTGCATATTTTGTATAGACATGCACAGCTTGATATTGAAGGTTTTGATAACGATGAAAATAATCGTGAGGTGATTAAGGAGTACCATTTCTACATCAGTGATGATCGAACACATGATACATGTTTTTTTCAGCATTGTTTTAATGTTATTTATAATGAATTGTTGAAACGAGGGGTCACTGTTAAAGAACATTGGGTATGGTCAGATGGTTGTGCTGGTCAATTTAAATCAGCAATATCGTTCTTTTGGTTGTCTCGTCTTCATAAGAGAACCAACATTCGACATACATGGAATTTCTTTGAGACGAGGCATGGAAAATGAGAGCATGATGGTTCTGGGGCATGCGTAAAACGTGCACTTAGGAGGCATCAATTGAATCACTCAACTTCATGACTTGCACATTCTTTAGATGTTGTTAATTGTTAGAAAAGAATATTTAAGTCATGTATTGAACCTAAGGATGGTTTTTGTGCATAGGTAAGCGTACACATTTAAATAACAATATATTATACATGTCTAGAGATATATGTGTATACATGTGTGTGTATTTTTTTATAAAATATATATTAAATATTGTTCAAAATTTGACTCATATATGTGTGTGTTTTTCTCAAGTAGGTACTTTTGGAATATTGCAATGGGTAATGTTGATAGATAGTTACCATTTAATTGCCTTGCAATCCCTCAAACAAGAAGTTTACACTCCATTAGGAGTAAGAACATGACAAATATACATTTCATTGAGAAAATAAATTGCTCGTGCTTTTGTTCTGCATGTAGTGATCAAACAGAGTCCATCAATGACTGTGAAAACCAAAATAAGAAATTTGTTAAACCATGGAAACACGAAGAATTGACACCATTTCCCCCATTTGGAAACGTGACTAACAAGGAAATGGAGAATGAAGTGGTTGTGATTGACAATGATTATGATCGTGTTTCTGATATGGTTAGAGAAGGTGATGTCTTCACTGTCATTGCACCATAAAATAATAAATAAAAAGTGCATTATTATTTATTACGATGCACTATGTCTAAATGCACGTTGCTACAAGAGCATAATGATCCATCAAATTATGCATACCCAATCGGTTCAATGGTGTTAATGAGACATTTCTTTGAAGAAGTAAATAAATGTAAAGATCATATTATTTTTCAAGATTAACAGCCAGAGGTTATTTATGCCCAATATAGTCACTTGGCCATAGAAACTCAGTTGCAATTGAAGCAAGTGAAGAGTAGAAAAAAATGGTGACAATGGAGGTTATTGATAGATGATCATGATGCCATTCTCGAAAATTTTCCACTAGCACATTTCATATGAGTGGAACACATTGTTCAAGATGAACAATGAACTTTGATTCTAGGGTTAGAACATATAATTGCTACAATGTATTGGACTTTATATAGTTTAAGACTATATTGTGGATTGATTTCAAATAAATGGACATGTGGATGGTTAGATGTGTGTTGGTACGAACAATATATTATGATCTACTAGATAAGGGTGCTTTGCTAGATAATTAATTTATGGTGATTTAATGTGTCCATGATATGGTGATGTAATGTGTCCATGATTTTTACTCCTAGATTATCTTAACTCACCCCTTTGTTTGCATGGATATGATGGTGATGAATGAATATTTAATTACATATATATTCTTGTATTGTTAGTTTAGTTTTTATATCAAATGTCATCATATTTTCATCACATCAACCTTAAAATCATTCCATGGAAAATAATTAATGCACACAATTCTAACTACACAAGTAATGCACATACAAACTTAGTTTCAAATGCATATCATATTAGCATTAGAGATGTACTTAATAAACTCATAGCATGTCATGAATGCATTTAATATTCAATAGGAATAGTAATCAAGGAATTTATTCATTAATTAGCAATTGAATGTGCATAACTCTAGCATTTGGGTTTAAAGGGATGAAAAGATGACTTTTGGGTTTCTCGTCACTTTTTATATTTCCAAAATATTATTCTTTCATTATTTATCTAGGGTTAAGTTAATTAATTAGACAAGTTAGCAAATCCTTTCCCCTTAAGAGCACTAATTCTCCAATTATATGTGCAAATAAATTTTAGTTTGTGATTTATGGTAATCATAAATTGTACTAAGTGTTCAATTACTATGTAAAAATAAACATAGGAGTTAGGTGTGTCAATTCAAAAATATAGGGGAAAGTGATTTTTGAAGAAGGTATGGGTCATATACTCCATCACGTGAAGACCCTCTTGTAGTTTAGATTTGATGTGGAAAATCTCTTCATTATTGTCTCTTCTCATGATGGAGGTCTCCTACTTTTATTTTCCATCTCCTTGTAGTAAGGAAAATTTGTTTTTGAATGTGCATTGATGTCGGACAGTATTACTGCAAAGAATGAAAATGATGATGCTAGAAAAACAAAATACTAGCATAAATCTATTTTTGAATGTGCATTGATGCTGGACAGTCTTACTGCAAAGAATGAAATTTATGTTTAGTTGCAATAAAAGATTGAAATGGAGTTAACATTGACCCACCCACTTACATTAATGATTGCCATCATTTACTTCTTTGTCTTATGCCATCACCTTAAGAAGTTATAAATATTTTTCTGGAAAATTTTTACACTACAAAGCACACCTTTCAAGCACTGAAGTGTAGGGGATCTATTGCATATAGGAATTTTCCTATGAGTTCTATGTTCCTATAAAATGTTCAACTAGTTATCCACATGGCTCAACTCAAGATGCTTGACTTCACCAAATTGTTCGAGAAACAAAAATTTGTGATTTGAAACATTGGTGAGTGGGAGGCCAAAGTGTATCCATACATGTGAAAAGCATGAATCTGTTTTTGAATGTGAATTGATGTTGGACAGTCTTACTGTAAAGAATGAAATTGATGATGCTATAAAAACGAGATACTAGCATAAATCTATTTTTGAATGTGCATTGATGCTGGACAGACTTACTGAAAAGAATGAAATTGATGTTTAGTTGCAATAAAAGATTGACATGGAGTTAACATTGACCCACCCACTGACATTAATGATTTCCATCATTTACTTCTCTGTCTTATGCCATCACCTTAAGTAGTTATAAATATTTTCTGGAAAACTTTTACACTACAAAGCACACCTTTGCAGCACTGAAGTGTAGGGGATCTATTGCATATAGGAATTTTCCTATGGGTTATGTGTTTCTATAAAATGTTCAACTAGATTCCCACATGGCTAAACTCAAGATGTTTGACTTCACAAAGTTGGTTGAGAAACAAAAATTTGTGATTTGAAACAATGGTGAGTAGGAGGCCAAAGTGTATCCATACATGTGAAAATCAGAAATCTGTTTTTGAATGTGCATTGATGTTGGACAATCTTACTGCAAAGAATGAAATTGATGATGCTAAAAAAATGAGATACTAGCATAAAGTTGTAATTATGGTGTGATTAAATGACTAATTAATTTTCTGACGAAGTCCATGGAGATAGACTCCTATGGTTGATAGGGAGCTAGTAGTGGCTGATACAAGACTATTTTATTGTTATTAGGATTTTTTGTGCTACAAATGGAACCCTCGCGAATGAAGGATTCAATATTCTTCCATACTGATGGTTAATAAAAATTGTGTTGGAGATATTGAAGTTCCTTATTGACACCAAAATGCTGCTCGTAAGAGGGAGAATGAGCCTCTTTAAAAAGAAACTCATGTATTGTGCTTTGTGGATACACAGTTAATAAATTTTCTAAAGAAAACTATCCTTGAGAATGTAATCCAAAAATGGAACTTGGTTCCTAGTTGTACTTTAAATGCTTCAAATTCAAGTTTGGCAAGGATTAAGTTCGATTCAAATTCAAATTTTCTGATGAGGTTTGTATGAGGTTCACTTTTAAATTTTACTAAAATATCTATTTGCATGGGTAATAACATCATTGGTCCGTTGATCATGTGTTCTCTGAGAGGAGGGCTCTTGCTGAATGTTTGGTTCTAATTCCACAGGTAAGAAGCTCGAGATGAATGCTAGATTTTCCCTAGCATTGTCAAGTGTAGGATTAAAGGTAGTTTACCTTTCTTACAACCTTGAGTCATCAAAATAGGATCAAATGCGCTCTTTTTTAGATTGAATAGTAATCTACACCTTTATGGGATTTCTTGGAGTCTAGCAGGCCTCCTCTTTGATGGGAGTTTTCCTTTGTGGATTTTTTTGACAAATCCATGTTCCTACATGAAAATGTTTGTTTGACCCTACTATTTGAATTCTTTAATGAATGCACAATAGTGTAAAGAATCAAAAAATTAATTTTAGCGATAATACATAGTGGTATAATCAATATAAGTGCATACATTCAAAATTTAAAATTTAACAGTGTCTTTATTGATAATTAGTGATCGACAAATTAGCTTAGTGACATATCATATTTATAAGGGAGGCTGAGTGATTACATATCATATTGGTAAGGCAAGCTGAGTGATTACATATCGTATTGGTAAGGCAGCGATGTGCAAAGCTTTCAGGATAGATACTGGAGGAGTTACATGCCATTAAGGAACAAATTCAAAACAAAAACCGTGAGTTGAGAATGTGTAGTGGCAGGATCATTGAAGAGAATGAAGAGTAGTAGCCTAAGCTACAGACAACATAAGGCTTCCTCATTTATGTAATGAATAAACTTGCTAAATTGCAAGGAAATGTTACACAACTACCCAGTGATGCCATGGAGAGAATGGCATAAGTAGAAGAGTTGCACAAGCACATTCCACTGAAGTGCAGGAAGAGTTAGTAGCTTAGGAGTTAATGCATCATCTCCAAGATGTTGAGGAGATTAAACGGATTGAGCTAACGAATGGTGTTGTGAAGATCATGGAACAAGTAGAAGTGATGCATAAGCAAACTAGTGAAGTTGCAAGAAAATTTAGCAGCCAATGAGTTAACGCATTGTCTCTAAGAAGATGTTGAAGAGATTAAAAAGGTATAGATCTCCATTGCAAAGAAACCAGATGAGAAATGCAAGATAGCAATGAACATTGTACCAAAGGAAAATTTTCGGTACGAATCAACAAAAGGATTCATTGGGAGCTTCGAGAAGCATACAAAAGGAATAGGTTTGATGTTGTACATGAAGATGTGCTTTCGCAGGCAAGGACTCAAAAATAATGGCCAAGGGATAAAACAATGGAACAGTCTAACCATGAGGAGTTCTAATCATTTTTATCTTTTTGATCGGAATCCGGTGATGAAAATTTTCATGAGATAGTGAATTTTCACTATTTACAATGTGTTTTAGAATACATAGATGGATTTTTCACCCTAAAAAATCCCCAGCGGAACTTAGATTGTGCATATTACCGAACTCAGACTTTCCATTCCAAGAAACCCCTGCCAAATTTTAGAAAAAAATTAACAAATAATATCACTTGAGAAGGTCAAAAATTCTGACAGTTAGGCCATACATAAAACAACTAATGCTTGAATTCTAGTAGCAACATGGAGGACTTGGTTACTTTGGTCGGATAGTGATGCATGATGAATGTTCGAAAGCTTCCCAATGTATAGCACCTTTGGGTGCAACTGAAGGAGAAATAATCCAGCAAGGAAGATTGCATGCATGAAGGCCATTGGGGCTAAGAATGAAACCACATACAAGAAAAATCAACCAACCTTGAATAGTAGTAGAACAAAGCTAATTGAAGAAATAAGGAATCCACTACAACAAGTTCAAACAAGTATTGAGAAGTATAAATAAGCGAACCTTTAAGCATTTTTAAAATTCCAAATAGTTGAAGGGAAAAGTGAATAAAGTAGTGGAGCTAAAGGGTAGCCCATAGAAATATTGTAAATCAAATTCAATCTCTTGTTTTTGTTGTGAATAAGGTGCATAAAGAGAAGCAAAGCATCTTCATTTTGTGGCAATGTTTTGTGGCAAAACTAATCATGTTTTTGCTATGTGCCAATGGAAGCAAGCATTTGAGAAAGGCTTCATGTGGATTGGGAAGAACAAAGGCTCGTACTGCCCCTCTCAAAAACAACGTGTAGAGAAAAATGAGAATATTGTTGTAAGCAACGAGAGTAGCCATAAATATTATTTTAGTCAATGCTAGAAGAAAGGTAATTTGGTGGAAACATATTGGAAACTTCATCCCCATCTCATTCCCTAGAATAAGGGAAAGATTATGCAAATATGGATGTCGAATTTCCTGCATAAGAGAGTTTCAAATACACCAACCTGGCCAAAGGCACAAAAGAAAGAATCCACCCCTCAAGCAGTGGGGAATTGAGTAAATGTCTTCTTTAATTTCAATAACACCAACATTTCAAGTAGATCATTGTAAATGATCTTTTCTACAATCCTAGTGAGTTTTTGCAAGGCTGCCAGAAATGTATTATGAGACAGACATTGATGATATTCATGTTTGCCTTCAATGTGTCCATAGTCTCTACAATGTTTTTTAGCTATTTTTATTAGAATTCTCCATGGGCTCAAGCCCTTGCAATTTCTATAAGGGTATAAACATCATCAATCCTATGAAGCCCCTAATGATGATGTTCCATATATAATAAAGAACAACATGGTAAATAGACAAACATGTTTTAGAATCTAAAATTTTGCAGCAGATTTGTGGATACAATGACTCCTGCCACACTAACTTGACGTCCCGAATACAACAAAGCCTTTTTTAAAAAATACTACTTATGCATTGACCAATTAATAATCCAACACATCATATTTTTTATGGAATTTTTTCATGATTAATACGTGACCTTACAATCCACATAGTCCTTTCAATTCTTTGGATATTAATTACTGAAATGCTTGGAAATTTACTCCAATTTCACTGAAGGCTAAAATAATTTTAGGAACAATTTTAAGAAACATAAGCTTGAAGCCAGCAAAACTAATACTCTTGTTCTCAGCCTCTGGTGTAACATTACTAGTTCTCTTGTTCTCAGACTCTGCTGCAACATTTGATGGCAATGTACAGTCTTCTGAAAGTGATCCAACTTGAGCTCCTTTCACATATGCATCACATGCACGAAGAATACAATGACCTCGTTTTTTAAAATTCTCTTAAACAAACATTTCAAAATGCTGCACAAACGACAATCACTCAATTTAAAATGATTTAGAAGAAAAGGGTTAAAAATAAAATAATTAGAACTAAAAAGATGCCCAGATTCTACCTTTGGGGGCATGTGTATTATGTACAACATTGACTTGCATGATAGGAGAAAGAATTTTTTTGTGTAGGCTAGAGACTCCTTCTCCCCTTTTGAACCAAACTATTTGTCATATCCAGGCTCATTAAAGTAAGGATTAGCATTTAGTACTAGTCCTTGAATGGAAACAAGGACTTGTAGAACGTTTTATAATGATGGGTTCCACACTTCATTTCCTCTGCCTGTCCACGTGTTTAGAGGACTCGGACACACTTTCCCATTATCAAACAGATTCAGATTCAACCATAATCCACAAGAATGGTAGTGTACTAACTCCAAAATTAAAAACGAATAGAAATTGAAATGAGACTTCCATATTGAAGTTAAAAACAAAACTATGAGACCTCCATGTTGAAGTTAAAAACAAATCTTGATCTCAAATTCAATTTAAAATAAAATTGTTCTAATTAAGTGCTTACAGGTGGTACATAAATATATTCAGATGGAAAATTAATATCAAAGAAGAAAATCCCATCCTAATATGGATTCCCAGCTGCTCCAATAATCACAACCCTCAGCAAATCCATACTATCCTCATAGATTCTCACAAATATTGTATATGTCCAATCAATGCAAAATGTATGTAATAGGATGGGATAGGAATCAATAGTGTGCATACAGTATTATAGAAGTAACAATTTCTTATAACATTATTATGTTTATCAACACTGATAACCTCAAACTATCTTCCACCACATTAAAATATACATGAACTCAATAATAATTTAAGAGAACATGCTTACATATTCTTTTCATGAACTATTCAAATATTATTTCACTCAAACATTGGAAAGCTTTGTGGGCTCAACCCATATGATTGTCACCATTATTTCAAAAACCTTCAATCCCAACCTTGATCTATATTATATTAAACCAAAGTAGTACAATAATATATGACATTGAATAAGGAATTGGACACAATACCTTAGATTAAAATTAATAACATATAAAAGAGTAAGAGAGGCTCCATGGAATCTTGTAGAAAATAAAGAGCCAACAAGACCTTTTGAATTGAAAGAATGCCCAATATCTTCATTTTTGAAGGAATATCCAAGGTTCTCGTATGATGGTAGAGAAATCCCTTGTTCTCCTTCATTAAATCTCTGAGAAGCTCAAAGACTATATTTGGACAACAGAGAAATTTCAAGAAATTATGAGTTGAAAAGCAATTATTTTGGCATGGAAACACCCAAGATTATGCACAACCACAACCATTGGAATATCAAAATAGTGAAATAAAGAATTCTCCAAGTGTTTTTGCTCATCTAATGGGCTTAGAAGAGATCTCAGGTAATTCAAACCCAACTTTTGAAAAAAATGGTGCATTATATATTTCACAATCTGAAGGAAAATTTGGCTTAAGAATTTCTCTAGAGACGAGGAAAATATTGCGCTATTGTAAGGCTATGGAATCTATTGGATACATTGAAGAAGCACCATTTCCAAACTCAATGTAGTGATGAGAGATCAAATTCTGTTGACGAAACAAATGGAATATTTTTGGGATCACCGAGCAGATGTCAAAGTTCGAAGTCACCTTGGCTTAAGCATCTTGATGCAATTCCAAAATCAATGATGACATGGAGGTGTCCCATTGAACCCACCCCATGGAGACAACAGAATGACTCTTATAGTTACCAAAGAAAATATTTTGAATCTCATAGCTTCTCAGATGCCAAAAAAGAATTAGAGGTCATCCCAAGTTATTTACAGTGAAATTGAAAAGAGGCTTCCTAATATCATAATAGTCCAAACTCTAGTTTGTATTAAAGGATCATATTTTAGATCATCTGGAAGGCATGGGACAATGCAAAAGCTTTAGATTTATATTTGGAAGGCATGGGATATGGAAAGACTAAAATTTTGACTATGGAAGTGAATCTTGTGGCTTCATCCTTAATGACAATGTTGGGAATGCAGTTGACATTGTGAGTCACCCATTGCTTGTTCAATCTTCTATCACTCACCTCCAATGTGATGCATTTCCAAGTAAAGCATGAAATGATAAAAACAAATAACTTAATTGCATTAATCTCTCCCTTCATGACATTATCAGACTACCTTTTTAGAATAATTTCGATTCGATAGCATAAATTCTTGTGTCAACTATTGAAAGGAATAACAGCATTGGAAGTATGTGCAATTAAAGTCCAACTTGTTGGTAAATTCCTACATTCACTATACAATTCAACTAACTTAAAAATGTAGACTCTCTAACCCAAGCCTACACGATCTTCGTGGGTCTTAGTTTGCATCATCTCAATTTTATCTGTAGCCTGAAAAGTAGAAACCAAAGTTAATAGAAAAGTTTGCGAAAAGAAATATAATAAACATAATAAATATACTTAACGAAAAGTATCGATACCTGTGTCACGAATGGAACCTGAGAAGGAATAATCTCTTCAGGCAACCCTTGATGTGTAGAACATACCATATTTCAGCACCTCATCATTATTTGGGAACTTCCCGTATGCATACACGAACTTCGCATAAATATAAGGTGCAATATTGGGATCATTGAATCTTGCAATCTTCAAACCTTTTTTGTCTTCAAGTCGCAAGTCAAATAGTGACAAGGCCATTTCTTTAGTGACCTTAATTTTAACTTCATTGTAGGAGTGGATACCAATCACTGATGCTCTCCTCCTATGCATCATGTCAAAAAAAAAAACTTAGGTTGATGGTCCAACCCCACGATAAGTCTCTATCAAAATCTCCACATTGTCAAAAACAATTTGGAGACAATATCGACTTGGGGCAGAGAGATTGCAACTTTGCAATTCATTGCGCAATCTCGTGGAATGCTCCCTCATCCCATCAATAGTAAGTAAGGAGATGTTGTCTTCCCAAGGCATCTCCTTAGGAATATCACCTGGATGGGTGTAAAGGGGCTCAAAGCTTGGATTCTGAGAAAACTCATGAACCCTATGACCTCTCTCCCTAGGAGGGCGATGACCACCACCTATAACATGTTAAATTATTGCACACATTAAAAATTAAATGATTTATAAGGAAATTTTGTATTTAAAAAACTTGTCTGGTCATTTTAATATACCTCGTGGAAAAACTATCTCATTCTTTTCACTCATCGGACTAGGATTGTTCCCTTGTAAGGAATGAAGGTCTCTACTAGCCACTGTACAAAACATTAAATTTTTTTATCACACAAGTACATGAGACACACAATAAGTTTCACATTAAACATACATCAAACAATAAATTTTCCTTTAGATTTTACCTGAACGAGATCTATCCAACTGTGGGATGGATGCCACAGATTGAGACATTGTTCTCCTTTGTCCCTCAACAGCAATAGGGCCAACCCAAACTCCTACATTTTCACCTATGGAGCATAATGTTTTCATATTAAACACGTCATTTGAAAAAAAAAATCACCTGTTCAATATTGAATGTAATGTAAACTTGAACATTTTAACTAGCAATATAATGTGTACCTATACCGTGTATAATATACCCCTCAGAATGGGATCTAAGAAATTGGGGACGAATGGAAACAGGTCTATGGGGCTCCTCTTGTTTGATTTGTTGTCTGGGCACACGAGTCATATGAGTGCGTCCACCTGTGTAGGACAAAAAAATTTCATATTAATCATTTTTTCACAACGAACAATAAATGTAACTTACTTGAAAACATGACATAACTAAATGTCCAATGTACCTGATAATCCTCCTCTCATGGAGAGGTCTCTGGAGGGCTGTAATGTTCCCAAATTAGCATAAAGCTAAGTGGAACATTAATTTTGGATATTTCAGCTAGGAGGAGAATAAAATGGGCAAGGAGACCCATTCATAAATAAAATATTAATAAAATCCCTCATGAAATGAAAGAGAAGCATCATTAGAGCTAGTTTTTCACACCCATGTGTGAAAAGGGATAATTGCAAGGAGGCTAGGTCATGTTGACCAAGTAAAACTACGCAATAGATGGAGGTGTGGCTTGCTTGGGAAGCCAACGCAATTGCTTAAGGAGGAAGAAACCCTAATGTGTGGGGTCCATGGCCAAGGAGCCTTCATTGGCATAAAAGAAGGAAGAAACAACCATTTTGCTCATTGATGAATATTTCGAATTGTTTGATCTCTTCAGTTGCTTAACTGAGATAGTTGTGATGTTTAGCACAAGGGAACTCCTGTTTAGGATTCCCTCCTTAAGCCTCTTGAAGGTTTTTTCTTTAGCTTCTCCACATTCTGGTTCAAGGCCAACGCATTTCCCTTCAGGACAACATTTTCAGCAGTGCAGGAAACATTGTGTTGCTGGGTTGCAGTGGAGATTTCCATAGCATCACTTTCGGAGCTCTGATTTTAGAGGAGAGAGCTTCTTTGCATCTAGGAGGCCACTAGAGGATATTTTAGATCCATTTTCCATATCGTTGCATCAGGCACAGATCCTCTCATCATTCACAGCGCCATCCCTTCCTTTGACTGCATTATTTCTGAGCAGATTTGTAGTGGGGTTTGCACCACTAGTTGGAGGGAAAGATCTTCAGGGATTGGATCAGCATTTCCCTTGAAAGACCCATTGGAGGAGATCTATTCAGGGTATGCAACATCTTTAGCCATCTCTTTCCATTTTCTGAGTTGCAGTGCTATTCCAGTTCAGAGGCAGCAACTCCGGCATTTTGCCTTTTTGTACATTCCAGCCAATCCTTCCAAGGATTGATGTATTATTGGTTTTAGGGGTTGCGATATTTCTCCCCCATATTTATTTGAGCTTTATACTTCCATATCCTTGTGTTGACATTATATATGCAGCAGTACCATCTATTGACTGTGCAGTTTTAGCCACAAGTATCCTTATGTAGTTGTATTTTGATATGTTTCCATATGCATGCCATTGAGGGGTTCTTTGCTCAGCTTGAGTGAGTGATTCCTCAAGTATTTGTATATTTTCATGTTGCTACATATATTCAGTGACTATTTATGGTCTCATGTACATTTTCTATCTCATATAACATTGTTATGCTAGTATATGATCATTGTTGATGCAGCCCTCTTCATTGGGCATTTTCTGAAGATAAACAGGCAAAGGAGATTTGTCTTAAGCTCCTAGAGACATTTGTTTTAAGCCCACTCTTGAATTTAAGCTCTAAATAGATATATTCAAAGGATCCTAGACCAGGGATCAAATCCTGCCACCTCCATTCCTGGGAAATGTGTTTTCCAGGCTTGGATTGATAGTCATTCCTACTAGGGAATTTCACATATCTGTAGACAGAGTCTGCAAAGGGCCAGAAAGCCTCCAGATCTCACCCTTCTTTAGAAGGTGACATATTTGGTAAATGTCCCTCAGTCCATCTCTGGCATAGACTTGTGATATTTCTGAAAAAGGAACATCACAGTGGTATCAGAGCTCCTTTCTTGGCTTAGCCTATGGCTTTCAAAGCCTAAGAAAGAAAGAGAACAGAATATGATGAGGATGAGATTGATATCATCCATTTTTTAGAAGAAGAAGAACCTCCCCAAGGAGTAATAGCAAATAGAAAAGGAAGATCCCTGCACTTCTTATTCTCATCTAGAAGGAGACAAGAAGACCAGTAGGAGAGAGACTCCATCTCTTCGGAGAAGGAAGGAGGATAAGCTCACAAGGATTCTTCCTAAATCTGTTCAAAGAATTCATGGAGGTCTCAAGGTCTCAAGGAGACAAGGGAGGAGATGGATGGAGCATCTCCAAAGGATTTTGATTCCAGGACAAACTCTAGAGTTGCACATAGTAGGGGTGATCATGCAGCCACACATTATGATGACCAGCACAGTCCTATGTCTAGCAGTGACATAACTGAGATGAGAGAAGGAGGAAGAGTGACCAAGGAGAGGAAGCAATAGCATGATAGATCCATTCTCTCAAATTTTGATAGGTCACTTACAGTTTCAGCCAAAGCTTGGGTGGAGGGCTAGACTCCATTTTGCAGCAACACAACATTCCTAAAGAAGAAGCAACCACATTTGCAGCGCTGCATTGGAGAGGTAAAGCTTACACCTGGTGGAGTTTTGAATCCTTTCCTTTTAAAGATGCACATGTTTTATCTCATGCATTAGTAAAGAGATTTGATGGGAGGATTCATAAAACACATGTGGAGGAACACACTCAAAACAGAACCCTACATGTGGTGGATGAAACTTGGAGTTCCACTCTAGTTCATACAGCCATAAGGGAGGTTGGGACCTTACACCATACCTTGCTAGAGGAAATATTTTCACCATATACACTTGAGCAGGGTAGCATGAGGGTCTCTTTCCCAAAGGAAGACCCCATTATTGGGAGGTTGCCCACCCATGAGGAGGAGGATGGGAGAAACAGTGCTGGCATAACTAGAGAGTATCTAGTACCTCATGCAGAGGAAGGTGAAGCCCTTTCTCCATGTGGAGGGATTCTTGCATCATTGCAAGAGGTACCCCAGGATCTAATGTATAGAGATCAAGGCACAACACATGATCCATCTGTGCCATTGATGAGGAGGTGTGGAAACTTGGGGACACAAGGAGAAGGTAAGGGGAAGAGCCAACATCGGTTGATGAAGAGTAATTATCCTTACTCATTTTTAGAGGTTGATGCACCATGGAGGGAGACTGGACTGCACAGTGAGGGAATGGACACATATGTCCATTCATGTATGCAGTCTACCTTTGATGATGATGTCTCACTGCATGGAGACATTATATCGAGGAGACCACTGGATCAAAAGAGGAGGATGGATGCTTCACATTTTGGGGGACCACTTATTGACTCCATAGAGGTGGAGACCTTGGGAGAGCTTGACATAGCTCAGGGAGCTTTGGGTAGCTGCAGGGAGAAGGGGATTTTTCTCTCATCATTACTTTTTCCCACTCCCATTTCAGATTCTGCGTTGAGGCAGAAACAACAGGGGAAGGATGGCAAACTTACCACTTATATCTTTGGCATAGGAGATGTCAAAGAAGGAAGCAGCCATATGACAGTGAGTCTACATGAGGGATCAACAGTGCTGTCATTATGGAGGATGGATCCACATTGGAGCTCCCAATTTGGGGTGGAGTATTCCAGTGATATTTTTACCTGCATGGTGTTAGGTGACCAGTTGCATGAGGAGGGGACACACCAGCACATGGGGAGATGCAGAAGTCATGCAGATGTGGGGGAGGCACATCCCTCTTTGGGAGAGCTAGCACAGCCATTCATTCTCTCCTTGAGGATGGGAGGAGGAATATCCATGAGCCACTCCACTCACATGAGCAGAGCAGATGGTAAGAATGTCAGTCATATACATTCTGAATTTTATTTTGCATGTGTACTTCCCTTGACCGTCTTTGTGCAAGACATTTCTCCAAGTAGGGGCATTCCTTTTCTTAGGCTTCTTGGGTCATTGGAGACCACAAGCAGGATTGATGAACATCCCCTAGGGCGACTTGGGGAAGAGATATGTGTTGGGGGGCATGATCACTTTGCATCCTACATTGTTCCTTTCCTCCAAACACATAAGGAGAATGGGTCAGCTCACAGGTGGTTGGAAAACCACAATATTTTACATTTTCTATTGCAGTTGGGGATCAAGATGCGTTGGCTACACATGAGGAACCATAGCCCGACTCACTTGTTACACATGGCAGCCATCATGATGCTTATTTTGGCTCCTTATGCTACTACTCCTACTCTTATAAGGAGCATGGTCAGGAGAGAGACAACTTGGTTGGGTGTGTCCCTTGAGGGAGGAGGATCCCTCTCTTTTTGCAGTGCATGCTCTAAGAGGAGCATGATAGTTGTGATGGCCACCATTCCAGGACAGTCATTCTTTTATTAGGTGAGCCATATTATGGAAATGATGCCATATGAGGATGACTCCCAACTCATCACATGTGGAGATGTTTGGGCCGACATGATTTGCAGCGCTGGGGGAGAGGCCTTTGGAGGCCCAACCTTCATCTTGCCACTTGATGGCAACCTTATTGCAACGCAGGATCAACAAACACCTTACACTTATCTTATGTGGAGAGGTAGACAGCATGGGGTAGACTGTGTGGTCTACCATGAGCAGATTTTCATCCCACCTACTTTATCGGAGCCAAAGGTGGATGACAGATTTCAGGAGTTGCCTAGTTGGGAGGTGACTCAATTTGCATGGCATAGAGCTTGGGGATGGATGGACCATATGGGGATGATAGTCTTCCCTACACTACAGACTCCATACTCCGAGAGGACCTCTAGACATCACTCTGTTATCCTCTTGAGTACTTCACCATTGCATGATGACAGCTTGGCAGTTGACTTGCATACTTAGGAGGGACATTGTGAGGACTCGATTGATGAGATGGCACCTTGCTACTTGGAGGCAGGCATCATACATGGGTGCTACAGGAAGAGGAGGAGGAATAACTCAGTTCTAACCTCACACTTTCTTGAGGGCAAGCAATCTTTGGGAGGGGAGGACTGTAATGTTCCCAAATTAGCATAAAGCTAATTGGAACATTAATTTTGGCTATTTCAGCTAGGAGGAGAATAAAATGGGCAAGGAGACCCATTCATAAATAAAATATTAATAAAATCCCTCATGAAATGAAAGAGAAGCATCATTAGAGCTAGCTTTTCATACCCATGTGTGAAAAGGGATAATTGCAAGGAGGCTAGGTCATGTTGACCAAGTCAAACTACGCAATATATGGAGGTGTGGCTTGCTTGGGAAGCCAGCGCGATTTCTTAAGGAGGAATAAACCCTAATATGTGGGGTCCATGGCCAAGGAGCCTTCATTGGCATAAAAGAAGGAAGAAACAACCATTTTGCTCATTGGTGAATATTTTGAATTGCTTGCTCTCTTCAGTTGCTTAACTGAGATAGCTGTGCTTTTTAGCACAAGGGAACTCCTGTTTAGGATTCCCTCCTTCTTGAGAAGCCTCTTGAAGGTTTTTTCTTCAGCTTCTCCACATTCTGGTTCAAGGCCAAAGCATTTCCCTTCAGGACAGTGTTTTCAGCATTTTCAGCTAGTTTTCCCTTGAAAGACCCATTGGAGGAGATCTATTCAGGGTATGCAGCATCTTCAACCATCTCTTTCCATTTTTTGAGTTGCAGTGCTATTCCAGTTCAGAGGCAGCAACTCCGGCATTTTGCCTTTTTGTACATTCCATCCAATCCTTCCAAGTATTGATGTATTATTGGTTTCAGGGGTTGAGATCTTGCTCCCCCATATTTCTTTGAGCTTTATACTTCCATATACATGTGTTGACATTATATATGCAACAAGTACCATCTATTGACTGCGCAGTTTTAGTCACAAGTATCCTTGTGTAGCTGTATTTTGATATGTTTCCATATGCATGCCATTGAGGGGTTCTTTGCTCAGCTTGAGTGAGTGATTCCTCAAGTATTTGTATATTTTCTTGCTGCTACATATATTCAGTGACTATTTATGGTCTCATGTACATTTTCTATCTCATATAACGCTGTTATGCTAGTATATGATCATTGTTGATGCAGCCCTCTTCATTAGGCATTTTTTGAAGATAAATAGGAAAAGGAGATTTGTCTTAAGCTCCTAAAGACATTTGTTTTGAGCCCACTCTTGAATTTCAGCTCTAAATATATATATTCAAAGGATCCCAGACCAGGGATCAAATCCTGCTGCTTCCATTCCTGGGAAATGCATTTTCCAAGCTTGGATTGATAGTCATTCCTAGTAGGGAATTTTACATATCTGTAGACAGAGTCTGCAAAGGGCCAGAAAGCCTCCAAATCTCACCCTTCTTTAGAAGGTGACATATCCGGTAAATGCCCCCGTAGTCCATATCTGGCATAGACTTGTGATATTTCTGAAAAAGGAACATCACAAGGGCTCGCCTGATGCCATTGTTGCTATAGTATCAAATCAAATTTCTATCCCTCATAAACAAATTAGAAAACAAATTATCAATCGACATTCATGTCATCAACCAATGGATAACAGGTACTATAGCTCCTTGACATATAAGGGCTCGACAATAGTACATGGCCTAATATCTCATGGCACTAACTAAGGTGGATCAATCGTTCCTCTAGTTGTACAACTTGACTACCTAGGTATTAGTGAGTGGTCTCCTCGAGTGTTGTTTTACATCTTTTGGAGCAATAGGACGGTTGGTTAGCCTATCGAAAGAGGGCTTCAAGTATACCTAAGGGAATTCCTATAGTCCTAAAGGTACATGGATGTGAGATTTCGTTTACAAGTATTGTCTCATGTCGTAGTACTGCAAGCGATTCTATCAAGGGTTACAAGTGTTTCACACAATGTGATTCCACTTTATTTCCTACGTTTATTATTCCTCTACTGTAGTATTACCCAGTTATGGATAGATCACCATGTTGTTAAAGCGCATTAGAGCACAATTCCAAAATAAAGTTTAAATATATATGAGCTTTCTAACCAAAGGAAAGGTCTCCTAAAATAGAAAGAAAAGAAATTGAGCAAGGTATGTTTTGAGGCTGAAATTGCAAAATGTTCACAAATTCTTCTATACTTCTTTGATTGGCTATTATGACCCCAATCACGAAATGCTACCAGATCATTAGATCTATTTTCGCTAGATTGGCAGAAATTTTTGCAATCTATCAAAACATATCCAATCAGTTGAATTTTCCGCCTTCCAAGAAAAAGTCTAAAATATGTTTAGTTTACATAAATGATATCTTCAATTATTGTAATTTGTTTTGGACAATTCTTTTCTTCTAGTATAGGGTATTTTTCAAGAGGAATTTAATTTTGAAATTGCATTCTCCAAGTTCTGCATAGAAAATTTCAAAATACTTGAATGCTGATATACTCTCTTTTCCAAAACAAACCAACAAAGATATAGTTTTTTCTTTTTTGATTTTGTGCCCAAAAAGTTTCTCACTACATGCCCAAGAAATAACTTTGACACAATTTTTCTTTTAATCAACTCCAAAACTTTGGAAAATCACTAAATGTAGTGCAAAATCTAGGAATACAAGAGAAAGAGAGATAAATAATAACAAATATCTCTTTCATTATGAGATATATAGAGCTATGTTAATTTTCCTCTTCAAGGGTGTACCTTGCAAGAACTATGCTCCAAATAAAATCAAGTTCGTTGACAACACATTGCATAACCTTCCACACAATAGATAACTATCCATAGAGAGCCTAAACTACCCAAGTCTGTACTTATAATGAGAGCATACTAACTAATTTTGACCCTCTTAACAAATTGGGCCCTTTTTGTAATGGGTTACTATTAGCTAGCTATTTAATGGGCCTTCTTGAATGAAGGTTGCCTCATACATTAACAAGTTATATAAATAATGGGTTTACGCTATGACCTTCACATGCCCTCTCCATTAGAAAGCAACTTTTTCCTTAAGGGTCAAGGTAAGGAAATAGTTGTATAATCCCATGTGGATCTTCTAGTTGCTTATCTTTCCACTAGATCAATACTTCTCTAATTATATGTCTACAAAATTGATGCTTTGTGGTATCCAATAGTGCTTGTAGTGTTGGAAGAGTTTGTTATTGATTTGAAAGGGTTTATAGGCTTGCATTCGTTTGATGATTTGCATGCAAAAAT
The DNA here is from genome assembly GCA_034641835.2 of Pinus albicaulis. Taxonomy (NCBI): domain Eukaryota; kingdom Viridiplantae; phylum Streptophyta; class Pinopsida; order Pinales; family Pinaceae; genus Pinus; species Pinus albicaulis. The sequence continues at coordinate 96,268,739 of CM076569.1, read as the reverse complement.
GAAGTGAATTTGGGTACAAGGACTGTCTAGATTGGTATCCATTGCAAGGTATAAACACACTAAAACCAAATCCGGCTTCAAACTATCCAATCTACCCTGACCTCCATATCTACAAGAATAGAATGTTGAACGTAGCCAACTTTATTGTCATCACATTTACCCCTCGGTTGTCTCAACAGAATAAGTGATTAAAATTTACTTGTCTGTTATGAATGTAGAAGACATGTTTTTGGTTTTAGCCTATTCTAAATAACCACCTGCAAACCATCTGACGTGTAGTGAATTGAAAACAATTCTCATCACAACCTTCAAGCAAAGGGATCGGTTGTGTAGGATGTCCCATTAAACATGGTTGGAGATAACATCGTCTTCATATTCAGCAAGCAGTAGGCAATGCCAATTAAGGATCAATGATCACAATATCCCTTTAAGAATTCCGCAACCAGTCAATCATGAAAATCAATAGTTTTGGAAAATATTTTAGCTGCGTAAATATGAAACAACTTAATGTTTATTTTTTTAATGATTGGTGTGTTACTTTCCTCCCTTCACTGCTAGCACCAATAAGCCATAGGTAGAATGCATCGGATGTTCAGCCAACATTTTGACAAATGCCCTCTTAAAATATGGAGTCTCTGCAAATGAAAATATTTGGCAAAGGTTTCAGGCCATAGTTTGCATTGTATTAAACCTCTAGAGCAGAGGGCAAGTTCCACAGTAAAAGCATTCAAGAAAGGAATGGAAACATAGAACGAAACTAGATGAAGCCACAGTAGCAGCAGAACCAGCAAAGATGTGACAACTTGAAAGCAGAGTCTGAGGTTGAAAGAAATTTCAATTTCGTGGTCAAATTCAACAATGGATATCAAATATTGACACGATAGATGAAATATATTAGTGATTCCAAATGTAGTTTAAGAAAAGTGATTTTACCAAAACTGTAAGATATGATAACCATTTAGGAGCTTAAAATCATATTTATGAGAAAGGCATCTTCAAAACCCGTTGTTTCGAGGGGTCCTGACCCAGGTTCGAAGGTTAAGGTTTGCCAAAAAACCCCTATACTACTGGCCCATTTCGGTAGTGACCTGCTTGCGCAGACCAAAGTCTCACCCGAAGCAGTATGGGAGGGTGTTGGAACCAAGTTTCCACACCCTGGGAAAGGGTAGGTAAGTCAATAAGAGTTGCGTTTGACTTCACAATTACTAGATCGTATATCATAAAACCTAGATCTATAGATCCATTCGCATCCACGTGCGCAATACTAATTATAATCAACAAATCATAAATTCACAGAACAATAACGCAATTATCACAGATATTCTTGCATAAAGTATAACAGACATGTCCATATCAGATGTCAACGCAGCATAAGAAAATAACACAGTTACTTTCGTAGCTTAACACAGAACCATGCATAACATAGCAGATATCATAGATTCGTATTAACAGATTTAGATATTCCAACAACCTTCCGATTTCATTAATCCTTCAGATCCTTTTACAATACCCAAAACCCAACCTACGCACACAACAGCAGGGTCCGCACACATCAGGATTGAGGATCTTCGCACACATAGCCAGCAGGAGTCCTTTCCCCCAATAACCCAAACAGATCTACTGATTCGTAATTCACACCAATCTTTATTCATGCCTTTCTATTCACTCAAAATGTCCTTCTATTTATAACAATCTACCCTAAGCTTTCCTGTGATCTGCAAATTGTGGTTTGCGGACTCTAGGTCTACCCTTTGACCCATTACAATTATTTCAAGGCTTTGATCCACCCCAAAATCCCTGCGCTAGACTAAAATATGCCAAAAATATAAAAAAAAATACTCAAAACTATCCCAATTCGCAGCCTTTGGAGGACCCTGTTCCAACAGTCCCCCAACACAATCTTGTGACTCGTCCCGAGTCACTGTGGTGGTGGGGTCTCCACCTGCACCTGTACGGCTATTCCGGCCATATATTCATTTGATTCGATACGGTTTAAGCCGACTACCATTGACGTAGCCTGGTAGCATATCACCGCGCAAGGTAGCTAGCCTAACAGCTCTGCCATCTGTGATCTCCTTAACTGTGTAGGGACCAATCCAATGCTGCCGGAACTTCCCGGGATGCTTTGAAAACTGGCTATGGTATAAGAGGACCGATTCGCCCTCCACAAATGTCTTATGGAGAATATGTCGATCATGCTAGGCTTTATCGCGAGCCTTCTGGACTTGCTGATGGAAATTCGCAAGAAACCGATCTTCCTCCAAAGCCATAAGCTGCACTAATCGCTCCTCCATGATGTCAGGTTCTACCATGTTCATAAATTTTGCGATAAGAAGACTAGGAACAATATACGCCATGGGCATAACGGCTTCTTTACCATAAACCATCCTGAATGGTGTTTTTCCTATTAGCTTATTGCAGGTTGTTCGATAGGCCCAGAGGACCGATGGGATGCGCACGTCCCAATCGCTGCAATCAGCATTGCATACCTTTGTCAGTGCTTGCTCCAATATTTTATTAAAATATTCAACCGCGTCGTTGGCCTGTGGGTGATATGGTGTGCTCTTCGCATATGGATATGGAACTCCTCGGTCAAAGCTAGGATTGTTTCATTAACAAAGTGCGTACCTCTGTCGCTCATGAGGATCTTCGAACATCCAAATATGGTCAGGATTTGTTCAAATATGAAATGTGCAGTGGTATCTGTAGTACAATCCTTTACTACTTGTGCTTCAGCCCACCTGGTTACATAATCAGTGGCAGTAATAATGTAGTGTGCACCCGTCTTCTTCCTTGGTGGGTTGATAGGCGCGATGAAATCGATACCCCACTTATCAAATTCTTGTAGAGCCATTTGTGGTTGAAGGGGTATTTCATCTTTTTGGGATGGCCTCCCTGTTCGTTGGCATGTATCGCAGGTTTTACAATAGTCGTGGGCGTCACTATGCAGGGTTGGCCACCATAACCCAGCTCTCAAGATCTTTTGCGTCGTTGCTTTCCCTGCGTAGTGACCTTCTACTACTCCTTCATGAGGCTCTGCTAAGATAGCGTGCCTTTCATGCTCCAAAACATATTGCCACAATACTTCATCTGCTCCCATCTTATATAAATGACTTGCGATGATGGTAAAATCTGCTGCTCGGGTGACTAAATATTTCTTCTATTGTACAGAGTACTCTGGAGGTGTCGTCCCAATAGTCAAGAACTGAATGATATCAATGAAGTGTGCATCTACTACCTTAATAGAAAATATTTGTGCGTCAAGAAATCCAGCTTCCAAGTCGTTTGGCTCCTCGCCACTCTCTATTCGGGACAATTGATCTAGCCCAGCATTCAACTTTCCCGGCTTGACGATGATTTCAAAGTTATATTCTTGAAATAGCAATAGCCATCGGCATATTTTCCCCCCCAACATAGGCTTATTTACCAAGTACTTTAAATTTGAATGGTTTGTGAACATTTTGAAGTGTCCTCCTAACAAGTAATGCCAATATTTCTATAAAGTGAAGACCATGGCCAATCCCTCCAGCTCTGTGGTGGAGTAGTTGCGTTCCGCACCAGAGAGTTTCCTACTTGTAAATGCAACTGGATGGTCAACATCTCCTTCTCCCGGCTGCATAAGGACAGGCTTGAGAGCAATGCCCGACGCATCAACGTGAACATGAAATACTTTCTCCCAATTATGAAAGATGAGAATAGGTGCCGAGACCATATTTTCTTTAAGTAACTCGAAGCTCTTTTGACATTTGTCATTCCAAAAGAATGAAACATCCTTCTTGAACAATTTTTCCATAGGGGCAGTAATCAACGCATAGCCTTGAATGAATTTCCTGTAGTAGCCCGTGTGTCCAAGGATCGAGCGCAACTATTTCTCTATGGTTGGTACTGGAAAGTTTATGATAACTGCGATTTTGGCAGGATCTACCATCAGTCCTTGCCGACAGACTATGTGGCCGAGCAAGATTTTGAAGGGTACGCAGAAGATACACTTTTTGATATTTAGGGAAATCTGGTGTTTCCGGCAATCATCCAGCATCATGTGTAGGTTTTATACGTGAGCCTTTTCCAGGCTGAAGACATTCCAATCATCAAAATACACCTCGAGGAACTTGTGGATGAATTCCTTGAACACTGCGACAACGACCCGCGAGAAGATAGCAGGGGCAGTTTTGAGTCCAAACAACATGACAGTATACTGAAAAGATCTCCACTCAGTGGAAAACATGGTTTTGCTGCAGTCCTTAGGTGCGATTCTGATCTGATGGTATCCTAAGAACCCATCCATGAAGGAGTATGCTTCCTGTCCTCCTACGCTGTCTAAGATTTCATCGGAGAATGGTGTCGAGAATGGATCATGAATGCAGACATCGTTCAACTTGCGCAGGTCCACACAGATCCGAATCTCCCCCTTAGTTTTTTTCTCCTGAACCACCATTAGACTGACCCAGTTTGACTATTCAACAGTTTCGATGATACCCACAGCAAGCATTTTATCGAGTTCATCCTTGACCTTCTACTTATACTTGGGGTTCAACCTATAAGGTCGTTGCTTTATGGGCCGCACATAAGGTTTGAAAGTGATATGCATGACCTCTAAGTCCCTCGTGATCCCCTTAAGCTCTTAAAACTTTGTCAGGAACAAATCCTAGTATTCTATAAGTAATTCAGCCACTTTGCCTACTATATCTTCATCCCAGTAGTCCCCAATCTTAGCTAACTTAGGGTGCTCTTTCATCCCAATGTTTACTTCGCACAGCTTGAGAGGCATAGTGACATCCACTTCTTGCAGTGGAGTTCCTTCAATGGTGTGCTCCCCTTCCGACTCTGGGATAGAGACAGACCGTGGATCATCTTCACCTTCCTCCCTTTCCAAGTTGGGGCAGTTGACAATATCTTGCATTTGCGTTCCCGAATACTGCAGAGGAGCCGGATTTGCCAAACGCAAATGTATCTATGTCCTGCAGAGCTTCGTCAAGCACCTCGAAACCCCCTATCAGTCCAAATGTTCCTATGAAGTCACTCTTTAGAGTTTCCCAATGGCGGGTGCGTTGATGTAGCTCCGCATCCAGGTACCATGCAGTAAGGATTGGACCCAACACATGAATGAATAATTGAACCCACTCTTATGTAGTTCGGTCGCCCCACGTCTTCATCCATGCAACCACATGTTCATGTGGATCCCCTGGGCCAAGGAACATCTTGACCCGCACCTCCACTGAAGTCTCAGATTGCAGGAGCATCATGTCCCGACAATCCTCCCACTCCTGAAATTCTCCCTTATGCGTATCCCACCATCGTGCAGGGGTTGCACACATATCTAGGTTAAGGGCCATAACCTTCGTTCTCTCGGAACCTCAGTTTCAAATGCTCGCAAAAATTCCCTAACATTACCAGAACCATCAAAATAGAGTAGATCTCTTACCTTTGAGGAAATGCAATGAAAGTTCTTTGTGACCCGAGACATCGCAGCGCAAAGACATCATGTAACTGGTTTTACCAATTCTCTATCTCCCCATCGGAGTTGGAGAAGAATTCCCTGTCATTTTCCCAGCAGAGTACTCCATCCGTCGTGGGGTTGATCCAATATTCATCCCGTGCAGTCAACTTATAGATGTGATCCACATCCTCTTCGTTGCACACAAGCTTTGTGTATCATTCGCCTTCTGCGGGATCTAATGGTACTATCACCCTTGTACCGTTATTTTCAAATACCATGCTTCTCTTCTTCAGGTTAATGATGCCTCCCATATCGATGGCTCAATCCAAGCCTAGGAGCACAACGTAGGGGTCCCCATCTTCTACAATCTGAATTACTTCAAAATTAACCTGTACCTTGACCCCTGCGATATCTATCACGATCTTTGACAGCCTCCCCAAGGGTATGATCTTTTGTTGATTGGCCATACACAGCTGGATAGTGGACCATTCCAGCCTAGGTTCCCCCATTCATTGCCAAGTTTGTTTAGGTAATACATTCGCATCTAATCTTAGGTCCAAAATAACCTGATCCATCTCATAATCACTAATCTGTGCAGTCAACCGCATCTCCCTACCAGTGTGTTTCTTATATCTATATAGTTTGTGTACGTCCTTGATTTCCAGAGGAGGGCCAGGTCATGCTGCGCAGCTATCTATTAATGCCTGAATATTTTCCACAGCCTTTGGGTTGCGCAACATCTTCATAAATGCCCATAAAAAGGGTTTGACCTCCTCATCTGCCTTGAGGTGTCCCGACGGCTGTGAAGTAGATGCCCCTGCCTCAGTAAAGTCTTTGTGAGCTGCGGCACACGTTTCTTTTTCCTTTGTTAGATCCAAACCTTCCTTCTTGATAACTGCTTTTCGGATCGAAGTTGACATGATCTTCTCCCCAACCCCGTGGCCATCCCACTGCGTGTTACAACATTCGCGCTTGGATATTTGTCTCGCAGTTCAGCCTTAACCCTCTGCACATTCTGCGTAGGTGTCAGCTCCTTCTCCTGCATCTTTGCTATTAAGATTGGACAATCTTCAATCGCATGGTCCAGCTGTCTGCAATACCGACAGGACTGCCTTGTAGGGTTTGGACAGTCCCTGGCAAAGTGTCCTACTTCTCCACAGTTATAAAATATTAGTTGCCCTCGTCCCCGACCTGTGCTTCCACCTCTTCCGCCTCCCCTGCCCCTGGCTAGGGAGCTGCCTGTGCTCAAGAGGGATCTTGGCGAGGATGGATCTGACTATACCTTATAGAGGTTCCCTCGATCGATCATCAAATCATATGTCTGGCAGTTATGTTCATCGTGTCCAACCGACCTGCAGAACCTGCACCATTGTTGTTTTACTTCTAGGACATACGCAGAAAGGTGGGGGCAGTGGTTTGTGTCGTGCAACCCCGCAATGCGACAATCATCGCACCATAGCACCGGCCCACTTGATCCTGCAACTTCCCTAGGGCGCAACAAAATAGGTCCCCCGACCTGCATATAGTCTGCTAACAGAGGGCAGTTATCCTTGGTGTGACCATTCGTCCTGCATCATATGCACCATCTTTCAGGGCTAGCCTCTACTCCTCGCTCCTTTTGAAGATTCTGGATTTCCATGTACATCACCTCTAGTTGCCCTTGGATCTGTTGGACGCCCAGTTGGGTATCATCTCTAGGCGCAGCTTCTAACTTCATAGCAACCTCCAAAGCTTTTTCCTACGATTCGAAAGTTTGGTGACCCATAGGTACACGCAGGTGAGGCAGCAGCATAGCAATGAACCATTCTGTGTGTTTTCTATCATCATACTGAAATACTCCTTCGCTGATCACCTTCTGTTTGGGTTTCAAAATGTCACTCATTACCATACATTTTTCACCTATGCTTCCATTTTATCACCCATTATTCACCACCATGTCACTTCATTTTCCCTATTATTCACCATTAATGGGTCTAATTTATATTTTCCAAATATTGTTTATTTTTAATCATTTTTGAGAGAAATTATTGATTAAATATTAGAAAATAATATATTTTACATTATATATGGAAAGTGGGTTGTTTTTGTGACATGTGTAGGTGCCAAGGAAGCTTCCAAGACACCTTTATGTGGCCTTGAAGGATAAAATTCGAATTTGAGAAGATAAACCTCATGGAGAAGATCAAGGACAAAAGGGGTTATGTGTCTAGATGGTTGAGAGATTTATGGAACTAAAAGAGAGATTAGTGGATGATAATTATGAGTTTGTTACTCATCCCATTGTATAAATAGGAGTACAATCTCCTCCATTTGTAATGTTTAAGTTTTTGTAATATTAGAAGGTTGAAGTTTTTGTAGTTTTGTAATCTTGAAGTTTTGTAATCTTAGAATTTTGGAGTATGTAATCTTAGAAGCTTAGAGTTGGTTTGTAATGGATATTTTCAAATAAAGGATCCATACTTCAATTTTTCTTCTACATCTGAGTCTCCATTGAAGTGGTGTGCTTGTGGAGTTATGGAGGGCCCCCATGGGCTCACTTGCATGCTTATTTGCTTACTTTAGGTATAATTTAATTTATGTTTTTGTTTCATTCTAGTTTTTAAGCTTTGTTAAATGATCTAATATTGGAAGGATCTTATTTGAAAGTGTTTTTGTAAGAGAACCATAATATCTCATACAATTATTAGATTTAGGTTTATTTCATTTCAGTTTTTAAGCTTTGTTAAATGTTCTAATATTGGAAGAGTCTTATTTGAAAGTGTTCTTGTAAGAGAACTGTAAGACCTCATACAATTATTAGATCTAGCTTTATTTTATTTCAGCTTTTAAGTTCTTATTAGATGTTCTAATGTTGGAAGAGATCTTGTAGAATATGTTCTTGTAAGAGAACTATAGATCTCAAACAATTGTTAGATCTAGGTTTGATTAGTTATTGAAAGAGATCTTAATGAATATGTTCTTGTAAGGGGACTTTAAGATCTTGGACAAATTAGGAATCTTTCTAGATTTATATATTTTAGATAAGCACTTCTAAGTTTACCTTCCCGGGTTGACATTAAATTAAACTCTAATTGACATCATCAATTGGAGCCAAACACCTTCTTCAGTCGTTGATCGGCCTCCCACACAGACTCAGAAGGCCCTTGCTTGAAATCCTTTAAATCAACCACTATTTGAGAGTAGGACTTAGGCTTCTTGAACTGTTGCTTCAAGGCGTTCTTAATCTCTTCAATGGTTGCATTTGCATGCTAGCCAATGTATCCCATGTACCAGTCCAAATCTCTTCCTTCGAAGGCAAGGGATAGTTGTGCCCTCTTCACCGCATCACTAGCTATGTTCTGCGTAGGCCATACCGATTTCGCGAAAAACCAGAACTGATCCATGTCTTCATCTGCCACACCCTTAAAGGTAGGCAACTTCATGTACGCAGCCATGTCGTCTTCCGGGGGTGGTGGATTTGTAGGTGAATTCTTACCCCTATGCTGGTTTGAAAGTGGTGTGGCTGGAGGACTCTGCCCAGCTGTTTCTCTTACCGGGTTGTAGACAGATCTATCTCCTTCTTGGTTGGTCTGATAGTATTTTCCACTTTGTGTTGTACTCCCATCCATATCAGAAGTCATTCATTTAGTGTGGCTACACAGAATACTCTTTTCGCACTGCAATATCTTAATCAACAGTGGTAAGTTCTTCAAAAACTTACCCCGGAAACCCTTGAAGAATCTTCTCTCTGCTTCAGAGTAGGAGACGAACTGATTGATGGAAAATTCTATCACGAACCCTCCTAGCACATTTTCCACCCAGTGGTCCACCGTGGGAGTGATGGTCTTATCAGTATTCTCTAATTGCTGGATCAATTTTGGGGTCCACTGTGTGACCCACTCGCCCTTCCAACACTTCTGAAATTCGACCAACCTTGCGAAATTCTCCTAGAGCTCGATCACAATTGTTACAAAGAAGATCTCGTAGGTATCCGTGAAAATATACTTATTCTTCCACTCTTCGGTGGTCAACCTCTTACTACGGTTTTATTTTACTGCGAATTTATGAACTTTTTGTTCAAACCATTCATCGATTTCTTTTCTTTTAGGTTTTCAATACGGCCTTGGCATTACCTGATCCCTCTCTCAAAATGATCCCGGCCTAGGCAATGGAACCATTTTTTGGCTCGAGGGGTCCTGACCCAAGTTCGGAGGTTCAGGTTTGCCAAAAAACCCCTATACTACTGGTCCTTTCAGCAGTGACCTGCTTGCGCAGGCCAAAGTCTCACCCGAAGCAGTATGGGAGGGTGTTGGGACCAGGTTTCCGCACCCTAGGAGAGGGTAGGTAAGTCAAGTAGAGCTGCATTTGACTTCATAATTACCAGATCGTATATCACAGAACCCAAATCTATATATCCCTTCACATCCACGTGTGCAATACCAATTATAATCACAGTAATCAACAGATCATAAATTCACAGAATAATAATGCAATTATCACAGATATTCTTGCATAAATTATAACAAACAGATTTAGATCAGATGTCAATGTAGCATAAGAAAATAACACAGTTACTTTTGTAGCTTAACACAGAACCATGCATAACATAGCAGATATCATAGATTCTCATTAACAGATTCAAATATTCCAACAACCTTTCGCTTTCATTAATCCTTCAGATCCTTTTACAACACCCAAAACCTAACCTGCGCACACAGCGGCAGGGTCCATACGCTGTTGGAAATCTTGTCATTGATGGCAAAGGAGAAGACATGAGCAACACCTGGACTATAATTCAAAGGAGCAAAGAAGCAGAAGTAGCAGATCTAGAGACAAAGTAGTGAGGTAAAAGGGCCATTGATTTGAACATCTGGCCAGAACCAAGAAGGGTTTTGTATTTGAAGGAATTTATTCTGAAATACATGTGTATTGATTGATTGGATTATGCATGTATTGACTGCTTGAATTATTTGTGAAAGTATGAGTTAATTATTCAGAGTTTGTGGGTAGTATAAACCTCTGTGTAAAGGGGTTAAATTGTGATTCTGCATATGGTTGAGAAGTTGATGATTAATTGCAGGTTAGTATCAATTTCGTGATTTAGAACAGAGAAGGATTGCATACAAATTTATGTAAATATGCATATTAGAGTATATCGATCACTGGAGGATCGATTATCCATGAGGAGCACTGAAATTGAGTTTCATTTCAAGTTTGATATTGGCATATCGGCCTTGGATTGAAACAAAAAGGGGAGATTGTAACTGATGAATGTTTTGATTGTTTAAAATTGCATTAACAGATTTATGGAAAAATCGAATTGCAGAGTTAAATTGCAGTGATGTTGAAATCGTGTGGATGAATCTGTTCAATAAAGCCAATTTATAATTTCCGGATCCAATTTGGGATCGATTTCCATTTTTATTATGAAATTGTGTTGGCATTAGTCAAAACAGAGACTGAGGAAGAAACCATATGGTAAGAGCAGATTTGCTAGTGCATAGATTCTGAGAAAACGCAATAAGGGAATCACGTCAATGATGAAGTGAACCTGGAAAGTGTTAAAGAATTGAACCGGAACTTTGAGTCAATAAAATGGAACCAGAAATGTGGAAACAGTAAAGGCGGGTTTGAAAGACAAACCGGCAGTATCGCACAACTTAAAAATGGTAAGCGGAATCTGGAAAAAAAAAAATGCAACAACATTTGGCACTTGACACGTAAGGTGGAGGTGGTTTTTAAAAACCACGAGTTTCACAAAATATTTGCGTGCTAAAGATCTGTGATAAAAATAATGTGACTATGGTTCGATCATGATGGCGATAGATCCAAGCGCATTCCCAATCAAAGCAATGAAGATGTTAACGCAGAGGTAAGAAGCCCTGTGGGCCCAAGGTTATTATTTGAAGTTCGGGGTTTAATATCTGTTATGAGGTTCAGTTATATGGTAACTTGTGAACCGAAATCACATGGGTTAATCAAACTTAAAGTTGGTGAGAGTGCAATGGAATGCGATGACCGTTGGATTATCGTCTATGGAATGCGATAAGCTAGCAACCGTTCGATGAAATGGATGGATGGGTTGGTCGAATATGCTGTGGGACCAACATTAATATGTGGTGGTTTATGTTTTAACCAAGATCAAACTTTGAACGAATGAAATAAAATGATAAGCGGGCTCAAGTACATCAGATTATTGCATCGGTCAAGAAATCTTCGCATCAGAGTTATTTCATCGCATCGGCGAATAGAAAGAGTTCGGAAAGTGGGCCTGAAAGGTTAATTACTGTGTTAAAAAGGTTTATTATTATCGCCGAGAGAGGGTTTAAACTTTTCTTAAAGCGTAATCATATAACATTCCCTAAAGTTTTAATACTGTCTCCGAAAGGGTTATTTAACAGAGTTTTATCAAAGTGTTGAGCTCCGACCTTAATCCCAAATTTTTGAACATTGGTTAAAAGGCTTCAATTATTCATTTCCGACAGTTAAACATGATAAGTTCCGAAGGGTTTAACAAAATCATTTCATATGGTAAGTCTGCAAAGTAGATTTTGGCTATGGTTGGAACCATGAAGGTTGAAGAAAGCTTCCGCATTGATAAAGCTACCAGATTTAGAACATAATTTGGTAAATGCATTCTACATGCATAGAAAGCAGGAGAGTATGCAGAATTGTTACACTACAGCAGCAGAAAAGACAAACATACAGTGAGCCAAGAACTGAAAGGGTTGAATGAGATATATAGGTTGCAAATGTAAATGTAAATTTTTTAATTAATTTTATATTGTTTGTGATGCAAAGGAAAGTCTTTGTAGGCAAAGAAATACCCCACTGTAATATTGAAATGTATACATATTTTTATATTTTTCTGAATGTACTAGGCAAGAAAACGAGAAGGTGGAAGGCAAAGAGTCATACCTATTCACTTCGAATTCCCTTTGGAATACAAATAGTCACGAGGTGAACTCTATAAATGATATCACATAGCTATTCATAGAACAAGGGAGAGAGTGTGAGAAGTATATGGGAGAGAGTGTATGAAAAAAAAGGAGCAAACAGAGAAGCTGTGAAGATCCAGAGATAATATAGGGGCAGATATGAAGGCTGAAAGGACAACAGAGAAGAAATAAAAAAACCAGAGCTGATATCCAGGTAGATCAGTATATGATTTTATGGTACAGTGAGGAAGTTGGTGCTTCCATATCAATTTGTAGCTTAATAAATGTCCAGTTGTAGCTGGCGGGGGTACGAGCCTCCTGTAGGTTGTAGCCTGCAGAAGTTAGATGGGATTTGGAGCTTCCTTGCAAGTTGTAGCTTGCAGAATTGAGGTTAGAATTGAGGTTGTAGCCTCCTGTAGGTAGGAGCCTACAGAAAATTAGTGGTGAGAGGGAGTTGGAGCTTGCCTTTGCATCACAACAATAATAAGATGTGGTTTTCTCCCTTATGGGTTTCCACTTATATCTCTTGTCTATATGCATGATGATTATGTGTTGATACTCTGTATTTATTCTGCTTAATACTTGCTGCTCACGTATTGAGATTATTGTTCCATTGTATATTAATTTGATCACAAAATAATGATGTGAATGAGTATAAAAGAAAGTTTAATAAGAACATGACTGCATTAAACGGATTCACCCTCCCCTCTCAGTTTAACCAAGGGTTCAACAATTGGTATTAGAGCCAGTTCCTTCTGTATATTTTTAACAAATGGAAGGAGATCTGAGGTCCCCAAGATGGCTAGCCTAGAAGCATGCTCAACAAATAAAGCCCCTGTGTTCAATGGCACAAAATATGCCTTCTGTAAAATAAGAATGAAGACATACATAATGTCTCTAGGAATAGAAGTTTGGGCTGTTGTGGAGTTGGGATATGCCCCAAAGGATTCTGACACAGAGAAAGAAGCTAAACAAGATTTTATGGCTAATGCCAAAGCCATGAATGCACTCTTAAGTGGACTGTGTGAGGCAGAATTTATCAAAGTAATGCACAACAAGACTGCCAAAGAAATATGGGATACATTAGAAAGCATCCATGAGGGAGACAAAAAGGTGAAGATAGCCAAACTACAAGTCTATAGAGCTCAGTTTGAAAATATAAAATGAATGATGATGAAGACATTGTGAGCTTCTTCTTAAGGGTTACAGAAATTGTGAATAACATTAAAGCTCTAGGAGAAACCATAAAAGAATGTGTAATTGTTCAAAAGATTTTAAGATCTTTACCATCTAACTTTAACCCCAAGGTTTCTGCCATAGAAGAAACAGCTGATTGGGAAACTTTGACCATGAACCAATTACTTGGAAACTTAACAGCCTATGAGATGAGACTGCCATAGAGGAAGTCAAATGTGAGGGAGGCAGCCTTTAAGACAGAGAATAAAAAAGAAGAAAAAGAAGATACATGCTCCTACTCTGGTGAAGAAGAGGCCAAATTTGTCAGAAGATTGGATAGAGGCTCAGGCAAGTATAAAGGTAAACTTCCATTTAAATGCTTTAAACGTGGAAGAGTTGGACACTACGCATCTAAGTGTCCTCATAAGAAGACAAAGAATCAGACTCAAGAGATAGAGAAAACCATATCAAAGAACTGGCAGAAAGGGAATAGATACAAAAGAAAATCATTTTATTCTCAGCAAGATAGCAGTGCATCTGAAAACTCAGATGAAACCTCAAATGAAGAAGGAACCTTTGAATTTGTATTGATGGCCAAGGAAGAGCTTGAAGGATTCCTTCTAGAGGATGAGGAAGAAGGTGAATTTGATCTTGAGCGTGAGCTAAGAAGTGCCCTGGAGGAAATAGACAGAGTTAAACTAAAGTGCAGAAAACAGAAAGACATTCTCCTCAAATAAGTAAGAGAAGAACAAAATTCAGAAGACCTCGTTTAGTTTAAATTAGAGCTTGAAGAAGCCAAAAATTTAGAAGACACTCTACTTAAGCAAATTGAGGATAAAATTCAGAAGCAAGAGAAATTGGAAGAAGAAGTAGTATGCTTGAGGAAGAAATTAGAAAACACCCAAAGGAAATTGTCAATAAACACTCCTCAAATGACAAGCTCTGATAAGTTGAATAAAATACGAGATGCTCAAATATCTCCTCTGATAAAAACTTGGATAGGTTATGAAGGAGAAACAAGTAAATTCAAAGAAAAAGATAACAGGAATATCATTTTTGTAAAAGTTGTTAAGGATAATGAAGCAGCTCAGAAGGTTCCTACAGAAGTAGAAGCCTACAATGAAGTAAGCAGAAACAAGAAGGAACCTCAAATGGAAAAGAACGAAATAAATAAACAGTCAACTGAAAAAGGCTCATATACTCCTGAATATATAAAATTTGGAAGCTATCAAAGGAGACTCTTCCCCCCTATGAAAAATGTCACTTGTTATGCCTACCACAAACTGGGACATATTTCTGCATATTGTCATAAAAGGAGAATCGATTCCAACCAACAAAGGATGCAAAAAGTGAAAAGACTACCTCAAGCTAACAGATGGAGAAGACAACCCTTCATCAGGTATGCTAATTGTTTTTATGGGTACTATTTTTACTATAAGGAGTTTGGCCATAAATCCAAGGAGTGCAAAATGAATGGAAAAAGACTGATGTATGGAAACTCAAGGAGATGGATGAAAAATGGATAATTCACTCGTGTACATAATTCATTCAGAAACATAATAAAATGCTTTGACTGCCATCAAATCGGGCTCAAGTGTCACAAATGTCCTCTCAGAGATTGTGGTCCATCCTCTCAGGAAAGGTACCAAACAAAAGGATGCATGCAATGGAAAAAGAAGTTGAATAAGTGTGACCTGGCTCTAATAGCTCAAGATCAGAAAAACCAATGGTATTTGGACAGTGGATGCTCAAAGAATATGACTGGAGATCGAAGCAATTTTGTAACCTTTGATGAAATTAAATCTGGGAATGTAACATTTGGCAATGATAAAGCAGGGAAAATCAAAGGAAAAGGCTCAGTCAGCCTGGATAATGTAAGAGGAAAGGCCCAAGATGTACTATTTGTGGATGGGCTAAAAGCAAATCTGCTAAGTGTCAGTCAAATGTGTGATAAAGGCTATGAAGTCATTTTTAGAGCCCAAGATTGTGAAGTAAGATCAAGCACCACCGGAAAGTCCTTGATCAAAGGTGTTCGAACAGAAATTAATGTCTATATAGTGAAAGAAGAGGACAAAGCATGTCACCTAAGCAAACTTGATGAATCATGTTTATGGCATAGAATATTGGGACACCTAAACTTTGACACATCATAAGTCTGAGCAAGAAGAATGCAGTCAAAGATATGCCAGTCATAAAGAAGCCTTCAAATACCATATGTAAATTCTGCCAACGAGGCAAGCGGACCCGCACATATTTCAAGACCAAAGAGAAAACTATATACAAGTAGACCTCTTCAACTTGTTCACATGGACCTGTGTGGAACTTCAAGAACTAAAACACCAAGTGGAGAATCTTATTTCATGCTGATAATAGATGACTTTACCAGATTGACGTGGGTAGCATTTATCAAATATAAATCTGAAGCACTTGAGAAATTCAAAATATTCAAGGCATTGGCATAAAATCAAACAGGATGCAAGCTAAAGTGTATCAGATCAGACAGAGGAGGTGAATTCACAAACTATGATTTTGTAGACCTATGCAATGAACATGGGATAAAACAACAGTTTACAATTGCTTGTACACCTCAATAGAATGGAGTGGCAGAGAGACAAAACAGGTCAGTACAACAGATTTCCAGAGCAATGATGCAAGAAAGTAACATTCCCCAAACCTTCTGGGCAAAATCAGTACACATAGCTGTTCACATTATTAACAAAGCTCATTTAAGACCAAACTGTGACAAGACTCCTTACGAATTATGGCATGGTAAACCAACATCAATCAAGCACTTTAGAGTCTTTGGAAGCAAGTGTTTCATAAAAAATAATGATGAAAAACTGGGGAAGTTTGATGCAAGAGCTGATGAAGGAATTATTTTAGGATATGCATCTAAGAGTAAGGGTTACAGGTGCTACAAAAAAACACTACACAAAATTGTGGAAAGCATTGATGTAATATTTGATGAAGATCTACCAAACAGAACAAGAAGTACAAGATGCAGCAATACTCCAGAAGATCATGAAGAAGAGAACCAAGATAATGATGAACTGAGCAAGACAACAAAAGATACTAAATTAAACTCAAAAGGTCCCTCAATACACACTCAAAAGAATCATCCAGAAGATCAAATCATTGGGGACAAGAGTGTGGGAGTCCAAACAAGAAGACAACTTGCTGAACAGACAGAAGAAGTATACCTAGCCTTGCTATCTCAAATAGAGCCAAATAAGTTCGAAGAAGCCAGCAAAGACAAAAACTGGGTAAATGCTATGAATGAAGAATTGGACCAAATTGAGAAAAACAATACCTGGGAATTAATTCCAAGACCCACTGGGAAAAATTGCATTGGCACAAAATGGATATTCAAGAATAAGATGAATGAACAAGGGCAGGTAATCAGAAATAAAGCCAGATTTGTATGCAAGGGATATTCACAAATTGAAGGTCTTGATTATGATGAAAGCTTTGCCCCTATAGCTAGAATGGAAGAAATCAGAATGTTTTTGGTCTTTGCATGTTATCATGATTTCAAGGTATATCAAATGGATGTGAAGTCTGCCTTCCTGAATGGAGATCTAGAGGAAGAATTATACATGGAACAACTTGAAGGATTCTCATTAACAGATAAACATGAATGTGTGCAGATTAAAGAAAGCCTTATATGGTCTAAAACAAGCTCCTCGTGCATGGTATTCAAGGCTGGAAAAATACTTTCAAAAACAAGGTTTTAAGAAAGGAGGAGTAGACAACAATTTGTGCATAAAGGAAAATGAAAATGAACTCCTAATTGTAGTAGTATATGTATATGACATCATGTTTGGTAGCAACAAAGAGAAGTTAACAAAAGAATTTGCTGAAGAAATGAAATCAGAATTTGAGATGTCTATGATTGGAGAGCTCACCTTCTATTTAGGACTTCAAATTCAACAAAAGAACATAGGAACATTCATCTCACAAGAAAAATACTTAAGAGAGATGTTGAAAAGGTTCCAAATGGAAGACTACAAACCTGTGTCAACTCCCATGATCACTGGATGCAAACTATGTGCTAATGATGGATCTGCAGATATAGACCAAAGACTGTACAGATCCATGATAGGAAGTCTACTATATCTAACTGCCTCTAGACCAGACATTATGTTGGCAGTAGGACTTGTGGCAAGATATCAAGCAGCACCAAAACAAAATCACTTACTAGCAATCAAGAGAATATTCAGATATCTACAAGGAACTGCACATTATGGGCTATGGTATCCAAAAATCAAAAGCTTCACTTTGACAGCATATACAGATGCAGATTGGGCCAGCTGCATGGATGAAAGGAAAAGCACAAGTGGAGGTGCATTTTATTTGGGAAAAATTCTGGTGGCATGGCTAAGCAAGAAGCAAACTTCTATCTCTCTATCTACAACAGAAGCGGAATACATAGCAGCAGCAGCATGTTGCACACAAGTAATGTGGATGAAACAAACTCTCCAAGACATGAAGGTAAGCATGGATGATCCCATTTCAATCAAATGTGACAATGCAAGTGCAATAAGTATATCAAAAAATCCTATATTTCATTCAAAAATAAAGCACATCCCAATTAAGTACCATTTCCTCAGAGAACAAGTAGCATAGAAAGTAGTGAAGTTGGAATATGTACCAACAAAGGAACAAACAGTAGTCATATTCAAAAAACATCTTGCTAAAGAGCCATTTGAATATCTAAGAGACAAACTAGGGGTAGTGTTTGCAGATGTTACTCTCTGACATGAAAAGAAAGCATCATTCCAGGGGGAGATCAGAAAAGAAAGCATCATTCAGAGAGTAGTCTAAATAAATTTTCATAAAACTAGAGCGAATTTTCAAATTGGCGGTCTTCAAGATCAAGTATTATGAAAGATAGAAAACCTTACTGCTGGAAAAGTCTGTACCCTTTTATTTCAAGAGGAGAAAAGCAAGCAAAGAAAGAAAGGGTCTTCTAAAGGCAAGCTGAGAAGTCCTAGGAAACATTGAGTGTGCCATCAATGCCAAAGGAGATTATTTAGAAATCTTGTCATTGATGACAAAGGAGAAGCACTGAACAACACACAAAACTCTCATTCAAAGAACAAAAAAGCTGATAACAGGATACGAGAACACGGTAGTGAAATTAATAGACCATTAGATTTAAACATGCTTGAGCAAGAAGGGTTTTGTATTTGAAGGAATTTATTCTGAAATACATGTGTATTGATTGATTGGATTATGCATGTATTGACTGCTTGAATTATTTGTGAAAGTATGAGTTAATTATTCATAGTTTGTGGGTAGTATAAACCTCTGTGTAAAGGGGTTAAATTTTGATTCTGCATATGGTTGAGAAGTTGATGATTAATTGCAGGTTAGTATCAATTTCATGATTTAGAACAGAGAAGGATTGCATACAAATTTATGTAAATATGCATATTAGAGTATATCAATCACTGGAGGATCAATTATCCATGAGGAGCACTGAAATTGAGTTTCAGTTCAAGTTTGATATTGGCATATCGGCCTTGGATTGAAACAAAAAGGGGAGATTGTAACTGATGAATGTTTTGATTGTTTAAAATTGCATTAACAGATTTATGGAAAAATCGAATTGCAGAGTTAAATTGCAGCGATGTTGAAATTGTGTGGATGAATCTGTTCAATAAAGCCAATTTATAATTGTCGGATCCAATTTGGGATCGATTTCCATTTTTATTATGAAATTGTGTTGGCGTTAGTAAAAACAGAGACTGAGGAAGAAACCATATGGCAAGAGAAATTTTGCTAGTGCATAGAGTCTGAGAAAATGCAATAAGGGAATCACGTCAATGATGAAGTGAACCTGGGAAGTGTTAAAGAATTGAACCGGAACGTTGAGTCAATAAAATGGAACCAGAAATGTGGAAACAGTAAAGGCGGGTTTGAAAGACAAACCGGCAATATCGCACAACTTAAAAATGGTAAGCGGAATCTGAAAAACAAAATACAATAGCATTCGGAACTTGACACATAAAGTGGAGGTGGTTTTTAAAAACCACGAGTTTCACAAAATATTTGCATGCTAAAGCTCTGTGATGGAAATAATGTGACTATGGTTCGATCATGATGGCGATAGATCCAAGCACATTCGCAATCAAAGCTGCGGAGATGTTAACGCAAAGGTAAGAAGCCCTGTGGGCCCGAGGTTATTATTTAAAGTTCGGGGTTTAATATATGTTATGAGGTTCATTTATATGGTAACTTGTGAACCAAAATCACATGGGTTAATCAAAGTTAAAGTTGGTGAGAGTGCAACGGAATGCGATGACCGTCAGATTATCGTCTATGGAATGCGATAAGCTATCAGCCATCCGATGAAATGGATGGATGGGTTGGTCGAATATGTTGTGGGACCAACATTAATGTGCGGTGGTTTATGTTTTAACCAAGATCGAACTTTGAATGAATTAAATAAAATGATAAGTGGGCCCGAGTACATCGGATTCTTGCATCGGTCAAGAAATCTTCGCATCATAGTTATTTCATCGCATCGGCGGATAGAAAGAGTTCGGAAAGTGGGCCCGAAAGGTTAATTACTGTGTTAAAAAGGTCTATTATTATCTCCGAGAGAGGGTTTAAACTTTGCTTAAAGTGTAATTATATAACATTCCCTAAAGTTTTAATATTGTCTCCGAAAGGGTTATTTAACAGATTTTTATCAAAGTGTTGAGCTCCAACCTTAATCCCGAAGTTTTGAACATTGGTTAAAAGGCTTCAATTATTCATTTCCGACAGTTAAATGTGATAAGTTCCGAAGGGTTTAACAAGATCATTTCATATGGTAAGTCTGCAAAGTAGATTTTGGCTATGGTTGGAACCATGAAGGTTGAAGAAAGCTTCCGCATTGATAAAGCTACTAGATTTAGAACATAATTTGGGAAATGCATTCTACATGCATAGAAAGCAGGAGAGTATGCAGAATTGTTACACTACAGTAGCAGAAAAGACAAACATACAGTGAGCCAAGAACCGAAAGGGTTGAATAAGATATATCTGTTGCAAATGTAAATGCAAATGTTTTAATTAATTTTATATTCTTTGTGATGCAAAGGCAAGTCTCCGTAGGCAAAGAAATACCCCACTGTAATATTGAAATGTATACATATTGTTATATTTTTCTGAATGTACTAGGCAAGAAAACGAGAAGGTGGAAGGCAAAGATTCATACCTATTCACTTCGAATTCCCTGTGGCATACAAACAGTCATGAGGTGAACTCTATAAATGATATCACATAGATATGCATAGAAAAAGGGAGAGAGTGTATGAAAAAGAAGGAGCAGACAGAGAAGCTGTGAAGATCCAGAGATAATATAGGGGAAGATATGAAGGCTAAAAGGACAACAGAGAAGAAAGAAAAAAACCAGAGATGATATCTAGGTAAATCAGTATATGATTTTATGGTACAGTGAGGAATTTGGTGCTTCCGTATCAAGTTGTAGCTTAATAAATGTCCAGTTGTAGCTGGCAGAGGTAGGAGCCTCCTGTAGGTTGTAGCCTGCAGAAATTAGATGGGAGTTGGAGCTTCCTTGCAAGTTGTAGCTTGCAGAAATGAGGTTGTAGCCTCCTGTAGGTAGAAGCCTACAGAAAATCAGTGGTGAGAGGGAGTTGGAGCTTGCCTTTGCATCACAGCAATAATAAAATGTGGTTTTCTCCCTTATGGGTTTCCACTTATATCTATTGTATATATGCATGATGATTATGTGTTGATACTCTATATTTATTTTGCTTAATACCTACTGCTCACTTATTGAGATTGTTGTTCCATTGTATATTAAGTTGATCACAAAATAATGATGTGAATGAGTATAAAAGAAAGTTTAATAAGAACATGACTACATTAAACTGATTCACCCCCCTCTCAGTTTAACCAAGGGTTCAACACACGCAATAGGATTGAGGATCTCCACGCACACAGCTAGCATGAGTCCTTGTTGGGCCTCATATATGCCCATGTTTTCATCATGAAATATCACTGTTTATACCCTAAAACCATAGGTTTTTAGCCCGTGCTATACCCTGATTCTGTCACTTTTGGCCAAATACTCTCTATGGTTGATTATCATCAATTTCTTCACTTCTCTATGATCAAAGATGATTTTATCATGTTTTACTGATGACATTTTTTTTGAAGTACATTTATTACAGAATTCCATCGCTGAAATCCCTCACAATCTAGTTAAATATGGGAATGCCTTATTTGGGGCTTTGGCACTTTCGAAGCTCTTTCGAAGAGTCTGGGATAGGTTATTATCAAAAATAAGATTATGATACCTCTCCATAAGTTGTATTCTGCCCAGCTCACTCATATGGGTCTCTAGATGGAAATTACCCAAATTTTCCAAATATGTAAAAAATTCTAAACTTACAAATTTCGCCTCAATTTTCGTGCAGAGGAAGGCGAAATGAGGAATTTATACACATGGGTTTTTATCCCAGTATAGCCAATGTACTAACCCTATAACATGTTTTCAAACGCACTTACGGTTGTAGAGATATTTAGGAGGTATTGAGGCTAATTTATGTAAAATTTAGAAATTTCCAGAATTGTCAAAATCTCCCAAAACAACCCTATTTCGGATTTTTGATCAAAGACAGTTGAAACTACTATAGATCAACACATCACAGCTTGTATAATAAATTTCATCTTATCTCCATGGCTATGAATGGAGCGTTTTTTAGCAACAAAGCTTGGAATGGACAATGTAATCATATTTAGATGAGTTAAGTAGCATAGTGATCTTTTGATCTGATCTGTGTAGATCACTTTATATTTGTAATTATAAGGCTATAGTTATAAAGCTTGAAACAGAGACAGATTGGGGGAGATATCTAGAGGGGAATAGTCATAAGGTTGATCAGACAGTGAGTTATTTGTATCCAAGTTATGGAACTATGTTTTAATTCATGATCTTTTTATCTTAAGCCTGTAGCGTGCTTTGATTGGAGCTATGGAGTGATGGATTGGTGCATGATTCAGTTAATTAGTTGATCACATCTTTCGCTATGTAAGTTTTATGTAAGTTTTTCATCCCGGGTGTGGCAAGGGCCCACCACAACCTGGGGAGTTTTATCCATTGTTAGCTAGATTTAATAAGTTTTGTGATTTTTATTAGTTTTATTTGTGAATTTGTGTCTCAGATTTCAATTGAAAATACTTGTATTGTTGAATTGTTACCCGAAGTTCGATTTTCTGCATGATATTATGTTTCCAGTGTGACTGAGTGATATTTTCTCTTTGAATGTGTTCTTACAAACCAATTGTTGATCTGTATTGAAGGTTGAGTAATGTTTCCTCACTGTATATGAACATATTTTGAATGCATTTCACAAATTGATTACTCATATGTACTGATTGAGATCTTTAAGTTGAATTTCAAGCTCACTGTGTTTAGGAATGACCCTTCCAATTCAGCGTTAGAACCCATGCATAAATACCAACGAACAGGCGTCGATTTTCTTTAGCTGTTAAACACCGTATGGATTTGAAATTGTTGATTTTGCAAATTGATTCTTAAAAGTATATGAAGAAAGTGTATATATTGATGGAACCCAATCCATTGAACACGGAATTATGTTTGATTAAGAGCGCAGTCGGTTCAAATTATATTGCAGAATTAATTTAAGGATTTCTCGAATTGTATTGGCAACATATTTATTTTTAATTTGAAAAGCAGAGTGTTAGTTTAGGAATTGATCAGGATTCAACATCAAATAAGTTTACAATTCTTCCAACATATAAGTATGGTTTCAATTTCTTGCTTGGTGTGATAGGTTAGGTTTCTTATCATTTAAATTAGCATTAGGATTCCTTCAGTTTGTTCAATTTCAATAGTGAGATATCTTGAAGCTGTCAAAGGATTTTCAGGAGTGCATTCTTAGCTTGTTTCATTGAGTTAAGATATTTAGGTCGATCCTCAATGCCAATACTTATCTCTGCTCATCATCAAAATCATTGAGTCAATGTGCAGATTACCTTAGGATTTCAGCTTGAATGCAAGATTTGTCGAATTTCATGTGTGTAAGCAAATCAATGTTTTTTTTAAGTTCCTTTATCAATGGTAAGCAAGATAGGGTTTTAGCCTTGTATGCAATCTTGAATTTCTAGCTTAGGAGTAAGGTGTGGTTGAGTGATTTTGAGTTGTTTCAATTTTTAGTCTTTCCAATTCAGTTTGAGAGTGACTTTTCATTTGAGTCTCCAGAGCATTAGACAAATTGGTTACATTGATTGAATGATTTCCAATTGTGATTCTTGCTAGCATTGTGATAAAAACCTTGGTTTCCTAGTTGAATTAGTTCCCATTACAATACCCTAGTACAATGTGTGAGTGGTCGGATTTCAAAGAAGAGTGCTTTATCTTTTTAGGAGAACAGAGTATTGATTGCTGAATATTTTGGGTGAATTTGCTAGAGCTCAGTTTAAAGATTTGATTGACGTTAAGTGCAATAGTAGTCTAGTTTTCCAAGTACAATTATGTGTGCATAAACAATTCAGATCTGTCTCAGTTTGTTTTAGAAGTATAATTAGGGTTTGATGATTGAAATTTCCATGGAATAGGTTGAGTGTGAAAGATCAGTTCTTCACTCTAATTGGTAAGTGCATGAGACAAGAATTCAAACCAGTCTTGATACCACAATCTATTGCTTGATATTAAGATAATGGAATTAGTATGAAGTGTTCTCATCCTAGGGTTTGAGTGAAGGCATAGTCAGCAAGTATGAAATTGATTGTGTGAACATAAAATCAACTTACCAATGCATTTAGATTAAATTATTCAGTTTCTTTCAAGTGTGACTTTTGAAAGCTAGAGTTAGGGATTTTGGGATTTTTGAATGAAGCGATGAGTTGTTGGATTGAAGAATACAATTTGCTGAAACTAGGCATTTGTTTTGAAGCAAAACCTATGATAATTAGGTTTTCATTAAATCCATATTTCAACCTAGGAACAAAATAGGTTAAATTTATTGAGATTTCAAGTGCTCCAGTTGAATTTTATTATTATTTCTGCATGTAGTGGCGAGATGGATTATTTTCTTTTCGAAAGATTATTTTTCCATATGCATTCGTGTGTTTTATTACTTAAATGATCATTCTAAAGGAAACATTAAAGCTCTGACCTACAACCTGAATCAAGAAGCACAATGTAGCTCGTGTTTATGAGCCCGGATTGACATATTAAATATTGGGGGTTTAATTCGACAATTAATTCTCACAACAGTCCTTTCCCCCAACAACCCAAATAGATCTACTGATTCGTAATTCGCACCAATATTTATTCATGCCTTTCTATTGACTCAAAATGTCCTTCTATTTATAACGATATAGCCTAAGTTTTCCTGTGGTTCACAAAATGTGGTTTGCGGACTCTAGGTCTACCCTTTGACCCATTACAATGCTTTCGAGGCTTTGACCCACCCCAAAACCCCTGCGCTAGACTAAAATATGCCAAAAATATACAAAAATACTCAAAATTGTCCCAATTCGTAGCCTTTGGAGGACTTTGTTCCAATAGATACATATAAAGCAATATGTTCAACTTCCATGGTACAACTTCAAAAAAACACATGCATGGAACTGCATCATATATGAGGCATTGTAGTGACTACCAACTAGACTCCTTTAGCTCTGCAACTCGTACTCCATAGTGAATTGTGGATTCAACCCTCCTGAAGTATACAATCGACCACCTTGAACCCTAGAAATTCGACCCTCTAGAAGATTAGTATTCTACTACAAACTCGTGGGATCTATCTGATACTTAATGCATATCGTAAATATGAAGAAGGTTGAAATTTTTGATTTGGTTAAGCCCTAATTTTTGTGAAAAATTTGTTCGAAAAAAGACTAATCTGAGGCACATATTCAGCCTGGTTTGAGGCCCATACTGAGGCATAATTTCAACGCCTGTTGAAATCCTTTTTGAGGCAGATTCCTAGAATTTTCTGAGGCAGATTTACATATGTTTTTGAGGTGATTTTCATTCTGTCTGAGGCCTTCTACAACATTTCTTTCTGAGGAGATTCTCGGCCTGTCTGAGGCCTTCTGCAACCCTTTTTTTGAGGAGATTCTCGACCTTTCTTGAGGCCCTCTTTTGGCCTGTCATGAGGCTCTAATTCGACCTTTTTTGAGGTATGACCAAAAGGTGTTATGAGGTTTCTCCATGGCCTAATTCAGATTTTTCTTAAGGAAAAATTCTAAGATAAATTTGGCCCTGGTTAGGGCACAATTGATGCATTATTTCCAGTTAAACTGAGACTGATATGAAGTTGTGTTTTTGTTGAAGCTAAGGCATAAATCGAATTACTACATAATACAATTTACCCTAAAAAATTCAAATTCTAGACTTACCTAGAAATACATATCCAAGTTGTCGCTATCAAGGGTGCTCAGGGTGGCGGACTCGCTCACTAAGGTGGCTCGAAAACGACACTGATTGTGCTCTAGTGTACAGGTTTGTGCGGGCTAGGGGTTTGCAGAATGTCGGGGGAGACAGGATTTTGGAGTTTTTTATAAGTATAAAACTCTCGGACGAGAGTTAAAACAACTCTAGGTCGAGAGTTTTAAAACTCTCGTTCAAGAGTTTACCTAAAAGTTTATGTCAATAAAACTCTTGGATGAGAAAATACTTAAATCTCGTCCGAGAGTAGTTTAACTCCAGTCAAGCCCCATCTAACTCTCAGGCGAAACATTAAAAATATCTCGAACGAGAGTTCTAAAAACTCTCGGTCAAGAAATTGAATTGACTATTTTCACGAACTGAAATTAAACATTTCACCTAAATTTTGGCCATCCACCAAAAGATGTTTCCCAACTTCGAGTTTTCACCCATTAAACTCTCAGTTAATCCGATATTCCATGATAGGTCCAAGTACATAGACATCCGGTACCACCATCTTAGAGATTGTGTTCGGAGGCGCATTATGTTACTTCAGTACATTCCCACGGAGGATTAGGATGCATATATTCTAACGAAGGCGCTAGCCAGGAGAAAATTCGAATACCATAGACGCAGGGTCAGGGTGGTAATCCCTTTCTTTTTTAGAGGGAGTGTTGAAAGTCAACAAGAAATTGCAACACACACACTAGTGTGGGACCACAATTCCTAGTGATGCATTAGTGTGAAAGCCAATTTAATTAATAAATTGGTGCGGTGTCTAATTTAATTATCCCTTAACTAAATTGGACAATAAAATGTGATCTTATCTCATAATCACTTGTAATAGTTAACTGAGTGTGATAAACTCGGTTAGCTCATGAATTTCGAATTGAGGGTGGTTGTTGAGGCATGCAGAGTGATTCTATTAGTTATGGAGTTCGAGTTGCAGTTAGTTCATTAGTTTAATGGATGAATAATCTGTTAACTCAATTAGGTGAGTTAAAGTCATTTGAACTAGTTGTAACTCTTTGTTGCACTAGTGAGATATCAAGTGAATTAAATCAGATTTAATTCACATGCAGTGATTTGTCATGCAACTGATGATTTACTATTAATAGTTGCATGCATGTCAGTTCCAGTGGAGTCCCAGTTGAGATAAAAGTTAAAGGGATGTTAACTATCATTTGTATCATTATTAGGTTTCCTGCATGCAACCAAGCATCCATTGGATTGCCCATGATCCTTGCACATTTTTGGAAGGCCAAAATTCCTAAAGAATAGGGATTGCATTCATCAGGAATTGCGCAAGAAAGGCAGGCTGATTAGAGGCAGGAAATTGGCTAAGTGTTGGTTCATTTTGTCTGGGTCAGTGTGAAACAATTGTGAGAGTGCAGGAGACTCTTGTGAGAAGAGTGCATTGTAATTGTTTCATGATTCCATGGTGAATATACAATAGAAGATAGAGGGGTTTTGAGCAGCAAGCTTTACAAGGGAAAATATCTGTGTTGTGGTTTGATTTGTTTCTTTTTGCACGTTTTGTGATTCGTGATCATGTTTATTTTCCACAATTGTTTGTAGACGAATTAATTATCTAGCTTTAGTACATTGCTTGATCGAATTGAATCCATTGAATATGTTTTTTATAATTTCCACACACAACGTCCCAAGGCTAATGAATGGATGTCGATGGAGGTAACCTTAAACCAAGCTTTCAGTTTCGTAGCTAGCCCTACCAAACCAGAGAGGGCTCTCTCTGTGAGATCACAGCCAAAGGATTTGACTGGATGAGGAGTAGATTTTAGGCTAGTTAGGTTAGCTCTAGGGTTTTGAATTATTGATGGTTTTACAGCTGGATCAGGGGTTAGACTCCGTCTTATGTCAATGTGAGATTGATTCTTCTTCAAAACCCTGTTTTGAAGAAGAAATCATTAAATGTGGTTTTTTTAGAATATGTATCAAATTCTCCAGCTCTTCAAAAGGCAGCAGCTTCCTCAGCTCTTCTCTGCAAAAAACACAAGCAGAAGAAAACAAAACATCATCAGCAATCAGAGACAAATCAAAATCAAACAAAACAGAGTTTTTCTTCCAAATGTCGGAAGGCCAAATTATGCAACACGCCCAGCTGTTGGGAGGAGTTGATGGTTATAATCTTGAAAGGAGACCATGTGTGGCTTGTAGCTGGTCAGACATTGGCAAGAAAATTCATGCTTTCTCTCGTAGATAAGGCACAACATAATCAACCTTTTGAGTATGGATCCAAAAATTTGTTAATGGAATAAGGCACAAAATTTGTTAATTTGTTAATACATTCTCCTCAATAGTGAATAGAGAGAATGCAACCCCTCTATGAACTTGATCGAACTTGAGTGATGAGCTATAGTCAATAAAATTATTGGTTTCCCTTGAGCGTTGATACGCTAATTATGAGGCAATCACTCTACTTGTAGAAATCATGGACCTCATGGACGTTGCAGATCCTGATGCTGTTCGTGGAGTTCGATGTTCACTCTGCCTTGAATTATTAATTGCAATTACTTTAAACAATCGGGATAGAATTATGCTCCTGTGGCAGGGTGTTTATGAGCATATTGCTGGTATAGTGCAATCGACAATTATGCCATGCGCTCTTGTAGAAAAAGCTGTCTTTGGGCTGCTACGCATCTGTCAACGTTTGCTTCCTTACAAGGAAGATCTTGCAGATGAACTTTTGAGATCTTTTGCAGCTTATTTTAAAATTGGATGCCCGCGTAGCAGATGCATATTGTGAACACATCACTCAAGAGGTCATGCGACTTGTGAAAGCAAATGCTGGCCACATTAAATATCCAATGGGGTGGCGCACAGTTTCATCTCTGCTTTCTATTACTGCTCGCCATCCAGAAGCATCAGAATGTGGTTTTGAAGCACTATCCTTCATTATGTCTGATGGTGCGCATCTAACACAAGCAAACTATGTTTTATGCCTTGATGCCACTCGAGCTTTTATAGAGTCTCGGGTTGGTTTGGCTGACAGGTCTTTGCGTCAATTCAAGGCAGAGATCGGATTAATAGTTCTGGACTGGGTTTGAAAGGTCGAGCGACCCACCTGGGCGTAGAGCGACCCACTTGGAGGTCGAGCGACCCACTTAAATCATCACTCAGAAAATTCGTTTTTTGCGCCCAGCTCATATCAAATCAGCTCCATTCACTTGCAAGCAGAGACATAAAGGAGCGCTATGGTTCCACGTTGCTGGAAGAGTTCAAGAATAACAAAAATCGATGTTTCGAATTGTCAGTTCAGCTCTGGTCAGATTGGAAGCCGTTTTATTCAACAAAAACTTGAAACTGCAAGCTTTGAGATAAGAATATGGTTTTATGGAAATCTTTCCTCAAGCGTTGATTCCCATGACAGAGGTTTCCGGAGATTGTGTTCTATAGAAAGTTTTTTTTTTTAGCATGGCGTTGCAAAGCAAACGCGTGATCTGGCAAATCTTGTTGGTCATGTTTTAACACTTAAGTCTTGGAATATGTAATGACGTACGAGGGATAGGTCCTTGGTTGGCAAGATACGGCGAGGCAAATTAGACATTGTTAAATTGTCATTGAACGATTTGGAAGACAAACAACGATATTTATACAGTATTATTGTGGTCAAGTTAGATTTGCATGTGTTTGAAATACACAGATGTATTTATCTCAGGATCGATAATAAGGAGAGTCAGAGTCAATAAATAAATCGAAATGAAAGTGGCATTATTCCAGGTGGAAGTCATTGCGCTATTTGGGAAATCGATTCATCTTCAGGTCTAAAGAGCATATGTGGCAGTTTAACCCATATTTTAGCATTAAAATATTGGGGACTTCTTCCCAACTTCTGTAAAGTGGCAAAGCATATCTCCAAAAATTCGAGAGCAGTTGCAAAGTGGCATTCAAAGGTTCGATTGCCTGTTTCTGTCTTTAGCTAGTCTACGCTCCAGGATTAGTTTTCATGGGTCATTAGGCTGGAATAATGGAAGGCTTTCTATCTTTAGAGCAGATGGAGGATTCTTTTCTATCTTCATGGCTTTAGTTAGCTTGACGTCCTTGTTGATTGGGTACGTCATTTTCTTCTGAAAACAGCTTATTTAATGTATTGAAAATCATTTTGTAAGGGGGAGAGATTTCTGAGAGCTAGTGTAGGAGAAAATTAGAGTTTATTTGTACAGTCTTAGACAGAGATTTTAATGAAAATATCCAGCGCTGGCTTCTGAGATTCCTGTGGCTTGAAATTTAACATTTGTGTCTTCTTTTGTTTCATATGTAGCCTGTTATGTGTTCATGTCATTTCATGATCATTTCCAATTGAACAAATGAAGTGTTAAGGCAGAATTCATAATTTATATGCTCTGCCTTTAAGTTTGTTCATATTTAATGTTTTCTTCTGTTCGACAAGGATTCATCACACATGCCCTTGTCGACTTCTCAGCAGTCTTGTCATTCCGTTTATCTCAATTTAATTGCTAAACTTCATGCTTACCTTGCCTCAGGAGATAATACGTATTTTTTTATTACATTTCTACGTGTTGTTCTTTACACTGCCTCACTGACCCGAAACCCAACATTATTAAAAACCTTATTCATATCACTTTACTAGCCTAAGATCAGTTTTCATATCGGTCGTCGTTCGGGTTTTAATCCAACGAGATAGACCCGGAGAGAGCCCTCTCCTGTCCTCGTAGGGCTAGCTACGAGGCGAAGGTTGGTTTGATGTTGCCTCGAGCCTCGCCTCTTTCAGCCTGTGGCAGAATTGAGCGCTAACATAGTGGCGACCATACTGGGGAAGATGGTTTGCTGTTGATGTGACAATCGACTTGTAGATTGTCTTGCCCCAGTGCAGGAAATCAAGTTGCAGATCTGATGCTGATGGTGGACAGCAGTCAGACACATATGAAGGCTGAAACATTCACCCGGCGACTCCAGCTCGATCCAGAGATTCCAGTGCTCGCTGATCCACTTATGCAATGGTAGGGTATGTGGCAAACCCTGCACTTTCTGAAGCTGTAGAAGATGCTAGAAATTCGTTAGCGGATTTTGAAATTAATGAAGAATTTGTCAGAGTCTTGCTTCAATGTTTGAAATCTCCGAAGTTTCCTCTTGAAACTAAAAATAGGTTCTGTGAGTTAATTGTTGAAATATTTGAGAAGGAGATTCAATGTTTAGATGAGAATATCCAGTCTTATGATTTCCGAGATCCCAAAAAGTTCTTGGAAACTCTTCCTCCTTCAAAACAAGAAACCATAGAGTTGCCTACAGATGTTTGCATTGACAGTGTGCAGCTGGAGGTATGTATTGTGGAGTTGGGGCAGCAAACAGAGTCTGGCTTTTGCGATCCTATTGCAGCATACATGGAAATGTTTTTCAGTTTGACTGATAGATCAAGCTGTCTCATACATAGCCAGATTCATTACGTGCATAAAGGGCTGCCAGCAATTACATCTGTGTACTGGCGGAAGCACTCTCAAGTAGCGCTCTTCTCAGGTTTACTTGAGTGGTTGACCTGGCATTTCAGTATTACCTGATCTATTGTTTTTGCAGCAGAGTAGGGTAGATTTTGTAAATAAATAAGCAGCCAAAAGGCAGCATTTCGTTCCAGTTTCATTGCAGTTTAGTTTGAGGTTTGTCAAGTCAGTTTTTCAAATCATTTCAGTCAGTTTTCAGTTAATAAGTTGATCATGATTCCATAGCCCAATGGATGGAGGCACTGTCTGCTCTCCCAAAGCTCTGCGTTTCTTGGCACCTCCAAGAAGCGGCAGCTGCCATCCCCATTGGAGCCAATGTTAGACTTCGTCTTATGTCAGTGTGAGATTGATTCTTCTTCAAAACCCTGTTTTGAAGAAGAAATCATTAAATGTGTTTTTTAATATGTATCAAATTCTCCAGCTCTTC
Organism: Pinus albicaulis; assembly: GCA_034641835.2. NCBI lineage: Eukaryota > Viridiplantae > Streptophyta > Pinopsida > Pinales > Pinaceae > Pinus > Pinus albicaulis. The sequence goes on along the minus strand of CM076569.1, from coordinate 96,236,890 downwards.
AAAAGGCAGCAGCTCAGCTCCTATCTCTGCAAAAGCACAAACAAAAGAAAACAAAACATCATCAACAATCAGAGACAAAGCAAAATCAAACAAAACAGAGTTTTGCTTCCAAATGTCAGAAGGCCAAATTATGCAACACACCCAGCTGTTGGGAGGAGTTGATGGTTATAATCTTGAAAGGAGACCATGTGTGGCTTGTAGCTGGCCAGACATTGGCAAGAAAATTCATGCTTTCTCTCGTAGATAAGGCACAACATAATCAACCTTTTGAGTATGGATCCAAAAATTTGTTAATGGAATAAGGCACAAAATTTGTTAATTTGTTAATACATTCTCCTCAATAGTAATAGAGAGAATGAAACCCCTCTATGAACTTGATCGAACTTGAGTGATGAGCTATAGTCAATAAAATTATTGGTTTCCCTTGAGCGTTGATATGCTAATTATGAGGCAATCACTCTACTTGTAGAAATCATGGACCTCATGGACGTTGCAGATCCTGATGCTGTTCGTGGAGTTCGATGTTCACTCTGCCTTGAATTATTAATTGCAATTACTTTAAACAATCGGGATAGAATTATGCTCCTGTGGCAGGGTGTTTATGAGCATATTGCTGGTATAGTGCAATCGACAATTATGCCATGCGCTCTTGTAGAAAAAGATGTCTTTGGGCTGCTACGCATCTGTCAACGTTTGCTTCCTTACAAGGAAAATCTTGCAGATGAACTTTTGAGATCTTTGCAGCTTATTTTAAAATTGGATGCCCGGGTAGCAGATGCATATTGTGAACACATCACTCAAGAAGTCATGCGACTTGTGAAAGCAAATGTTGGCCACATTAAATCTCCAATGGGGTGGCGCACAGTTTCATCTCTGCTTTCTATTACTGCTCGCCATCCAGAAGCATCAGAATGTGGTTTTGAAGCACTATCCTTCATTATGTCTGATGGTGCGCATCTAACACAAGCAAACTATGTTATATGCCTTGATGCCACTCGAGCTTTTGCAGAGTCTCGGGTTGGTTTGGCTGACAGGTCTTTGCGTCAATTCAAGGCAGAGATCGGATTAATAGTTCTGGACTGGGTTTGAAGGTCGAGCGACCCACCTGGGCGTCGAGCGACCCACCTGGGCGTAGAGCGACCCACTTGGAGGTCGAGCGACCCACTTAAATCATCACTCAGAAAATTCATTTTTTGCGCCCAGCTCATATCAAATCAGCTCCATTGACTTGCAAGCAGAGACATAAAGGAGCGCTATGGTTCCACGTTGCTGGAAGAGTTCAAGAATAACAAAAATCGATATTTCGAATTATCAGTTCAGCTCTGGTCAGATTGGAAGCCGTTTTATTCAACAAAAACTTGAAACTGCAAGCTCTGAGATAAGAATATGGTTTTATGGAAATCTTTCCTCAAGCGTTGATTCCCATGACAGAGGTTTCCGGAGATTGTGTTCTATAGAAGATTTTTTTTAGCATGGCGTTGCAAAGCAAAAGCGTGATCTGGCAAATCTGCTTGCTGGTCATGTTTTAACACTTAGTCTTCGAATATATGACAGCGCTGATACGAGGGATAGGTCCGCGGATTTGGCAAGATACAGCAGGCAAATTGAACATTATTCATGGTGTCATTGAGCAGTGGAAGACAAGCAACGATATTTATAAATTATTGTGCTTATTGGAAAAAGTTCGTTGCAGGTGTTTGAAATACAGGATGTATTTATCTTTTGATCGATAATGAGTCGAGTCAATAAATAAATCGAAATGAAAGTGGCATTATTCCAGGTGGAAGTCATTGCGCTATTTGGGCAATCGATTCATCTTCAGGTCTAAAGAGCATATGTGGCAGTTTAACCCATATTTTAGCATTAAAATATTGGGGACTTCTTCCCAACTTCTGTAAAGTGGCAAAGCATATCTCCAAAAATTCGAGAGCAGTTGCAAAGTGGCATTCAAAGGTTCGATTGCCTGTTTCTGTCTTTAGCTAGTCTACGCTCCAGGATTAGTTTTCATGGGCCATTAGGCTGGAATAATGGAAGGCTTTCTATCTTTAGAGCAGATGGAGGATTCTTTTCTATCTTCATGGCTTTAGTTGAAACAGCGTCCTTGTTGATTGGGTCGATCTGTTTTCTTCTAGAATAGTTTATTTAATGTATTAAAATAATCATTTGTAAGGGAAGAGTTCTGAGTGCTGGTGTAGTAGAGAAAACAGAGATTTCATTGTACGGTCTTTGACAGAGATTTTAATGAAAATACCCAGCTCTGGCTTCTGAGATTCCTGTGGCTTGAAATTTAACATTTGTGTCCTCTTTTTTTCATATGTAGCCTGTTATGTCTTCATGTCATTTCATGATCATTTCCAATTGAACGAATGAAGTGTTAAGGTAAATTCATATTTGGTATGCTCTTGCCTTTAAATTTGTTCATATTTAATGTTTTCTTACGACCGACAAGGATTCATCCTCTATGCCCTTGTCGGCTCCTCAACAGTCTTGCCATTCCATTTAATCTCAATTTGATGTTAGATTTTCCTGCCTACCTTGCCTCAGGAGACAATCTGTGTTTTTGATTACATTTCTCTGTTCAAGTTGTTCTTTGCCTCACGCAGTCCAGAAACCCAACATTTATAAAAAACCCCTTTTTATCAATTTACTAGCCTAAGATCAGTTATGCTTTTGGTCATCTCAGCCCTTCTGAAAACCTTTTGTTGAGATAGACCCGGAGAGAGCCCTCTCCTGTCCTCGTAGGGCTAGCTACGAGGCTAAGGTTGGTTTGATGTTGCCTCGAACCTCGCCTTTTTCAGCCTGAGGCAGATTTGAGCGCTAACATAGTGGCGACCATATTGGGGAAGATGGTTTGCTGTTGATGTGACAGTCGACTTGTAGATTGTCTTGCCCCAGTACAGGAAATCAAGTTGCAAATCTGATGCTGATGGTGGACAGCAGTCAGACACATATGAAGGCTGAAACATTCACCCGGCGACTCCAGCTCGATCCAGAGATTCCAATGCTCGCTGATCCATTCATGCAATGGTAGGGTATGTGGCAAACCTTGCACTTTCTGAAGTTGTAGAAGATGCTAGAAATTCGTTAGCGGATTTTGAAATTAATGAAGAATTTGTCAGAGTCTTGCTTCAATGTTTGAAATCTCCGAAGTTTCCTCTTGAAACTAAAACTAGGTTTTGTGAGTTAATTGTTGAAAGATTTGAGAAGGAAATTCAATGTTTAGATGAGCAGATCCAGTCTTATGATTTCCGAGATCCCAAAAAGTTCTTGGAAACTCTTCCTCCTTCAAAACAAGAAACCATAGAGTTGCCTACGGATGTTTGCATTGACGGTGTGCAGTTGGGAGGTATGTATTGCGAGTTGGGGCGACAAACAGTGGCACTCGTCTATTGCGGCATACATGGAAATGTTTCGATTTGATGATAGATCAAATTTGTCTCATACATAACCCAGTTCATTACGTGCATAAGGGAGTGCCAGCAATTGCATACGCGATACGGATTTAGGCATTCTCAAGCGGCATCGGTTTCAGGTTTGGGTTTACCTTGAATGGTTGATACGGCATTTCGGTATTACCTGATCTATTGTTTTTACAGCAGAGTAGGGTAGATTTTGTAAATAAATAAGCAGTCCAAAGGGCAGCATTTTGCTCCAGTTTATTGCAGTTCTAGTTTGAGGTTTGCCAAGTTAGTTTTTCAAATCATTTCAGTCAGTTTTCAGTTAATAAGTTGATCATGATTCCATAGCCCAATGGATGGAGGCACTGTCTTCTCTCCCAAAGCTCTGCGGTTCTTGGCACCTCCAAGAAGCGGCAGCTGCCATCCCCATTGGAGCCAATGTTAGACTCCGTCTTATGTCAGTGTGAGATTGATTCTTCTTCAAAACCACATTTGAAGAAGAAATCATTGAATGTGTTTTTTAATATATCCAAATTCTCCGGCTCTTCAAAGCGACGGCGCGGCTCCTGTCTCTGCAAAAGCACAAACAAAAGAAAACAAAACATCATCAGCAATCAGAGACAAAGCAAAATCAAACAAAACAAAGTTTTGCTTCCAAATGTCGGAAGGCCAAATTATGCAACACGCCCAGCTGTTGGGAGGAGTTGATGGTTATAATCTTGAAAGGAGACCATGTGTGGCTTGTAGCTGGTCAGACATTGGCAAGAAAATTCATGCTTTCTCTCGTAGATAAGGCACAACATAATCAACCTTTTGAGTATGGATCCAAAAATTTGTTAATGGAATAAGGCACAAAATTTGTTAATTTGTTAATACATTCTCCTCAATAGTGAATAGAGAGAATGCAACCCCTCTATGAACTTGATCGAACTTGAGTGATGAGCTATAGTCAATAAAATTATTGGTTTCCCTTGAGCGTTGATACGCTAATTATGAGGCAATCACTCTACTTGTAGAAATCATGGACCTCATGGACGTTGCAGATCCTGATGCTGTTCGTGGAGTTCGATGTTCACTCTGCCTTGAATTATTAATTGCAATTACTTTAAACAATCGGGATAGAATTATGCTCCTGTGGCAGGGTGTTTATGAGCATATTGCTGGTATAGTGCAATCGACAATTATGCCATGCGCTCTTGTAGAAAAAGCTGTCTTTGGGCTGCTACGCATCTGTCAACGTTTGCTTCCTTACAAGGAAGATCTTGCAGATGAACTTTTGAGATCTTTTGCAGCTTATTTTAAAATTGGATGCCCGGGTAGCAGATGCATATTGTGAACACATCACTCAAGAAGTCATGCGACTTGTGAAAGCAAATGCTGGCCACATTAAATCTCCAATGGGGTGGCGCACAGTTTCATCTCTTCTTTCTATTACTGCTCGCCATCCAGAAGCATCAGAATGTGGTTTTGAAGCACTATCCTTCATTATGTCTGATGGTGCGCATCTAACACAAGCAAACTATGTTTTATGCCTTGATGCCACTCGAGCTTTTGCAGAGTCTCGGGTTGGTTTGGATGACAGGTCTTTGCGTCAATTCAAGGCAGAGATCGGATTAATAGTTCTGGACTGGGTTTGAAAGGTCGAGCGACCCACCTGGGCGTAGAGCGACCCACTTGGAGGTCGAGCGACCCACTTAAATCATCACTCAGAAAATTCGTTTTTTGCGCCCCGCTCATATCAAATCAGCTCCATTGACTTGCAAGCAGAGACATAAAGGAGCGCTATGGTTCCACGTTGCTGGAAGAGTTCAAGAATAACAAAAATCGATGTTTCGAATTTTCAGTTCAGCTCTGGTCAGATTGGAAGCCGTTTTATTCAACAAAAACTTGAAACTGCAAGCTCTGAGATAAGAATATGGTTTTATGGAAATCTTTCCTCAAGCGTTGATTCCCATGACAGAGGTTTCCGGAGATTGTGTTCTATAGAAGTTTTTTTTTTAGCATGGCGTTGCAAAGCAAAAGCGTGATCTGGCAAATCTGCTTGCTGGTCATGTTTTAACACTTAGTCTTCGAATATATGACAGCACTGATACGAGGGATAGGTCCGCGGATTTGGCAAGATACAGCAGGAAAATTGAACATTATTCATGGTGTCATTGAACAGCTGGAAGACAAGCAACGATATTTATAAATTATTGTGTGGAAAAGTTCGTTGCATGTGTTTGAAATACACAGATGTATTTATCTCAGGATCGATAATAAGGAGAGTCAGAGTCAATAAATAAATCGAAATGAAAGTGGCATTATTCCAGGTGGAAGTCATTGCGCTATTTGGGCAATCGATTCATCTTCAGGTCTAAAGAGCATATGTGGCAGTTTAACCCATATTTTAGCATTAAAATATTGGGGACTTCTTCCCAACTTCTGTAAAGTGGCAAAGCATATCTCCAAAAATTCGAGAGCAGTTGCAAAGCGGCATTCAAAGGTTCGATTGCCTGTTTCTGTCTTTAGCTAGTCTACGCTCCAGGATTAGTTTTCATGGGTCATTAGGCTGGAATAATGGAAGGCTTTCTATCTTTAGAGCAGATGGAGGATTCTTTTCTATCTTCATGGTTTTAGTTGAAACAGCGTCCTTGTTGATTGGGTCGATCTGTTTTCTTCTAGCTTAGCTTATTTAATGTATTAAAATAATCATTTGGGTGAGAGAGTTCTGAGAGCTAGTGTAGGAGAAAATTAGAGTTTATTTGTACAGTTTTAGACAGAGATTTTAATGAAAATACCCAGCGCTGGCTTCTGAGATTCCTGTGGCTTGAAATTTAACATTTGTGTCCTCTTTTGTTTCATATGTAGCCTGTTATGTGTTCATGTCATTTCATGATCATTTCCAATTGAACAAATGAAGTGACAGGTGGGAATTCATATTTGGTCTGCTACTTGCCTTTAAATTTTTTCATATTTAATGTTTCTTATTAGAGCAAGGATTCATCCTCTATGCCCTTATCGGCTCCTCGTGATCTCTTGCCATTCCATTTGATCTCAATTTGATGTTAAATTTTCCTGCCTACCTTGCCTCAGGAGATAATCTGTGTTTTTTATTACATTTCTCTGTTCAAGCTGTTCTTTGCCTCACACAGCCCAGAAACCCAACATTTATTAAAAACCTTATTCATATCACTTTACTAGCCTAAGATTAGTTTTCCTTATCGGTCATCTCAGCCCTTCCGAAAACCTTTTGCTGAGTTTGACCCGGAGAGAGCCCTCTCCTGTCCTCGTAGGGCTAGCTACGAGGCTGAGCTTCGTTTGATGTTGCCTCGAGTTTGCCTCTTTCAGCCTGTGGCAGAATCGAGCGCTAACACAGGGAAGAAAACCTAGTAGCTTGGTCAAATGTATCAAAGGGTTACAACTGCAAATATATAAAGGAGCAAGATAGCAATGCTTTAGTGATGGATTAGGGTTTTGTCGGTGTAGTGTAGGGTTTGAAAGAGTGGAGAGGATCTTAATGAGCATACCTTCATGAATTCATTAAAACTTAAGGAAATAAACATGAAATGATTTTACCAAACAAAACAGAGCCACGAAATAATTCTGCTTATCTAACTTTTAGGAATATCACCGAGGAAAGCAAGGCATGGAAAGAGACTATATATATCAACCATAAAATACTATAACAGAGAAGAAACAACATCAAGAACTCATTGCACATGAATTCCTAGATAATAGCTGCAACTGTTCCTCTAAATTTCGAAATTAAAGCTAAAGCATAAGCTACAAAGGTCTCACACCTTTGATGTCCAACTAGACAAATGACCAAAAAAATCATACATATAGACAAAATATCAATTCCCCACTATCAGGGATCAAATACATGAGTCAAGGAACTGATCACATGATCCTCTCACTAAAACCTAAGGTGAACAAGACTCTCCCTAAGTTAGAAAAACTTATTCTTTTGACCATTTATGACTTGTACAAGCATGTATCTACCTCATATTTACCTTTGATACCTTAATTACATATCAAAACAACATTAAATCATCAAGATTGACATATTACATGAGAAAAGGTGAAATTGGACCAAGTCAACTACAAAAAATGACATTCATGAGAAAACGTAGCAAATTCTGGTGAAAACGTAGCATGTCAAGAGAAAACGTAGTGTGTGAGGGAAGACTGAGTTTTTGAGGCCTTCCCAGGGTCCAAATCCTAATCTGAAAATTGATGGAGATAACTCTTCCAATTGGCTATATGATGGATTCTTCAAGCACTGATATTGACTTATTTTATCCCCTCAAAATTTCATTCTCCCACAATGGCTTTGAAAATGTAGCGCGCTCTTCAAAAAGGAGGCAGAAAGGTCATTTTTGAAAAGTTTTCTGACATTTTGACCTGGCAGAAGAGGCTGAAGTGGAGCTCAGGTTGACTAGGATTAATGTAGAGGTCAAAAGGAATCCAATGGTGTAGACATTATGCCATTTTTAGGTCTCCAACAAAAACGTAGCATGGGCCGCCCTACGTTTTTTACAGTATCATTATTTTTCAAAATTGCTAAAATGCACAAAAAATGAATTTTCACCAAAATTTCTTGAAATTTCCTCAAAATTGGTCTAGGAATGCTCCATGAAGACCTAATATTGTATGTCAAGCAATGATGGAAGCATCAGCAAGACCATCCAACTTTCTCTTCTCCTTTTGCTTGATTAGGGTTTCCTTGAGTTTTTCTTTCAATTGTTTGACCTTGAACTTGTTGACTTGATCCCTGGTATAGTAATGAGCAGCCATGTGTCTCTACAATTTTTTGAATCTTTTAGACCTCTTAGGAGCTTTTCCAAGTGTCCATTGACTCTGTCTAGCCAATATTATTTGTCTTGCTCAATATCTGCTAGTATAAGCTCATCCACTGTCATCTATGCCTTAGGTGGAAATGTCTCTCTTTGCCGCTGAAGTGCTCTCTTTAGGTCTATATTTCTTGGCTTATTCCTTTTAACCTGTTCTTCATGCTCATCTGAATCATCAACCTGAACTATTTATTTTCCTTTTACTGCCTCTTTACAAGCATCCACCTTATGTTTATTCAAAATCAGTTGGTTTACCTTCAACTGCATGTTTTCCTACTCAAGGAATGAAATAATGAAGTGGGCCTTGGACAAGCTATCCTTAAGCTCTCTAATTTTATTATCTTTCTCCATGATTACCTGCTCTGTGGATTTCTAATTTTCTTCCCTCTCCAAATCTGTCGTGTCAATGTCAAGATGGGATGGTCCTTCATCTTGCAAAAATGGCTCATGTTGTGATGGTGATCTTTGTGCTTCTAATGTACGCTTTGACCCTTCCACAATTTGTCGAGAAAACACAAGCCTCCTACCTCTCTGATAGTTTCTTTTCACCTCAGCCCTCAAGGGCTTCTTCACTAAACTCTTCTAGATGAACCAATCTCCATATGTCTAGATGGTGTTGATGGTGTAGCTGATGATATATCTTGCCTAGTTGTTTAACTAGCAGAAGGAAAAAAGTCATGAGACTGAATGAATGTCTTCCCAATGATTTTCTTCTCCTCAAGCTGTTGCAAGACAATGATTTTGATGTGTGCATGGTGAAAGAGACTGGCTTCATGATTACTTTGTTTATGTTGCACCTTCCCTGCCATCTTGATCAAGCTCTTGTGGAGATAATAAGAAATTTTAAGAGGTTTTATCCCTATGAAGTGCATGATAAATATGATATGATACTTGTACAACATAGTGTATCAACCCTCACATGTAAAGTACCTCATAATGACCCTCATCAATGGAGAAAACCAGTCAAGAAGCTGATCAATAGGAAAACAATTCTTGATGATGTCTTTGTAATGAGATTTGATGTAAGGTCTGTAATTTTGCATATCCAAATCTAGGTTTTTGAACCACTTCTCACCACTGTTTGGTATCCCTGTTGCTATAGCTATGGCTTCAGTTTTGATTGTGAAGATGACCCCTGCAATTGTGACTTTATCTCCTTTGAAGTGATTGGCAAACAAATTAGTGAGCTTGGCATGGTATTGGACTCTTTCAATTTGCTCACAAAATTTCATGCACCCAACATTTTGAAAGCATTGTGTGGCAAGTGGGCAAGACATTATTTCATCTATGTTGAGTGGTTCATAACTGGACACATACCTCCTTTTTTATAGGGATTCTTCTCCTCCATTTTGATAGTTTGCAAGGGGAAAACCCTAGTGGGACAAAACAGGGGAGGTGAGTGAGGGGATAATTTGAAGGAGTTAGGGAAGGGAAATGGGGGTAGGAAAATTTAAGGAAGTGAACAGGGGTCTTAGAGAGCTATAGGAAGTGGAATGGGGTGAAATGGGTATGGGAATTAGGCTAGGGAATTTTTACACAGTCCTAGCTAGTAAAACTGCCAAAAAATGCAGCTTTAGGCTAGGGTTTAGGGTTTGGGCTTAAGAGATGAAAGTGAGGGCTTGTGAAGGCTAAGGGAGATGTTTTTGACAATGAGGGAGGATAAAATATATATGGGAAGGTGTTTTACCTTGCAAACTTTGAAAAGAAGGACCACCCACCAAAACGTAGCGTGGGGACCAATGGAGGGTTTACACTCCAAAAACAAGAAAACTAAGCTGCATTGAGGGTTATTGAGCTATAACTTACTTGAAGAATGATGATGGACACCTTGATAGCCTTCAGAAACCCTTAGGAACTGATTTGATTCCACTTGGAGAGAAAACATGACGTTGAGAGGAAAACGTAGTGTGCGGGGTAGAAAATATAGCGTGCAAGCTAGAAAACATAGCGAGGCTACTTGGCATCACTTTTGGAGTATGTCTGAGCTTGAAATTTCTGAGGAAGCACTTGTTGATAAATGAGAGCTATTTATCAATGGGATGAATGAGAAAATTAGTTTTAAATGGTCTTTTGTAGCTTGTAATAGTCAATTTTCTTCATAGTAGTGGGATGGCTACCACATGTTTTTTTCATTTTTGCTTTGAAAGCTATGGAACTTTCTATGCAGCTTAGGAACATTAGGAATATATTACATCATGTTTAATGAAAATTATACTTGAAACAAACTTTATTGAGAAATATCCCTTCTTATACTCCTTCATTTTCCATATTTATACATGAAATGATTGATTTTGATGATTTAAACCCTAATGATCTAATGGAGACACTGAACTGAATGAAGACCATGATGGCATGAATGAAAAGAATATGGAGACCTTGAAATGATGACTCATCCAACTGAGAGATGATAATGACCAACAAGTGATATTTTTTTAGAAGGAGCAGTAATAGTCCTAGACATCACTAGCTAGTGACCAATTTTTTATTTGAAGACCTATTGAAAACATGAAAATTAGACTCGACACCCTAATAAAATTTTGAAAGAGCCCATTTGATCACTGATGACAGGCAGAACCGAATGACACTAACAAGACCAAAAATGATTTAGATTGGATCATTATATTGTTTGAAATCCATATAAATGTTTTTAGAGTGACAAAAGTGTAGGAATCAACTCACAAGATCTTTTTAACCAACGTGATGTAGTTCAGAAAATTAGGGTCTAAAAAAATTCGGGAGTAGTTTGAGCAATAAAATAGATTTATTTTTTTTGGGGAGGTGGGGTGGGGAAGGGTTGGTGAGGAATTTATTTCTTAAATGAGACACCTTTTAATGTTATTCTACAGTACACAATTACCTTTCTAATGATGTGTAATTTTCCTTAATTGGAGTCCATATGCAAAATTTATGCCACTCGGAAGTTGACCTTTCTGTGTTGACCACCATAAATCGAGAGGATGCCACATCAGTGAATACTCATGGATAATGTGGGAGCCACATGATCATAATTAAAAATACTATAAGATTCAATATTTAAACTCTAATTAAGAGTTGAAAGAATCAAACTTAACCATTAGTAGGCTATCGCATTGTGTATAACTAGGCCACTAGGAGGAAAAAGGGTTATATTCTATTCGAGTGCATTTTGTTTCATATATGAAAAAAGTAGCCAAGAGGGATATGGGGAGATTAAATATAAAGGATTTATGCATTGTAGCAACCCACATACCACATGTCACACTTTTTTGTACTTGCATCCATTTTTCCGTTTAGAAAAAGAAAGAACACAACCTCACCTTCTAGTTAGGTTTCTCCTAAAAGGGTTTCCCAGGATATATTTTGCCATTGTGATTTGTGATTTTTTATTTCGATGTTCTCTATTTTTGCATAATTAAAATTTGCATGCATACACAATAAACAATAATTAATAGATCTACAAATTTAAGAAGAAATAAACCCTCATAGTATTGATTTCAGATTTTCTAATATATTTTAGTATATTTATTATGACAAATTGAATAGTGGAATATCCACAAAAATTTATGGATGAATGCAATAAGATTTGAAGCTATTACAACTAGCACAACCATATAAATTAAACTCGTAGTCCAAATTATAGACAAAATGACCATTTTCACGACATTTTTTATGGTTAATTTTAACCAAATCCAGTAGAGATTTTTAAAAACTCGAGTTTAAGTTATCTAATCTATATAATTTGAGTGCCCGGGAGGGTTTTCCACGATGTTAAATCTATTTATGCATTCAAAAATTATTTTTAAACAAAAAAAAAACATTCTTTCTTGAAATTGTTTTCCATGATTTGGGCCAAAAAGTTTATTTCGTCTATAAGTTATACTATGCCTAAATTATATCGTTGGTAAATGTTGATAAACATCAATTCATAATAAATATCAAAGCACTTCATCATACATCTCAAATTGCCATAAAATAATAATAGAAAATTAACTAAATTATAACTTTATTGTTATTATTATTAGTATTTTATATAAAAAAATAATATATAAGTTAAACATATATATACATTTAAAAAAACATGTAACAAAATTATTATTCATGGAGATTCACCTCCACTATATTATGGATATTCTATAAAGAAATTTTGTTACAATACCATGGGCCAATATAATAGCTTATCAATACCACATGTCCAAAACACCATAATTCATTTCATATCACACTTGTTTAGTTAACAATATTTTAACGATATGGCGCAGGAATTGAGAAGTCATTTTCAGCAACTGCTCACCGAGCCCATACCAAATCGGGAAGATGCTATAGCCCAAATAACACAGCATATTCCCTCTATCATCACAAGGGAGCAGAATCTCGCCTTACTACGTGAAGTCACTCTGGAGGAAGTTGAAGCAGCAGTTATGCACTTACCCAGGAATAAAGCTCCAGGACCGGATGGCTTTACAGCAGAATTTTTTAAGGTAGCTTGGAAGTTTATGGGTCCGGAGATAACGGAAGTGGTCGAGGAATCTAGGAGACATCGTAAAGTTTATCCAGCCCTTAATGCCACCTTCATTACATTAATTTCGAAACAGGAGCATGTGGATACGCCGATGGGTTTTCGACCAATTGCACTTTGCAATGTCATTTATAAAATTCTTTCCACTATTATGGTGAACCGACTCAAGCCACTTCTTCTGATGCTGATTTCACTAGAGCAAACAGGATTTGTTACAGGGAGGCAAATTCTAGGTGGCATCGTCACAGCGCAAGAGGCGATTCATTCGTTGCAGTCCACAAAACGAAAAGGAATGCTAATAAAATACGATTTAGCCAAAGCCTATGATAGAATTAATTGGTCTTACCTATTGGCAGTGCTTAAGGGTTTCGGATTTGATCAGCGATGGTTGCAGTGGTTGTTTTCTTTCATCTCGACGCCACATTTCTCTATTCTTCTTAATGGCATTCCTTTTCAGCGTTTTAATATTTCACGTGGTCGTAGGCAGGGCGATCCCCTGTCGCCTTTTCTCTTCATAATCGCTGCAGAGGGGCTGGGCCGGTTAATCAAGGCCTCGTTATCACAGTGTAAGCTGCAAGGTTTGAAATTATGGGGTACTCATATTGCTTTGACTCATCAACAATTTGTTGATGATATTCTACTCTTTTGCCAGGCTTCTGTCCGAGAGATCAGAATCATCCTTAAACTCCTTGATCTATTTATGGCCGCTTCAGGTACTCTTGTTAACAATGATAAATCTTATGTTTTTTTTTTTAATGTCAACAATGCTTGTCAAGTGTATCTTGCCCGCCTCTTAGGTTTTCGTATTGGCTCATTTCCAATGAAGTATTTGGGCATTCTTTTATGTCAAACCCAGTTGAAAATTGCAGATTGGAAAGAGCTCCTTACCAAAATGGCACAAACGCTGCACAATTGGGCGTTTCGAGTGCTTAATGCTCCTGGATGATTAATATTATTAAAATCAGTTCTACAATCTATCCCAATATATCAACTTTCAGGCAGCGCTGCCCCGAAGAGTATCTGCAATCAGTTGGTGTGTGTTTAAAAAAAATGTATGGCAAGGAGCTCAAAATAGTCAGAAGTGGGCTCTCACGTCGTGGCAGACGTTGATCAAATCCAAATCTTTAGGGGGTCTTGGTCTCCGTGACCCCTTCATCCTCAACCAAGTAATGGGTGCAAAACTGTGGTGGCGGTGGCTCCAGGGAGGCGAGGACTTATGGAAGCAAATTTGGGAAAGTAAGTATGCGATGCCACATTCAATTTCAAGGAAATTAAAAATTGATGTTGTTCCGAAAGGCTCTACAATTTGGAATCTTGCAGTGGGCAATAGATCTCTCATTCACCAGCGTGGCTTCTGGGAAATCAGGAAAGGTACAACGGCACTTTTTTGGGAGGATTCGTGGCAACAACGTGAAAAATTATTTACTAGGCTGGATCTTGCAGAACTCTTTTTATTTACCAATACTCCTCCACATCGCCTGATTTTTCACTATTGGACAGAACCTCGGTAAACTCAATGGCGGAGATGGGAAACAAAATATGATTCCCTGATGCGCCAGACACCCTACAATGGACTAATTATGACAAAGCGCTGACTACTCGAAAAATTATAGCCAGAACTTGTACTGACATTCTCTGTTGGGGTTATCAACCTCATGGGATGTTCACTATTCACGAGGCTTATCGAATTCATGCTCACATTCACCAGGATCAAGGATCTCCTATTTGGAAGAAAATATGATCCATGCACCACTGGCCTAAAGTGGAGTACTACCTGTGGATTCTTAGTCATAAGAAAATTCTAATGTGGGATAATTTGCAGAAGAAAGGTATGTATGGGCCATCGTTTTTTCCTTATGCAAGCAAGCCACTAAAACAATTGAGCATCTCTTTAATAGTTGTACATATGTTGATCTCCTCTGGCGACGATTGGAATTCACATTTAGGAAATTTTCTCGGGATCCCTCTGACATTTCTAACACAACATTGAAGTGGCGAAAAGGTGGCTATCACTGTGTTGTTTTAAATCGGGCATGGACACTAGCACTAGGGTTCTTAATTTGGGATCTTTGTAAGGAACGCAATCAACGAATTTTCAAAGGTGAAGAAAAGCTTGCCAATATGGTATGGGACACTGTCACTGCTAACATCAGAGAAACTATCTTGGTTGAGAAATGGTTGCAAGATGATTGGCAAGCAAATGGTGTTGAAGCACAAATTTTGCAAACTTTAAACCTCAATTCCCAAATGCTATCTCCAAATCTCTAGAAATTCAGAGTTCCAATGCGAAATCTCCAACAGTCCTGGCAGCCGCCTCATTAAACTGAATTTTGATGGTGCCTCTAAAGGAAATCCAGGACAAGCAGGCTGGGAGTTGTTTTCAGAAACTCCCACGGTGCAGTGTGTCGAGTCTATGCAATGGACCTTGGCTATGCAACAAATAATGAGGCAGAACTGACTTCTCTTCAACAAGGGTTAATTATAGCCAAACGGGAAAATTTCTAGCGTCTAATTGTTGAGGGAGACTCTGCTATGGTCATTGCTGCTTTGACTAAATTGCAACACGGTACTCACGGTCTAAAATTAGTAAAATTTGGCGCACTGCAACCTTACTTCAAGATATTGGGACCTTGATTAATCAATTGGCTTACATTATTCCCTCTCATATTCGGTGAGAATGTAATGAAGCAGCGGATTATCTAGCAAACTAGGGATGTCAAAATCTTGACAGACAAATTGACATCACACCTTCTGCAAGGTCATGGAATATTGAATTTCACTCTTTGCAACTTATTGTTGCCAGAGACATCCAAGATCACCCCCGATCGGGGTGCCACCTTGATCATAGAAAGCAGATCACTGATCTCGCTGTCAGCTGCATTTAAGATCCTGAGCTCGCTGTCAGTGTCCCACTTGAGGCACCGCCTCTTCGCATGCGAACCCGATCTTTAGTAATGATGCCCTCATTTGTTGATGCAACGCCCCTGCACGGTGTTTCGTTCTCAAGGTTTATGTTGTCTTGCTTTTCTCCATTCTGTATTACCTCCATTTCGATCAGGGTTGGTGGTGCTCACAGTCGCGTTCGGAGTTGGATACCGCGGCAGTTCAGTGGATTCTCACCTCTCCAACTTAACAGAACCAGGGTTTGGTATGTTATGTCTCTCTTCTTTCAACTGAACTTTCGTTCTTCTTTCCCATTCGCTCTGCAAATCTCCAATGAAAAGGGTTCGGGTATCCTTATCCCTGTATGCAAGTTGCATGTTGATTTGAAGGTAGAACCTTGTTTTAGGAGCCCCCCTCCTTGTCTTTGGCTCATGCTTCGGGTTCTTCAGGTGTTTTATGTTGGATTCAGTTGTCCTGTTTCATCATATTGTTCCCTGCGCTTTGGTGATTGTTCTGGGAGGTTATGATCTCAAGCATGCATTGCTTTCAGAGTCGTCTCTGTTTTTGACCTCACACCCCTCTCTTCGCTATTCATTATACTTCTCTGCATGTGCATTGCAAGGGGTTTGTTTTCAATTTTACTACCATCCCACGGGGTTATATATGCCTCGACAGATGCATGCCAATTGTTCTTATATGTTGGGCAAGCACACTGGTTTTATGTCACTTCTGCCTTGTTATATGGTTTTCGCCGGGCTCTTTGCCTTCTACTTTCAATGGGTTGGATCAATGCGATCTGCTAGCATGTAGCTGATCGCCCCCACTGTTGCGTATGATTTTGTTTTCCGTCCTCACCGATATCCTTTGTTTCTCTCGTTATATTTAGCAGGCTTCTTTGGTTTTTCCATGACAAAATCCAGAACTTCTAGACGCAAGAAGAAAGCGCCGACTTCTCCTTCCAATGTCTCTGCGAGGCCTAACAAGAGAGGCCGGAAAACTAATGAGCAGGTTATAGACAAGCTAGCCCACACATATACGGTTAATACCCCTCCGCATATTCAACAAAGGATACAGAGTTGGGAAAAGCAGAATTATGTTGATGAGGTTGACGCTCAACAGCAGCAAGATATGATGGATTTTCTCACTGACCCTGGTAGTACTCGATGCAGGATCTCTCTTTTCCAGCGATCTATTAAAATGTATTGGAAGTTTAAGTGTGTTCTTACTAAAGCACTGATGAGTATGAAGGACCAGGAAGTTCATACTTCCATTCTTTTTTACCTTTATCATATAAAGCAGGACATGAGCTCCATGAAAAAAACCTTGATGCAGCAGAATGCCAGAATTGGATGAATCAAGGAGCAATTGCGCACGATGCAATGGGTGGAGATGCCTGGGTCCTCAGCGAAAGACCCAGCCCCAGTGGATTCTTCGGATGGATAGGCACTCTCTGGTTTTCTAGTTTTTTTTTGTATGTTTTTTGTCAATCGAACTTATCATTGTAGTTTCATATGTAAATATTATGGTCATAGCTGAGTAGTACATGCCGCTACTGAGAGAGTGAAACAGTACCAATTTTGGTTAGCTTTTAACTTTCTAAGATGGCCAACAGACCTGGTTTCCTTCAGGCAGGTTGAGGCGCATATTTTGGTTGTATATATTCAGCGACTTGCTTAATCTAATAGAAAATTCAGGTCCTACAAATTTCACAAAAAAAAACAATTTTTTAATTAATGAATTTTATTAAAAAGCAAAAAAAAAAGACAACTATTTTTTTAAATAATTCTTAGCCTTTGATTTTTCTATACTACTAATAATATTATATAATAGTCTAGGGAGGTTAAATCCCTCCCATTCACCTAATCACCTAATAATTATTAATAATTAAATTAAAATAATGAAAACTTTATTCCACAATAGACATGCCTATTGACATAATAATATACTTGAGATGAGTTCAATATTTCTTAAAAATTACCAAGTAAAAAAGATAATAATCATTCCTCCCAAATATCCAAAACAAATACAATTATGTAATATACCAATACTTATCTAAAACCATTTCCCTTTATAAGATTTAAAATCTCCTACATCAACCAAACAATAAATCCCCCATAAATCCCCACCTTGTGTGCTCCAACGTACATTAGGGAAGATCACCGATTAAGATGTATTTCAAAAAGGATAAAAGGGAGATAATTCTCTAATTTCGTCTCACACCAAACACCACCCTTGGATGTGTGAAATCTCTACATTCAATTTGGAGGGGAAACTAACTCGAAGAGCTCAAAGCTACTCACTTGGACCGTGAAACCATTAGCCTTGGCCAATTGGTTTAACCCAATATACTCTCATCATATCTAGAATTTACATAGCTCAAATTTCCCTCCTAAATTTGATCATATAGAGGGTTTACACTTTGGATTCAATGGCACATCGAGATGGAATTTAGGGCACTCCTTGATGTGCTCTCATCCCTCCACAGATTTAAGTGCAGACTTACATTACACGATATGAGACTTCCCTGAGATAGATCCATGGCCCTTGACTTTCCCTCCGAAGTTAACTGGTGAAGGGGCTAGGTTGGAGCCTTCGTTCCTATTACACAAGTCAATATGCTTAAAAAGGGCATAGGGCAATGTGTCGAGTGGTGGACACATATGTCTATACGCTCCTGTCTCCATGACATAGAAGGGGTTCATTCTCCTACTATAAAGAGATAGCCACAAATGCTAGAAGCCTTTTCCAAACCTATTCGTTCCTATTACACAAGTCAATATGCTTAAAAAGGGCATAGGTATATGTGTCGAGTGGTGGACACATATGTCTATACGCCCCTGTCTCCATGACATAGAAGGGGTTCATTCCCCTACTATAAAGAGATAGCCACAAATGCTAGAAGCCTTTTCCAAACCTATTCGTTCCTATTACACAAGTCAATATGCTTAAAAAGGGCATAGGTATATGTGTCGAGTGGTGGACAGATATGTCTATACGCCCCTGTCTCCATGACAGAAGGGGTTCATTCTCCTACTATAAAGAGATAGCCACAAATGCTAGAAGCCTTTTCCAAACCTATTAGTCTTAGGTGTAGTTTTTGATTTCATATAGTGAATGTTTTTTTTATCTTTGGTAGACCTCAGGGCAGAAATGATGACACATAATAAGTCTTTTATAGCGAATATTTTTCAAGTCTAATAGACCTTAGAGTCAAGGTATGATAACACATAACAAACCCAAATTTGAGTGGGTTTTATTTATTTAACAATATAACTTATTCCGATAGAAATGCTATGCATAAGCATTAGTTATAAAGACTTTAGAAAGTCCAAGTCAAAGTTTTAAACAAATTTTATTAATTGATAAATTTATAAGTGAGCATTTTTATAAATGAATTTATATGTGCGATATATATTTCTTTTACTTGTTCTTTATTATAAAATTATAATTTTATATAATTTTACTGTGAAGAGTTCAATTTCAATAATTTATTAAGACAACTTGACTTTGAGCACCTTATTAAAGAATTTATGCAAATGTCCATAACTTGGCATTTATCTTTCTTCTTTATATTAATTAACACAAATATTTTGAAATTCTGAAATTTTCGGTTGATCACATTCCTTATAGTACTTAATTTCTCTTTTTCCTTTTAATTCTTAATTATCTCACAGATTCTCTTTAAATTTTGACCCAATAATAATTTTATTATTATATCTTTATTTTGCAAAATGATTACCTCCTTTATCCCCTAATGTTTTAACCAAGATTAGAAATTCTCATGCCCTTCTAGCTTTAGAAAAAGGTGATGGTTTGAGTTAGAGTTTAAATCAAAATTTTAATAAGCCTTTGATCTTCTACATTGTTGCATATCTTCTTGTGCATACCATATCTAGCCATAGTCGCGCTTTCAATGAAAGAACTATTTGTTTTGAAGAATATGCTAAGACAGATTGTATATATTTTAATGTTGATATTGTAAGTTATAAATTGCTTTTGAATTTCTTCTATTTGAATTTATTTTATTTTCCTTCATAAATATCTGAAAATCTACATCCTTAAACCTCACATCCACATAAAATAATATAGGTGACAAGATTCTCAATTATCCCTCTACAAAGATCTTTCTCGCTTGTAATTATTTTAATATTCATAGTAAGCTTTCCATCATTTATCATTTTCTCTATTACTATAATTTGAATGAAACTTGTGGTGGATATCAATTCCACAATATTTAAGGAAATTTCTCAAGTAGTTATTATCATATATATGAAAAATTATGTGATCCTTTTTTTTCATTTAATTATTATGATTTTGTTTTATTAATATTAACAATTATAGCCATCTTTGAATACTAATATTCAAAGATCTTTGGTTGCTTTCCAAAATTGTATAGACTTCATAAAACAAATTAAAAAACATCACACAAAAATATCAAGAGAGTGATCATCATACTAATTAGCAAAGATCAAACACAACATCAAATAATATGTGATTCTTTCGAGCACACTCTTCTAACTAATTAACACATATACAAAAATAAAAAAATAAAAACAAAAAACACCCTTTTTAACCACAACATCATAATGAATTCTTCAAAAACCATTTTTAATATTTCTAAATCATAATTTTTAAAAACTATAAATAAAAAACATATAATCTATAAAACATTAATATAAAGAATCAGATTAAAATTAATATAAAACAAACCATCTTTGATATATTTTGTAAAAAAAATAAAAAATAAAAATTTATTAGCACATTTTCTCCAATTCTCCTTCTACGACCATCATTAGAAAATGTGACTAGAATGAAAATTGATGATAACCTTCTATTTTGCATTAAAAAGTATCTAATTAGCACATTTTCTCTGCTTCTTCTAAGACAGCCACTGCAAAACATGAGTATATGACCCCAATTATCCATAACCTATTCCCCAAACATTTAAACTGAAACTGAAATTTAATATTTAAACTCAAACTCAACTCTAAATGTACTAGACAAAAAATATTAGTAAAAGATGACTTCAAAATATTAAAGCGTGATACGGAACATTTTAAGCCAATAGACGGGAAAATTTAACAAAATACAATCTCATAAGATCAGTGTAAAACATATCGTAGAATATGGAGATTATATTAATAAAACCGTGTACCAGAGCACTCCTGAATTTACAAAGCCTCTCAGAAGTACTATCTGCTCGACAGAAGGGACACATTACAATAGAGTTTCGTTAATCTCAAACAACACAAACTATTACAAAAGATCTCCGACTAGAGATAAAGCTTTAGCTACTTAAGACCACCCAAAAACAAAATATTTAACACTAGAGAACTGTAATATAGTTTTCATGTACATTACCGCCAAATGCCAGAAGAGCGATAATCAAAATTTGCATTGAGTTGGCGTGAAAAAAGCAACACAAACTTCAGATAACACGAAGCTCGTTCCCTGGGATTTTCTCTACAGTAAATTCCAGGAACCTCCAGTTTGTTAAGTTTCCAGTGTATTCAAAATATCCATTTTTTGCGTTTGCCACGCCACTGCCATTTCTCTTTAAATATTTTTTCGCAGGTTTATCCTCACTTTCACTTGGATCTTGGACCATACCCGTGTACTCCCATTTACATTTATGAAAGCTACACGTGGTCAAAACTTTCAGAGGCTTTTCACAACAGGGGCAGACACAATCACAACTGTCCTTTGCTAAGTCAAACTTTCCATACCCTCCTTTAGCAAGTTCACAACTGACATTCTTCTGGTATTGGCTGCAGGTGCGTGTGCCACATATGCCGTAGAATGTGATACCACGATAGACAACATCCCACATATCTGCAAGTGACTCACTGAACTTGAAAAATCTGATGTCAGTCATGCTGGAAAATCGAACTGGATTGTAACCACCTAAATCTGTATAGTCACAATCACAAAGTTAAGAGATGTAAATTATGAGTAGCAAACCTCAGACAAGAAAGCCACCACCAAAGATCTTACATGGAGCAGCAGTCCATGACTGACATGAAACAACTATCGGACAGCCAGGCATTATGACAAGTTGTAACCAACAGCGTTTCACTCTTTTCTTCTTGAAGACCTGCAAAACAAAGGCCTGTGTCAATTTAAGAAAACTCATCGTGGACATGCATGTCAAACGTAAACTCATTTCATATACCTTACCACCAACACCTTATGTCGCAGACTCAGTTCAGTCACCCTTATGCGAATTTTTGCAACTGTAACCGATTAAATAGTTGCCCCTTCCGGGCGGCAACTGGAACGAATCAATGAAGTACGCTTGCTTAATTAATTAAGAAATCTTCACCAAACAGTTCGAATCCTAATGATGTGTTGTAGTATCCGTAAGATTTCAGTTTTTAATGAAATGATTCCCGCCACCTATTTACATGAACCTCAATTAATGAGGGTGATTGCGTGAATAGTTTATTGGTGCATGATAGATTTTGATTTCTTACTTAAGCTTCGTTGTCACACAATCTTTATTTCATT
This sequence comes from Pinus albicaulis, assembly GCA_034641835.2. Lineage (NCBI taxonomy): Eukaryota > Viridiplantae > Streptophyta > Pinopsida > Pinales > Pinaceae > Pinus > Pinus albicaulis. The sequence goes on along the minus strand of CM076569.1, from coordinate 96,214,772 downwards.
GCCATCCAGTTGTATTGTCAACATCGGTAACTAAAAATTTTGAAAATCTTTAATAGAGACGGACTCCGGAATTAAATGTTTTCGATTTGACGGTGTATTTATGCATTTGATCCTTATTTATTACCTAACCTAAACTTTAATGCCCATTAAATGGTATAAGACATCATAAGATTGATTGCCTAACCCAAACTTTAATGCCCATTAAATGGTATAAGACATCTTAAGTTGGACATAAGATTGATTGAGAATTAGTCATGATAAAACGGAGTTTAGTTAGTTGTTGGCTTTTAGTTGATTGGTTGAAGTTTTTGGCTTTATGTTATGAGGATGGGTTCAATTTTTTTTGAGTCTATTAAATTAAATTTAAATGTTTTTGATTTGACTATGTATTTATGCCTTTGATGTTTATTTATTACGTAGACATAGACTTTAATGCGCATTATTTGGCTTTATGTTGAGTATGGTTTCAATTCTTTTTGAGTTCATTAAATTAAGTTTAAATGTCTTTTTATTTGACTGTGTATTTATGTTTTTTACGTTTATTTATTACCTACACCTAAACTTTAATGGGCATTAAATGGTATAAGACATCTTAAGTTGGATCTAAGATTGATTGAGAATTAGTAATGATAAAAAGTAGTTTAGTAGTTGAAGTCTTTTTGCCAAAGTTTTTGGCCTTATGTTATGAGACGAGAATGGGTTCAATTCTTTTTTATTCTATCAAATTGAATCATTAAAAGTTGCTACATGAAAATAAACACTATTTATAAAAAATTGATCAAAAATTTCTACACACAAGTTTCATGGATGCCTTATTCTAAAAAAAGATTGATCTAAAATTTCTAAACACACGCTCCATGAATACCTTAAGATTGGGATTTCTTAAATAGGGGAGGGACGTCATAACTTGTGCACCCTCCCTTCCACCTCAGTAATTGATGTGGAAACATGTTCAAATGATAGAGCCACTTGTCACGGTTGTGTGGCTTATTAATACCCGCTTTATGGGAGGGTTTAGGGTTTCTACTGGCTCGTTTTGTGTGATGTCTTTGCCGCTCCGTGTATGTTGTATGTGTCTGGTGTGTGGGCATTTCGCTCCACCAACAATTGTCCAATGAAGCTCCAGTTCCTGTTCACTTGGTTTGTCGTTGCGGTTCCGCTCGTCTGCTATTGTTCTCCGATGGGGTTCATTTGGGGTTTATGGCAACCAATATTATTGTTTGCAGAGGTTGGTTTCTTGTTTATGGGTCTGTCATTGTTGCACTGCTCACTCAGAATTCTTGTTTGTACCCCTAGTCACTCACCTGCCACTTCTCCTTGTACGAGCCACATAACTAACTCTTGTCATAGATGAAACTACGTGCCAAATTATTGTATGCATTTAGTTAAGAATAATTGAAAATTATGCTTTCATACAAGCTCAAACATATCTTTGCTTTATTACAAGAAAATATCAAAATGTATGTTAGTAGCAGCTTAAGAGATTTTCATACATATGCCTTTTTGACAATATCCTTAAAAAAACAAATATACAGAAGGAATTAGTTGTATGTCTTCAAATATATCAATGATTGTTGTTTCGATAACTTGTTTTTATACTTTAAATACCATGATTATATTTGTACTTGGAAAACTATTGCCAATGTGTTGAAATTGACCTAGAGTTGGTTGTGTGTCTTCAATTATATAGAAGCTCTAGGAGGAATTTCAACTAAAAAAAAGTGGCATTGGTTCCTTTTCTAGTTAAGATGTTGATCTAGTAGTTGTTGTTTGAATTAATTTTTTTAGCCTCATGTTTGTCATTATTGTTATCCATAATCATCGTAATCTCCAAGCATGGAGGAATTTGTAGGCTGGCCTTGTTAAAGGAATTACTGTTGATCTGGTCTAGTTATTGTTGTTTGAATTCAATTAAATCCTTAAATCTTGAAAATTGTAAAGTCTTTGTTTAAAGTCTAACAAGATTGGAGACACTCACAAACATCCTAGGTTTGGATTCCGAAGACATTGTAATTTAACATGTTCAAATGATAGAGCCACTTGTCACGGTTGTGTGGCTTATTAATACCCGCTTTATGGGAGGGTTTAGGGTTTCTACTGGCTCGTTTTGTGTGATGTCTTTGCCGCTCCGTGTATGTTGTATGTGTCTGGTGTGTGGGCATTTCGCTCCACCAACAATTGTCCAATGAAGCTCCAGTTCCTGTTCACTTGGTTTGTCGTTGCGGTTCTGCTCGTCTGCTATTGTTCTCTGATGGGGTTCGTTTGGGGTTTATGGCAACCAATATTATTGTTTGCAGAGGTTAGTTTCTCGTTTATGGGTCTGTCATTGTTGCACTGCTCACTCAGAATTCTTGTTTGTACCCCTAGTCACTCACCTGCCACTTCTCCTTGTACGAGCCACATAACTAACTCTTGTCATAGATGAAACTACGTGCCAAATTATTGTATGCATTTAGTTAAGAATAATTGAAAATTATGCTTTCATACAAGCCCAAACATATCTTTGCTTTATTACAAGAAAATATCAAAATGTATGTTAGTAGCAGCTTAAGATATTTTCATACATATACCTTTTTGACAATATCCTTAAAAAAACAAATATACAGAAGGAATTAGTTGTATGTCTTCAAATATATCAATGATTGTTGTTTCGATAACTTATTTTTATACTTTAAATACCATGATTGTATTTGTACTTGGAAAACTATTGTCAATGTGTTGAAATTGACCTAGAGTTGGTTGTGTGTCTTCAATTATATAGAAGCTCTAGGAGGAATTTCAACTAAAAAAAAGTGGCATTGGTTCCTTTTCTAGTTAAGATGTTGATCTAGTAGTTGTTGTTTGAATTAATTTTTTTAGCCTCATGTTTGTCATTATTGTTATCCATAATCATCGTAATCTCCAAGCATGGAGGAATTTGTAGGCTGGCCTTGTTAAAGGAATTTACTGTTGATCTGGTCTAGTTATTGTTGTTTGAATTCAATTAAATCCTTAAATCTTGAAAATTGTAAAGTCTTTGTTTAAAGTCTAACAAGATTGGAGACACTCACAGACATCCTAGGTTTGGATTCTGAAGACATTGTAATTTTGCAAGTTGTTTCGCTGCTAATGGTAGCCTTAGCTCCGTTCTCGGACCTAGTTATAAAGTGCACTGCCTAGAAAAAGATTTTTTTGTTGTAATCTAGTTAATTTTGTTATACAATTGGCCTTTATATGGATTTGGAGCACTAAGACATAAGCCTACAAAACTATTAAGATATAATTCGTTACAAGGTTCAAATATATCAAATTTAAATCCTATTGTATTTAATATGTCAAATTTAAATTCTATGGTTAGGCCAGATGTCTATCATGTTATGTATATGTTCAAACTTACAGAGAATTGAGTTGGTCCCTCATATAATTTCCTAGATGATTTGCAAGTTGTTTCGTTGCTAATGGTAGCCTTAGCTCCGTTCTCAGACCTAGTTATAAAGTGCACTGCCTAGAAAAAGATTTTTTTGTTGTAATCTAGTTAATTTTGTTATACAATTGGCCTTTATATGAATTTGGAGCACTAAGACATAAGCCTGCAAAACGATTAAGATATAATTCATTACAAGGTTCAAATATATCAAATTTAAATCCTATTGTATTTAATATGTCAAATTTAAATTCTATGGTTAGGCCAGATGTCTATGATGTTATGTATGTGTTCAAACTTACAGAGAATTGAGTTGGTCCCTCATATAATTTCCTAGATGATTTAGTGAAACCCACCTACACTCCTAAGTATCATAAAACCCTTGCAGACAGATGTTCAGCGCAATATTTTGATGTTCATTTGCTTGCTAATGTTTTTGAATAGCATCATAGTGTAAAACTTATTGTATAATAAATTATAAATGCTCTATGAATAGACGGTAGCAAAAAATAATTAGTAGTGATAATTTTCCAGTGATTTTCACTCCCATTAGACTTGATCTCTCATCATTGAGTTGTAAAAAAAAACATAATGGTCAGATCAATATTTTGATTTCATATGGTCTAGTTACTGTTGTTTGAATTAAATTAAATCCTTAACTCTTGAAAATTGTAAAGTCTCCATTTGAAGTCTGACAAGGTTGGAGATACTCACAGACATCCTAGGTTTGGATTGGGAAGACATGGTAATTTTACAAGTTGTTTGGTTGTTGAGAGTAGCCTTAGCTCTGTTATCGGACCTAGTTATAAAGTGCACTGCCTAGAACTATTGATAACATTGATAACAAATGCAACTAAGAGAAATGACAAAGATCACCGTTTTGGTCAGAATTTGGTGAATATTTTTTTTTTACAATCTGTTTACTCTGTTGTTTTAAATAGTATTCTAACAATTTAATCCATTCAGATCTGCTTGGAGATTAGGCTACATATTCATGTTGCTTTTAATCTCATTATTTAGAGAATTTAAATTATGGGGAGTTAATGAGATCAAATGATCCTTGCAAAATATTTTTTGCCGAAGTGGTATTGACAAGTTGTTATTTACAACAACAATCAAGCTCTCATTGTAAAAAATACAGACTCTACAAACCTATTATATACTTGCTTGCACTCAATAGGCATAATATGGTGAGAGGCCTTCCCTCATTGAAAAAGACATGATTTGTTCTCTAGTTGTTATTGATTTATGTCGACACTGGTGATGATATCTAACATTCTTAAAGAGCATGGCATTCACCAACACCTGAACGTTGTATATACATCACAACAAAATGATGTTTCCAAGAGGTAGAAGTGTATCATTATGGAAATGGTGCACAACATGATTGAGGAATCAAATTTGGATTGGTCATATTGGGCAGAAGAAATTCGCACATCATTTTACTTGTTCAACTATGTGCCCACCAAAGTACTTGACGAGATCACACCACATAAAACACGGGATGGGTATAATCCTTCTAATTCACTTCTGGATGTTTTTGTTTTCGAAACTCATATGCATGTTCCAAATAAGAAGGTAGATAATTAAGTCTTTACAATGTACATTTATAGGGTACAATGAAGAGTGAAAAAACCTACCCACACAAATATCCTAAAATCAGGTAAATATACATTAGCAAAGATGTTGTATTTGATGAGAAGGGTGAGTCAATATACCCTCCACACAATGAAAGGGTGAATATTGGTGAAATATCACTGCATCTTATAAAAATGACAGTGACCTTCATCTTATTCACTATAAATTTAATATAAATTTCATCTAGATTGGTTTCATGTATCAACAAAATATGAAAAGTACTTGAAGGAAGGGAAGCATAAAGTAGTTTCTACGTCTATTTTTTCCATTCCAAATTTATCACTGACAGCGAGTTGAGCAAGAACCTACAGTCATTTATCACTAAATGATTTTCCACTGTTTATTTCCTCATGTCATCAATTTATGTTATAAATCCTAGACAACCTTTTGAAAGAATTGTGTGGATTCTCCTTGTTAATTTAGGTGGTCATCTAGTTGTTCTTAAATTGTAGCTAGGAGGCTCATTTTCCAATAAATTATGAATCAAGAAATAATTTTTATAACATTGTTTTGGATTTGGGATGAATGTCTAGAACTTTATATGAAGTTCTTCGTGCTTGGAAATTGTACTGTAGAAAAGGATTGGTGTTAAACTATAAATGAGTTATGTTCTTTTTCATGTGTAGCTAGCCATACTAGCCAGTACTTTGCATTATGTTTGTGTCGTATTTTCCAGTCAACTTGAAAATGATTCAAAATATAGAAAAATAGAAAAAAAGTATATTTTTTCATGAAAATAAAATTGTAAAAAAATTGAAATAAAGACTCAGAAATGAAAATACAACTGTAAGAAAATTGTGTTGTAATTAAAAAAACTAACCTGGATATACTGTGAAATGTTTTAGGGTGTGTTTTGCGCTGATTTGTCTCCAAGGATGGTGAATAGTTTGATTGTGAAACATGCAACTTCAATGGTGGTTGAACTTCTTTTATAATTTTGTGCACTTGAATTTAATTAGTGGCAATGATGGACATGGATTGCAATGGCTTCATTTTGCATGTGTGATCAAGATTGATTTGGATGTGATCCAATGGTTGGGAATTTGTTTTTGTTGATCCATGTGCTTTGATCTGTTTTAATAAGAAATAGAATAAGTTGAGTGTCATTAATTGAATACATTGGGTTTAAATGTTGAATAACACAACAATTATGGCTGGCATACATTAACTTTTATTATGTGCAGGTATGGATATGCATTTGCAATATATAGCATCAATTTTGATGAGTGGGGTTGAAGTGACTGCTACTTTGTACTTCTGGAATAAACCAATTTGGAAGGATTTATGGTTTTATGAGTTTTCTAGTTAGGAAAATATGAGTTGTACTCTTAATACTTAACATGCTATTTATGAACAGTTGTGGGCCCAAACAATGTTTTGAGAAATTTTGGACATAATTTAAAATATAATTGGAGTTTATGTTATTTGTCTTCTTCTTTTTTTTAAATATTGGTTGCACATATCTCAATTTCTCGTGGGTTGGTGGGACCAATACTATAACAATTACTAGTCCCTTCACATTAGACATATTTCCCCTAAATAACCTCCATTTTTCCTTTGTCACGCCTATAAAAGTGTGGGCAATGATGCTTTGTATATTTACCATGGACACACCCAACAAAAATTATTTGTCAAGTTTGATTTTCTTTTCTTTTGAATTTTATATAAGTTTTTTTTTCGTTTAAAAAGTTGATTGCTCCACAGATGTCATAAGATTAATAAAAAATTCTTAAATAAGCCATCTCTATTTTTTCTTTGTCATGCCTATATGAGTTTGGCCAATGATGTTTTGTATATTTACCATGGATGCACCCAAATAAAAATTAATTTGGAATAAGAAATTTCAATGATTAAATAAATTTATATTTTTCTAATATATATATATATATATATATATATATATATATATATATATTAAATTGGGTAGTACCTGATTTTTTCATTCATTTTCAAAAGGGCAAATTACATAATATAACCACTTTTGAGGTCTCAATATGCCCTAGTGGGAAACCAGATCTGTTGGCCATCAGAAGGCATTGTAATCCATCTAAAAAGAAAAATCAATCTATCATACTCAACTTTTAATGCCGAAAATGTTGCTAACTTTGACATAGTTCGACCAACTGGAAATAAACATAGATAAACATAAAAAGTAAAGACAAGCAAGACTAAAACCATCTTAGCCCTCTGAGGAATCGACAGGGGCCGGGTCTTTAGCACTGGACCCGAGCATCTTTGTTTGTTGCAGACACTTCAGGAGTTGCTCGATTCTTCTCAAACGAGCGTTCTGCTGTTGGATTTGAAATTGCAGTAACTGGAAATCCCTCTAAATTTTCTGCATTGCAGGATCTACTTGCATGAACTCTGTGGTATGCATGATGGCTTTTGCCACCAAGTGTTTCATCCGCCAATATAACTGCAGAGTTTGTTGTTATTGGGCTACTCTTCCTCTAGTATTTCTCGGATCCGGCACTATCATTTCTCCTTCTAGGATTATCTCCTCCTCCTCAGCTTGGCGAGTGAGGGTTTCCTCCCATTTAGCAATGACCTTACTCACTTGGATCAGGATTTCTTGTAGGTAAGTGAGAGTTTCATCTGTGATGTGATCGACCTGAGGTTTCCGCCTTGACCGCCTAGGAGACTGGGTGGATGTTTCCCCTTTTTCCTTTTGTGAACTACGTTTCCATGATTGTCTCTTCTTCAGCCCTCCTGATTCCTCCTTTACTACCTTCGCACAAGCCATTGGACATTGGTTGACAGGAATGAGGGACACAGTTGCAATGAGGGCTCGTGCCTTTCCACCGGAGGTCCTGTTCTACCTTCCCAACACTGTCACAGAGACACATCATGATTTCATAGACTACGACAATAACATATCAGTGAAATGACTATACAATTAACACCCCTGACTTTCCATATAAACTCGCGACTGTGACCCAACTCCTTCACCCACAACAACATTTTGAGGTCACTTGGGGTATTCTCGACTTACCCTATTCTCTGTATCATCTCCCGACTGTAACCCGACCCCCTTACCCCCTTCACCGTGTTGAGATCAGTTGGGGTATCCTCCCACGGAGAAGTTTCCTCTTCCCTTACATTTACCATATTCCTAGCAATCGAACTCACACCCTCTAGAGGCCAACCAGCCATTCATTTTCATGATTCCATAGCTCCATCCTAGATTTCGTGTCGCTGACCTGGACTTGCCATGGTCAACCCAAATCTCTACCCCCCTACTCATGTCCCTATCCCTCATCTTCCACAACATAATCTCGGATAGAATAGAAATTAACTGGCCCATGCCCACAGTGCTCTCGGTGGTTTCCCTAGACACCCAACCATGCATCATAACTATGCTCCTTGTGCCACAAGGCGATTTCGCTAGTTGCAGAGATCGTGACCGACGCTTCCAGCCTCCATCTCCCTCTGCTCCGCCACTTTTCTCACTATGCATGCAAGAAACCAAACAGACAAAATAAGATACCTGCGATTCAAACCACCTGAATTATCCTTGTTCATTGCGTGGAGCTTCCCTCGAGAGGAGCACCCAATTCTCCGCATGCGGTCACCTTCGCCGCCATTACCATTCCACTTGCTTTCGACCAGGCTAGCCAGACTGCCGTGCCACCTTACATTAACTACTCTCATCATTCCGTATAAGGATTTGTGCCCTCTCCACACCTCGATCAGGGGTTATTATATATATATATATATATATATATATATATATATATATATTGTTAAAGTTTTTTAAATTAGAGTTGTTTTTAGTGTGATTTTTTGAACTTTCCAGTGTCAAACGGAAAAATTTGAGGTGAAATTTTGATTTGTGTTATTTAAACTTATTTTTTGACTACATATATGGATTCAACACCCTGAAAAATCTCTAGGGCATTTCGATTGTGTAGGGGTTACCCATGAAGCTTATAATTTCAATAAATTCTTGCCAAATTTTAGAGAAATTAGACGGTAAAAATCCACCGGAAAAGCTTCCAAAAAATCTCACTAAAGAAACTAGTTTAAGGGAGTCGCCTTTAATGCGACTTTTGGAATTTTCAGTGGATTTTTTTGTCGAAATCTAGCGGAAAAATTTGAGGTGAAACCTTGATTTGTGTTATTTAAACTAGTTTTTTTACTGCATATATGGATTCAATACCCTCAAAAACTCTAGGAGTTGTGATTTCAATAAATTCGTGGAGGATTTTAAACAAACTAGACTAAAAAAATAAATCGTAAAACTTTTCAAAAAGTCGCATTAAAGACACCTAGTTGTTGACTATATTTTGATTATGATTAATGGTAGTTAAATATGGATGGACATTGTGTAGCATGGTTAATTAAAGTTAAATATAGTTTTCTACAATGGATTGTATTTTAATTTAGATTAATTTACCAAAAGATGCTCTATTAACTATTGATTGTGGGGAACCATCCTTTATTATAGTAAATCATAATTGATTATGGTCAACCATTGTTTACTATGGTGATTATCATTGAATTTACTAGATCATGTTGACCATTGTGAAAATAGTTCACAATTGTTAAGAATTATTGACTATCTTAAGTATGATTACTCATTATTGAATTTATTTGATTATGGTTAATCATATTAGTCATGGTGATCGAAGGTTGACTAATTTTATAACAAGTCTAATCATGGTTAAGGGTGGTTGACTATGGTTGTCTATACTTGTAAAAAAGCTTGAACATAGTTCATTATGGTTGTTCATGGTTTGGTTTAGGTCACTTTGGTTGATTTTGAAATATCATTTTTGGAACTATTTACATAAAGTTATTGATAGATAACCAGTGTCTAAGAGTATTAGTTACAACTGACCAATTTTTCATGAATTTAAATAGCACACTCTAAATATTCTATATTTTTGTCTTTTATGGGGCTTATTTTCTAGTCAACTTTGCTCAAAATCATACAATAATTTCTTAAAAATGCATTTTGAGTTGAAGTTTACATAATTCTAGTGCTTTAGAGTTTTTGAGAGAAATGCTATTTAAACAACTACAAATAATGATCTAGCGAAAAATCATATTGCTTAACACTGATTGATCATGTTCACCATGGTAGACTATTGTTAACTTGTTGAATTTATTGACATTGTTGATTATGGTTGGTTCTCTCAACTAAGATTGATCTAGATCATGGTAGACTACACTTCACTATTGATTATGGTAAACTTTAGTTGACTTTGGTAGATATTGGTATGTTTTTGGTGGTTATTATTCATGGTGGACGATTATAGGGGAATAGGATCCTTTATAGCTGGCTATAAGTGAGCATGACTCACATTGGTAAACTAGGGTGGAATATTAGTAAATGTGGCAAATTTGGTTTACTTAGACACATTGTAGTTGACTTTGGTTACCTTGTGTTGACTATGATTTGCTATAGATGATTGTTGCTAACAATGGCTATCTTCCATAGGGTTTGGTTAACTTTTTAACTTTTATATTCAGTTTTGTTGACTTTGGTTAGCTATCCTCACTTTTATTAAACTTGTTTAACTTTAATAAATTATAATTAATTTTGATTTTTTATAATTAACTATGGTTGACTATTGTTGACTTGGTTTGACCATTAGTTGATTTTGGTTAACTTTCATAGATTATTAATTTTGATTGACTCTGGTACAATTTCATTCATTATAATTGGCTTAACTATATTTAAAATCATTGATTATGATGGACTAACTATATTAACTTTAAAAAACTGTAATTAACTATAATTCAATAAAATTGGGACTACTAACTTAACTTTTATTGTCTATATAAACCATACAAAAATCATTTTTAAATGAAAATTTTAAACATTATAAAAATTAATTATAAATTTATATATATATATATTAAAAAAATTAAAATTTTAATTAATTTATTTGGAAGTAAAAATCGATGTATAGAACACATCAATACACTACACAGTACACCAATGTGTGTGTATTACACTTTTGAGTTGGAAACGTTGCGTAGGCTGAATGGCCCGTGCATGATTCTCTGATTCTCTGATTGGACAGTGGCACTCCATCGATTAAGAGGTGTAGCCCATTATTCTAACCATAATAGCGTCGGAGGTACGAGACGTGATGGAATTACAGTATAACTTATACTCGATGCTTTTGGACATTTGCAGAGTCTCGTCGTTTTGTAAATTATCGCACTACACTACCTATTTGTATAAACAATTGAGTTCTTGACTTTGTTCTGGCTAACTTTAGTTGGCTCAAGACCAACTAGGTCATTCTAGTGTGATTTATATGTTAAAGAAGCTGCATGTTTATGCGGTTGTAGAAAATGACGATATTATTTATTTTTAAATATTATTTCCAGTCTTCGTGACAGTCCACTACCCATCGTCCATCCATTTACGATATTATTTATTTTTAAATATTTTTTTTTTTTTTTAAATATTGGAATTGAGTAAAATTTATAATCAAATTTGTGATTTTAACAAATTTACAAATTATTCACTGAAAAATCTGTGAAAAATACTCTAAAACTTCAAACAAATTATGATCTATGCTTAATTGTCATACTTACTATAAACAACAAAGATAAATTATCTCTTAACAAAAATATAATAATGAAGCATGCACTCTATATTTAATTATAATTAACAAAAATAAATTTATTTTTAATTTTCGTATTAACATTTTTTAATAATATGTTTTTTAAATATCATCTAAATTAATAAACAGGTTTTCATATACAATAAAATTGTTATAATAAGTTTATACATTAACCAATTCAGATACTGAATTTTTACTAATATATTTAATAACTTTCACAACTGAACTTTTCCTCTCTAGGTCCCTTCAACCTTTCAATATTTAGATATCAATCTACAACCATTTAATGAATTGTTTTGATTAAACAGATACATTGATACAATATTGTGATTAAATAGATACTTAATACAAAATATTCATATGACTACCTTTAGATATCAATCTACAACCATTAAATAAAATATTTTGGTTAAATAGACACACTAAATGTAAAAACATTCATTTAACAATGACCTAGCAATTCAAATGATGTAATAAAATAACAAATTTCATCATTTTATTCTTGAATTATTTGAAATTTAATAATTTTAATGATCATATTAACAAGAAGTCAAATTAAATATCAAATTAGTATTAAAAACATTCAAATGACAATGACCTAGGAATTCAAATGAAATAATAAAACAAAAAAATTCTTCATTTCTCCATTCCATTTTTAAGTTATTTGGAATTTAATAATTTCAATCATCACATATTAACAAGAAATCAGATTAAATATCAAAATATTATTAAAAAACACACTAAATGTCATTACATTCAAATGACAAAAGTTCTAAAAATTCAAATGGTGTTTCATCTTTGAGTTATTTAAAATTTAATAATTTTAATAATAACATTTTACAACAAATCAGAAATTAAATAATACAAAATAAATAAATTCACATAGTTTAATATTGTGATCTTTACCCATCTTTTTATAAAATAAAAAATTAGAAATTCAAAATTAATAATTTATATAATTAAATTAAATAATTATAATATATATAAATTAAATATTAAAAAAATGCTATACTAATTTGTATATTTAAAAATAAACCTAAGAAGTTACCACAATTTCAATACGGTACTCAAATATTTATCAAAAACATCAAAACATAAAAATAATTAAATGAACAAAATATTTGACCATAAAACAAAATATTTGACCATAAAATTACATCTAAATTAACAACTACAATTGATGTCACACTATTGATGTCACACTGTTTATACACCAATCATGATCTTAGACACAAAAATCTTGGCACTCTATTAAAGCACAAAATATTACAAAATATCATTCAAAAGAGAGTTACATAACATGTTTTATAAAAGTAAGTCGTTACAAAATATCGTTCAAATTTGGCAATATACGTGCTTTACGTGTCTCCGGTTCTTCTTCCTCCGACCACACTGAATAGCGTTTCACAAGGAACAGTGCATCGATTCCGAGTCCTCCTCCCCTTCCTTGGACGATGATTTGGATCCTGAATTATCTGAAGAGGAGGAATAAAGCTTTACAAATTCAGAATCTTGAATAGCCTCCACCACAATCTCGAGTTTCGTCCATTCTGTCCACGAATTAGCAGTGTCACAGCAGAGATAGCCATTGGTCGTATTGGCCACACCACCTCCACTCTTCTTCACACAGACAAAATGAGATCCATCCCATGACTCTAGCGCCACACCCTCGTACTTCCACCTGCATCTGTAAAAGCTGCAACATACAGTCTTACTATTACACGCTTTCATGCATTGTGGACACAGGAAACGGGATGGCATCTCCTTTTTCATATCGAAAGTGCCGAACCCTAATCCACAACCTTTCACTTGGAGGGTCACACAACTCCCAAAGATTGAACATTCGACGTTCTCACAGACGCCGCATATATTCATTCCCTCCTTCAGCTGCCAGTATCCCCTCCTCACGTTCATTGATGGAGATGAATTAGATGCTATGTATTTCTCGCTTGTCATGTTTAAGAAACTGAAAGTATCTGCCTCCTCAAATCCTCCTGCAATAATATATAATAGGTCAAATAACATTTCTGACGAATTGACCCACAACAACAGAAACGACCCGGAAATTGATATCATTTTTTACCTGTCTCGTTCAGCCATTCTTTCTTGGAGAAGGTATTTGGGGACGTTTTAGCTGCTGCTTCCGGCATGTTCACAGATCCAATTCCAGTGAAAATGCTTGAAATCCCCCAAACCAAACCGGACAGTGTTGTGCAAAGATAATGCATATGCCGAAGCCCGAAAATCGAACATAATAATCACAAGCCGCACTCATAAATTAAATTAAAAAGATCTACCTGAAATCAAATCCCAGGCCATTTGTTCTTGATGACACGTTATTTGACAGATTGGCGTATCTATCATCCATCAAATCGTACCTTTCCCAGCACTTCAGTTAAAACTTGGGAGGACAATTATAACTCGGCCAGAATGGGCATTTGACAAAAGTTAAATCGAATCGGAGGCCATTCATTCTTCGTATCAAATGAGATGTATTGGCCGACGCGGCCCTCAAATCGTACCTTGCAAGCATTTCATCGATTATAACGGCAGGTTGGCCATTCGGAATATCATTAAATGCACAGATAATCATAACACGCTTGGAATATCGAATCCATCTAGCTATTAAATGAAAATTCTATGACAGTTGATATGCCATATTTGATTTTTTTTTTAATAATTGGTATGGGCAATATTTTCACCTATTTTGTATATTTTGTATTTTAAGTTAAATAGTTGGATAAAGTTGTATCATTATATTCGATAACGTAACTCCAAATATTTTACAAGTAAATTTAAAATATACTTATGTTTTAAATGTTGAAGATAATGGAAAATCTTATATTAGTGTGAGTTGATTCACGACATTTTAAAATATGAATTAGTTTATATTTTTTAGGGTATGGTTCTAACTTCTTTAAAACCATGTATGCTATATAATGTTTGAAGTGTATTGAGAATGTAGAACGTTCTGTAGAGCCAAATTCTCATAGTTCACACTTTTTGTCGTAGAGTTGTTGAGTGGGTTTTTCATTTATTTAATTGAAACATTGCATTTTATCACGGTATCAGAGCTCCAGGGTTGATTCATCGCCAAAATGTTGTGATCCCTGCGAGTGTCCAGGTGGGCCGCTAATCATTGAGCAATTTTTTTCCAAGCTTTAAGCGGATCAACGCGAGTTTTGGAGTAACAGACGCGCTGATTGTCACATTTACTACAACAACAGTTGTGCCGACGGCGTGGAATTGAGGTAAACAGACGCACCGACTGAGGAAAGACTTATTGTGTTTTATTTCCGATGCGATCGTCACAGAAATTGGGTCATTTTCAGCGCCGGAGAGATCTGAGATAGATCTAAGCCAGTGGACACCACTGATGAAGGAAGAGATCTAGTGAAAAATCACATATGAAGGAAGAGATTTGAAGCAGATCTTGCTAGTGCAAAGGATTCGAGAGCCTATCGCACAACGTGCAAAACAACCTGTTGGATTGATCACAGATCAGGTAGATCTATATCGTAACATTGATTTCTGTAAAGATTTGGGGTAGATCTGTCATTTTTTTTTTCATCATGATGAATAATCAAATAATTGAAGCATACTTGAATGAGAGTAACAAACTTGAGGGCTCTAATTACTCGAAATTCAAGATGCAGACTGTGCTAGAAGCGCAGAGTGCCTGGACGATTGCAAATGGGGATGAGCCAAAACCAACAACAAGAACCCCAACGACTCAAGATTGGGAGAAGAGAGAGGGAAAAGCAAAGACATTGCTAAAGATGTCAGTGAAACACTGCATCATACCACATATCAGAGAATGCAAATCAGCAAGCGAAATCTGGACAGTGTTGAAGGATTTGTATGAGATCAGAAATACAAATCGCCTTTTGTTTTTAAAGAGCAATATTCTATCCATAAAGATGGAGGAGAATGAAACAGTTGCTTCTTTCATATCACGAATCAAGGATCTAAATAACAAATTGACAGATGTCAACAAAATTGTAGCAGATGCAGATTTGGTCACGATTACCATGAATGGTATGACTGATGATTACTAAATGTTTATCACTAAGATAAGTGTGAGAGAGAAAATCCCAAAATTTGAAGAACTCACAATAATACTAATGTAAGAAGAAGAAATAATATTGACTTTGAAACCCCAGAGTGCAGATCTTGCGTTAATGGCAAAGAAGAAATTCTTCAAAAGAAAAGGAAATCCATCACACCAAAGTAGAGGAAATCCACAGAAAAGACCGAATCAAGCTCAAGGTGTGTATCTGAATAAAAATGACTCTGTAATTAAATGTTTTTATTGCGGAAAACTTGGTCATATGGCTAAGGAGTGCAAGAAGAATAAATTTCATGAATAACAGCAGAGGCATAAAAGACATGCAGTTCATTTCGTAGATGATGACCATGTTCAGAACTTCAAATTGTTCATGGCAGACTTTGATGAGAATGTCGATGCAGACATATGGTATGTAGATTCGGGAGCATCTACACATATGACAGGGAATTGACAATGGTTCGAATATTTTCAAGAAATCAACAACGGAGCACAAATCTACCTTGGTGATGATAGAAGTCATCATATCAAAGGGTGCGAAGAAATTTCTGTTATTTTACCTGATGGTAATGTCCAATATATTCATAATGTAATGTTTGTGCCCGGAATGACAAAGAATCTGATTTTTGTATCCATGATTATAGATCAGGATCTCAAGGTAGAATTTTTTAAATCTAACTGTTATACTAAATATTTGTTGGATGGCATGAAGACTATTGCTTTAGGAATTCGAATAGGAGGTCTGTACAAATTGGATGTGAGGACAACACCAAATCGAGCTTTGACAACATCAAGTTTGACTACAGAAGAGCTATGACACCAGAGACTTGGTCATCTTAACTACAACGATTTGTTGTTACTTCAGAAAAATGAAATGGTAAGAGATCCTCCTGCATTAAAACAAGTGCATAATGATTGTGATGCTTGTGCATTAGGAAAGTCGATGCATAGATAAGAATTCCCTGTTCGAGCAGAAAATAAAAAAAGAGACATACTTGAATTAGTGCACACTGACCTATGTTGACTCATGCAAACAAAGTCATTAGGAGGTGCACTATATTTTCTACTATTTTTTGATGACTGCACAAAGTTTTTGTGGGTATATTTTATGAGTAAGAAAATTCACACATTTGAATGCTTCAAGCAGTTTAGATATATGATTGAAAAGTAAACAAGGAAGCACATAAAATTTCTCCGCTCCGATCAAGGGGGAGAATATAGGAAGGAGGGACTTACCAAGTATTGTAAAAACCATGGAATATTACAACAACTAACAATACCCCATACTCCTTAGCAGAACGAAGTTGCGGAAAGAAAGAATAGAACATTGGTCGAGTGTGCTCAGAGCATGTTGAAAGGTAAGGGTATTTCGAATGGTTTTTGGGCTAAAGCATTGAATACTACAATTTATTTAAAAAATAGGAGTCCTACAAGAAGTCTCGAGTTTAAAACTCCTTTTGAAGCATTATATGGATTTAAACCTGCAGTAAAACATTTAAGAGTATTTAGGTCTAAAGCATTTGCCCACATTCCAAAGGAAGACAGAAGAAAACTAGATTCAAAAGCTATCAGATATACCTTTGTAGGGTATTGTTCACAATTTAAAGCTTATAGATTATTTAATCCCTCTACTCACAAGATCTTTGTTAGTAGAGATTTCATGTTCCATGAGCGGGTTTCTGATGAATCTGACAAAAGCAATGAAGAATGGGATATTCCATTCTTGGTGGAAGGAAGTGAAGAAATAGGTAACATCCATGAGGAGTAGAAGAAGACAGAAGCAGAAAGTTCAGATACAGTAATTAAGCTGGGTCCTTCAAAGGAAATTCAGAACGGGTTGGAAACCACACCAATGCTTAGAAGATCAGGTAGGCAGATTCAATTTCTTGCTAGATATAGGGAGAATTCCTTTATAACTAGTATGATGAATGTTGTTGAACCTTCTAGTTATATAGAAGAAAATCAATGTAGTGAATGGAAAACAACGATGGAACAGGAATATGAATTTATTCTAAAAAATAACACTTGGGCACTAGTTGAACTACCTGAAGGGAAACAAACGATAGGATGTAAATGGTTGTATAAACCCAAGATTAATGCAGAAGGAACCATAGATAAATTAAAAGCTAGATTGGTAGCAAAGGGGTATTCACAAAAAGAAGGTATTGACTATGAGGAAACCTTCGCCCCGGTAGCTAAATTAAACACTATCAGAATGATGATTGCTTTAAATACTAAGAAACATTGGATGATTCACCAACTAGATGTAAAATATGCATTTTTAAATGGGGAATTGAAAGAGGAGGTTTATTTAGAGCAACCTGAGGGGTTTGTCCAGAAAGGTAAAGAACATTTAGTCTGTAGATTAAAAAAAGCTCTATATGGACTAAAACAAGCACCTATATCATGGTATGAAAAGATTGATTCATTTTTTCTGCAACATGGTTACAATAGAAGTAAAAATGACCCTAATATATATATTGTGAAATATGAAAAGGGGCACATAGTGTTGGTTTGCGCATGGATAGTATGCAAGAAGTTGCCCATGGAGGTTTGCGCATTTTCCGTGTGGTCTTCCGGAGCACGTTGTGTGCTTGAGATGTCCATCTTGAGTGATGACGATGTCCATTATGAATGCCAGGTCACTTTCTTTACATATTTCGCCATTATTCAACTTATACCTAACTTTCCACTTAATTGATCTTGTAATTGATGATGTGCAGAGATTAGAGATTATAACAGAGAATTTGACAGAATTGATAGCAACAGATGAATGCAGATCTTGCTAGTGCAAAGGATTCGAGAGCCTATCGCACAACGTGCAAAACAACCTGTTGGATTGATCACAGATCAGGTAGATCTATATCGTAACATTGATTTCTGTAAAGATTTGGGGTAGATCTGTCAATTTTTTTTTTCATCAAGATGAATAATCAAATAATTGAAGCATACTTGAATGAGAGTAACAAACTTGAGGGCTCTAATTACTCGAAATTCAAGATGCAGACTGTGCTGGAAGCGCAGAGTGCCTGGACGATTGCAAATGGGGATGAGCCAAAATCAACAACAAGAACCCCAACGACTCAAGATTGGGAGAAGAGAGAGGGAAAAGCAAAGACATTGCTAAAGATATCAGTGAAAGACTGCATCATACCACATATCAGAGAATGCAAATTAGCAAGCGAAATCTGGATAGTGTTGAAGGATTTGTATGAGATCAAAAATACAAATCGCCTTTTGTTTTTAAAGAGCAAGATTCTATCCATAAAGATGGAGGAGAATGAAACAGTTGCTTCTTTCATATCACGAATCAAGAATCCGAATAACAAATTGACAAATATCAGCAAAATTGTAGCAGATGCAGATTTGGTCACGATTACCATGAATGGTATCACTGATGATTACCAAATGTTTATCACTGGGATAAAGGTGAGAGAGAAAATCCCAAAATTTGAAGAACTGAAAAGAATACTAATGTAAGAAGAAGAAAGAATATTGACTCCGAAACCCCAGAGTGCAAATCTTGCGTTACTAGCAAAGAAGAAATTCTTCAAAAGAAAAGGAAATCCATCACACCAAAGCAGAGAAAATCCACAGAAAAGACCGAATCAAGCTCAAAGTATGTATCCGAATAAAAATGACTCTGTAATTAAATGTTTTTATTGCGAAAAACTTGGTCATAAGGCTAAGGAGTGCAAGAAGAAGAAATTTCATGAATAACAGCGGAGGCATAAAAGACATGCAATTCATTTCGTAGATGATGACCATGTTTAGAACTTCAAATTGTTCATGGCAAACTTTGATGAGAATGTCGATGCAAATATATGGTATGTAGATTCGGGAGCATCCGCACATATGACAGGGAATTGACAATGGTTCGAAGATTTTCAAGAAATCAACAACGGAGCACAAATCTACCTTGGTGATGATAGAAGTCATCATATCAAAGGGTGCGGGAAATTTCTGTTATTTTACTTGAGGGTAATGTCAGATATATTCATAATGTAATGTATGTGCCCAAAGTGACAAAGAATCTGATTTCTGTATCCATGATTATAGATCAGGATCTCAAGGTAGAATTTTTTAAATCTAACTGTTATACTAAAGATTTGTTGGATGGCATGAAGACTATTGCTTTAGGAATTCGAATGGGAGGTCTGTACAAATTGGATGTGAGGACAACACCAATTTGAGCTTTGAAAACATCAAGTTTGATTACAGAAGATCTATGACACTAGAGACTTGGTCATCTTAACTACAACGATTTGTTGTTACTTCAGAAAAATGAAATGGTAAGAGATCCTCCTACATTAAAACAAGTGCATAATGATTTTGATGCTTGTGCATTAGGAAATTTGATGCATAGATAAGAATTCCCTTTTCAAGTAGAAAATAAAAAGAGAGACATACTTGAATTAGTGCACACTGACCTATGTGGACCCATGCAAACAAATTCATTAGGAGGTGCACTGTATTTTCTACTATTTTTTGATGACTGCACAAAGTTTTTGTGGGTATATTTTATGAGTAAGAAAAGTCACACATTTGAATACTTCAAGCAGTTCAGATATATGATTGAAAAGCAAACATGGAAGCACATAAAATTTCTCTGCTTCGATCAAGGGGGAGAACACAGGAAGGAGGGACTTACTAAGTATTGTAAAAATCATAGAATATTACAGCAACTAACAGTATCCCATACTCCTTAGCAGAACAAAGTAGTGGAAAGAAAGAACAGAACATTGGTCGAGTGTGCTCGGAGCATGTTGAAAGGTAAGGGTATTTCGAATGGTTTTTGGGCTAAAGCATTGAATACTACAATTTATTTAAAAAATAGGATTCCTACAAGAAGTCTCGAGTTTAAAACTCCTTTTGAAGCATTATATGGATTTAAACCTGCAGTAAAACATTTAAGAGTATTTAGGTCTAAAGCATTTGCCCACATTCCAAAGGAAGACAGAAGAAAACTAGATTCAAAAGCTATCAAATATATCTTTGTAGGGTATTGTTAACAATTTAAAGCTTATAGATTATTTAATCCCTCTACTCACAAGATCTTTGTTAGTAGAGATTTCATGTTCCATGAGCAGGTTTCTGATGAATCTGACAAAAGCAATGAAGAATGGGATATTCCATTCTTGGTGGAAGGAAGTGAAGAAATAGGTAACATCCATGAGGAGCAGAAGAAGGCAGAAGAAGAAAGTTAAAATACAACAATCAAGCTGGGTCCTTCAAAGGAAATTCAGAACGGGTTGGAAACCACACCAACACTTAGAAGATCAGGTAGGCAAATTCAATTGCCTACTAGATATAGGGAGAATTCCTTTATAACTAGTATGATGAATGTTGTTGAACCTTCTAGTTATAGAGAAGAAAATCAATGTAGTGAATGGAAAACAACGATGGAACAAGAATATGAATCTATTCTAAAAAATAACACTTGGGCGCTGGTTGAACTACCTGAAGGGAAACAAACCATAGGATGTAAATGGTTGTATAAACACAAGATTAATGCAGAAGGAACCATAGATAAATTAAAAGCTAGATTGGTAGCAAAGGGGTATTCATAAAAAGAAGGTATTGACTATGAGGAAACTTTCGCCCTGGTAGCTAAATTAAACACTATCAGAATGATGATTGCTTTAAATACTAAGAAACATTGGATGATTCACCAACTAGATGTAAAATATGCATTTTTAAATGGGGAATTGAAAGAGGAGGTTTATTTAGAGCAACCTGAGGGGTTTGTCCAGAAAGGTAAAGAACATTTAGTTTGTAGATTAAAGAAAGCTCTATATGGACTAAAACAAGCACCTATATCATGGTATGAAAAGATTGATTCATTTTTTCTGCAACATGGTTACAGTAGAAGTAAAAACGACCCTAATATATATATTGTGAAATATGAAAAGGGGCACATAGTGTTGGTTTGCGCATGGATAGTATGCAAGAAGCTGCCCATGGAGGTTTGCACGTTTTCCTTGTCGTCTTCCGGAGCACGTTGTGTGCTTGAGATGTCCATCTTGAGTGATGATGATGTCCATTATGAATGCCAGGTCACTTTCTTTACATATTTTGCCATTATTCAACTTATACCTAACTTTCCACTTAATTGATCTTGTAATTGATGATGTGCAGAGATTAGAGATTATAGCAGAGAATTTGATAGAATTGATAGCAACAGATGAATGCATGAACACGTGTGGGGTGGAGAGGATGACAATGGGGATGTCCATTGATTCTCTAGTGGAACATGGTTTCACAAATAAGTTATGCTCTCCCCGGTGCTACAACAACTGCCTCGACATTATCGGCCTCTACTTCAATCTTGTCGCAGGGGAAGCTACTTAATTATTTTTCACTAACACCACTAGTGTGGCAGATGTAAAATAGTATAGTCACTGATATACTACATGAATTATACCTAAAGTTAGCCCACGATGATTTATTTATATTTATAATTTGTACAGGTGTCTACTTGCCCCATGTATGCGAATATCACAGAAGTGGAGAGTGGCGGATGATCAACAAGGTTACATCATTTGCTATCGCTCTTGCAACAATTGGTTTTGGAGACATATCAATTTCTCCCACTTTGGCTCCATCTCCAATTTCTTCATAGTTAAATAATTAAAGTAAGTTCCCACTTTGCCTACACAACTACCTTACAACGTTCACTCTGAATCATTGTCTTTACGTGTAAGCAATCTTATGCTTTATTTTATTTTTTCAAGACTGTAATTTCTTCGATTGGACTCCATTTCTGACGCAGAAACATAACTACATAAATATTAGGTCTTGTTTTAGTTGCAGAGACGTAGTAGGCTCTTTGTGGTTCCTTAAGTTTGGGATATAAGAGATGTTAACATTAGCGAAGGACCTATAATTGAGCCTATTTCTTAATATTATGAACCAGATTATGTGTAGACTAGTAATTTTCTAGCTTGTAGTAGTGGTGCACACTGCAGATTGGTTTTGCGCTCTGCACGGGTTATATCGACTTATATTGCAGAACTTTATGTGATTAATTTGAACTTCTTTTTCAAAATATTCCTTCTATCAAATTAAATTTCGTATGAATTTATATGGAAGAATCTGTGTAATTTTCATTAGCGTATGATGTAATATTAATATAATATTCTTTGGCACTTTGTGGAAGCACGATTTACAACACAAATTTCGAGTCTAATGTTTCACCCCTCTGAAATCTTCTGTCGAGAATTGATAGTCTGTTGCTATCAATTCTTTCAAATTCTCAGCTATAATCTCCGATCTCTGTGCATCATCAATTACAAGATCAATTAAGTGGAAAGTTAGGTATAAGCTGAATAATGGCGAAATATGTAAAGAAAGTGACCTGGCATTCATAATAGACATCGTCATCGCTCAAGATGGACATATCAAGCACACAACGTGCTACAGAAGACGACACAGAAAACACGCAAACCTCCACGGGCAGCTTCTCGCATACTATCCATGCGCAAACCAACACTATGCACAAACCTCCACGAGCACCTTCTCGCATACCTCCACGCGGAAAACTTAAGAAAGGTGTTGGTTTCTACCAAAAATGCACCCATTTACAAATTATGCAATTTCATTGAAAAAACTTAAAAAAAAAAACACAATTTGCAAGTCACCATTATTTTAGCTGAATGTCTAAGATGCACAATGGTTCTAAAAATTAAAAAAAATTCCCAAAGCCAACCAACACAAATAATCTATGCAATTTTCTCGAAGATGAAGACTTAAGTATCTAGTTGCTCTTGTATATTCTATTTACCAACAAATGGAACATTGTCATAACAACTCCCTTGAATTATGCATTTGCACCATCAGATTCCCATAGATAGCGGGTGAAGGTGATTGTACAACTTCATGGTTTCCTCAAAAAAAGGTTTTTAATAAAGCTTCTATGTATATTTTGGAAACTTCGACCTCTTCTGTCATGACTCTTTCATGGCTACCTCTAATAAATCCAAAAATAGACCCACTGTCTAAATTTTAACTATACGCATGGGTTAACTCCAATGAGTTTGTTCAATGTTGAACGGGGCACACCTTGCATTACTTCCTGTCAATTTCTCATTTATTTCCTTATTTTTCCAAAATGACTAACGAGGAAAATTCATCGATATCAAAATTAAGGACTAGTAATAATTCTTGAAAACTAGGGAGAATATTACATTGCCTTCACCTTGTGAGCGTCCAACGCTATATATGAATAGAAACAAATTTGTGCATCACCAAAACACTACATAGTGAACAAGCTTTACCGAGAAGTGTGCAGATGGTGTAGAGACAATGACTCATTTGTAAAACCAAGAATTTTAAAATGGGTGCAAGAATTATCAAATAGTTTTTATTTTCTTTATAATAATATAATCCTGGTTCATTCAAAATCATAAAAAATAATTCCAACCAATCATGATACTCTTTATTACAATTAAATGAAATCATTGTGGTTGATCACCACATTACTAAATTTGCTAGGAAACCAAAAATAGATGTTTGTTGCAAAGGAAACAATAGATGTGTGTTGAAGCGATCAGACCCACGATGTTTAGCAATGGACAAATTCGTTATTAACAAGGAAAACTATCATGTCTTATCTAGAGGTCGAATCCCCTGTTCCTAGTTTTATCTAAGACATGTACTACAATCCCCGCACACTTAAGATTTTTATAAAACTAGAAAGAGGGGAAGCAATATTAGTGCTTGTCGTCGGCTATGGGGATTCTAACATGGAATGTGACATCCCACAAAGTTTCCTTGCAAACTCATTGCAGAGATACACACCTATTCAAAGCCTTTTGTAAATTCTTCAAATCCTAAGGGACTCGAAGGATAAATACATCATAATAACAAGAACTGCACCTCATTTTTCTTTAATAGAGTGGATGTTCAGTGATCAAATTTATTATTTCGAGGGTTGTCTGCAATGCAATACATGGAGACCAAAGAAGAATGAAATAAATTATTTGTGATGATGACTAGATAGAGAAACGACTGCAAAAAATGGAGCCCTGCAGATTTCATAAGACAGAGAAACACTCGTAAGATCCATTTATGCATTTTTTGGGATAGGTATTACACAAACAAATTAAGATAGGCGCATATAATTTTGGCACTTTAGAGAAACAATGACAGAGAAGGCTAAGTGTGATGCAGCACGAAACTGCATTTTAACATATTACTATGGACCTGTGGGTTATGGCCCACATAAACTCCCTTTACTTGCATCATATTATAATATTGGAGTTTTATAAACATACATATGTTAGTAATTAAAAAATGGTTACTTTAAAATAGATCGCACATAGACTCAAACCACTTACATACATGGGGAACTGTGGTTGTAGGGTCCCACAATAGGGTGACCAATCGGAAGCAATCGCACTTCACAACTTATTTGATATCTCATGTCGACTATTATAACAAATAGCTTAAATGGTAAACAATGAAATTGATGATGTGAAGTTGCGATGACAATGTCACATCGCAACATCACAACTTTTAGAACTTATCACATTTCACTTGCCCGCAAGTTTAACTCTATACTGCTAATGGTTAAACCATAAATCATGCGATGTGCACTAGAGTGCAGTGCCAACACGTGGCTCCATCCCTTTATCGCATCACAAGTTATTTTGTTTAACTTGTGAATTCCTTAACACATTAACTCAATAATCGCTGATGCGAAATGTGTGTTATGCCGACACGTGGCCCTTCTCCTCATCGCATCGCAAGAAATATAACTTACCCAACGAAGTCTTAACATTATCTGCTAAATTTTGCGATGTGCGAATTCGTGATTTTGTCGTCCATCATTGATCTGCGCCTAGATCTAACAGTCCTCACTGCTCGCCCTTCTCCGACGACACGTAGTCTTCTTTTCATCGCATCGCAAGTTATTATGTTTAGATTGCAATGTCAACTTAGCCGTCTATCTTTCCCTTTATATCTACGATCTAATCATGATCGTCTGCTCATCCTTCATGCGACTCTTCTTTGTCTCTTCATCCTTCTGTCTGTGCCATAACTTCATCTATGCGAAGTTCATAGGAGCTTCGTCTTCTCACTCACACTCACACAGTCTATTCATTAATGGAAAGAATGTAGATCACACATATACAAAACAAAATTCAGATTAATCCCGGATATATAACAACACATAAATTTCATTAATACACTGAACTTGAGTTACAGGCTAAGGCCACTTAGGCCTGAATCACAAATTTCGCCCTCAAGCTACACTGCGCTCTGCCCTTCCTATATTACAATACAGACTCACATTTAGAAAGAAATTACAAACGAGTGGATCATCTAAGATCCATGAGTTCTTCTCCCTCAATCACTCAACTAATCCCCTAAATCTCTCTGTTTTATTACATGGTAGATAATTACAATAAATCAAGTCTTCTAGAGACTTATCGCTTCCATCATTTCAACTCTGTTTCACAGAAATTTTCCCCCATTTACAAACGGTTTTCCACGTCTCGTCTTTCACAGCATTGAATTTGAATTTTAATTAAGGTGCTCCGATGCTCCTGCATCAAACTCCCAAGGTACACAAATTCTATGTCCTCCTGGTCATATGCCTTCTTCATCTCTATAACAAGTCTGCTACTTGCTATCAGTACCAAGTCTTCTTCTTGGTATTCTTTTCTTTATTTAGCAATTCTACCCACATCCTCTGTGGAATTTCCTTTGTGATCTTTCCGTGAGCTGCAACAAAACCTCTACAGTAACAAGTCCTCCCTACTACACGACACATCACCATGCTTCTCTCCTCTGAGCTCAGTCTTTCGGCATCTCTATGGTTCTTTCCTCTGAAACCATTTGAGCACTCCTGGTTGTAGGCTGCTGCAAATCTTCTCACCCTCTTCTGCTACTACCTGCACAACAATATAAAGATCACAAATTCACCAATATTCAACATAATTGTACCTCCTCCTTCCTTCGCACGCAAACTCTTTCTCGCAGTAAATTTTCCCTGCTCTGATGCCACTTGATGCAACACAAAAACGAAATTTAACTTTGACCATGGACCTGTGGGTTATGGCCCACATAAACTCCCTTTACTCGCTATTGGAGTTTTATAAACATATATACGTTAGCAATAAAACATTGGTTACTTTAAAATAGATCGCACATAGACTCAAACCACTTGCATACACACGGAACTGTGGTTGTAGGGTCCCACAACACGGTGACCAATCGGAAGCAATCACACTTAGCAACTTATTTGATATCGCATGTCGGAAATTATAACAAAGAGCTTAAATGGTAAACAATGAAACCGCTCATGTGAAGTTATGATGACGATGTCGCATCGCAACATCGCAACTCTTACAACTTATCGCATTTCGCTTGCCCGCAAGTTTAACTCTATACTGATAAGAGTTAAACCATAACTCATGTGATGTGTACTAAAGCGTTGTACCAACACGTGGCTCCATCCCTTTATCGCATCGCAAGTTATTTTGTTTAACTTGCGAATGCCTTGACACATAAACTCAATAATCGCCAATGCGAAATGTGCGCTATGCCCACACATGCCCCTTCTCCTCATCGCATCGTGAGAAATATAACTTACCGAGCGAAGTATTTACAATATCCGCTAAATTCTATGATGTGCGAATTCACGATTTGTCGTCCACCATTGATCTATGCCCAGATCTAATGGTCCTCACTGCTCTCCCTTCTCTGACGACATGTAGTCTTTTTTCCATCGCATCAGAAGTTATTTTTTTTAGCTTGCGATCTCATCTTAGCCATCTATCTTTCCCTTTAGATCTGCGATCTAATCATGACTGTCTGCTCATCCTTCATGCGGCTCTTCTTCGTCTCTTCATCCTTCTGTCTCTGCGATAGCTTCATCTATGTGAACTTCATAGGAACTTCGTCTTCTCACTCACACTCACACAGTCTATTCAGTAACATAAATAATGTGGATATATAATAACACATAGATACAAAACAAAATCCAGATTAATGTTGGATATATAACAACACACAAATTTCATTAATACACTGAATTCGAGTTACAGGCTAAGGCCACTCAGGCCTGAATCACAAATTTCGCCCTTAGGCTACATTGCACTCTACCCTTCCTATCATACAATACAGACTCACATTTATAAAGAAATTACAAGCGAGCGGATCATCTAAGATCCATGAGTTCTTCTCCCTCAATCGCTCAACTAATCCCCTAAATCTTTATGTTTGATTACATGGCAGATGATTACAATAAATCAAGTCTTCTGGAGACTTATTGCTTCCATCATTTCAACTATGTTTCACAGAAATTTGCTCCCATTTACAAACGGTTGTCCACGTCTCGTCTTTCACATCATTGAATTTTAATTTTAATTAAGGTGCTCCGATGCTCTTGCATCAAAGTACATGCAAGACTCGAGGAGCACACGTCTAACAGGTGTAGAATTGATAGAATTTGGACAGTGCGATGTTTGGCCATGACAATGTAGAGGAAAACTATATTTGGAACTTGGTTTGACAATCTCAGAATGCATAGGAATTTTTTTAGCCAAACAAACTTTGATACCATTATTGTACTGTGCAACAAGATATGAAAGATCAACATGAATTGTTCTATTATTCACAAAGGATATTACATAAAAATATATTGTGTGACCACTAGATTCATTTTTTCAAGGTTTTTTTTTGGGTCTCACCTTGATGTTCATCTTCCACACCATAACTTTAAAGGAATTAAATGTCCAACAAATATAAATTTAAAAATTCTAAAAAATTATATTTTAATAAGTAATATGCAATATTTAATATTTACGCCGTAAGGTGTTCTATGTGAGAACAACTCCCCTCTGATGCCACGTGTCTTTTTGTCTGCCGTTAAACTAAATGTTAGTCGATAGAAACAGTCTCTACCATTGGATTAAAGACCGGTACTAATCAGTTACCATTTTCTAACGACATAAAGCTCGAGTCCCAAGATTCATCCACACAGAACTAGTGTTCGATGGGCATTCGAACGATAAGCTCTCCAAGGTGTCTACCACAACGCTCTGATTGTGGAAAAATATGTTTCTTTCAGCTGCAATGGAAATACATAAGGAAACCTTGGAAACCTTGTTTTTAGAGTGGACGCTGCAGCAGTGGCTATCCTCACAATGCGGTTTCTGTTGTTTTCTCCTTAGAAGAACAATTTTTTTGCCAACGTTCTAAGGCATATTGACTATAATATTGTCAGGGAGGATGAAGTATTAGTAAGATTTGTAATAAGCTCTTGTTTGAGCAATTTTTCCTAGAATTGACAATGTATGTAACCTGTTTAAAGCTTTGTGGCACATAATTCACTCAGAAGCATGGAAGATGTTGCTGGATAAGATCACTTTAATGTTCAGATTTTGTTACAATGTTGAAGTACAATTTTTTTTCTTCTTCTTTTTCATATTGGTATAATTAATTGTTAGCCAACTACTTTCTCCAATATCAAACTTAGTTCAATTCGCTGATGGTTCAGTCAGTACAATTTGCTCATGGTTTGCTTCCTCCTCCAGTTCGCTGATGATACATTTTCTCCATAATGTACAAATCTTTCTAAAAAAATAAATTTTTTTTTTTCAATTATTTAATAAGAATATTTTTTGATTTGGTGATAATATTTTTTTAATTATAGATCATGATATCTGTCAGTTTTCACCGATTATTTTTTTACATAATGCTCTTTATAATTTTAACTAAACAAGTTTCTACTTTTTTCACTGTCATTTATGCCAGAATTTCTTAAGATGACAGAATTTCTTAAAAGATGATTTACAAGTTGTTCTCTGTTATTTATGCTAGAATTTCTTAAGATTGGGATTTCTTAAAAAACGATTTACAAGTTGTGATCGACATTGGTTGAATAAAAACAAACTATGATGAAAGTGAATTTTTTTATTTTTAATCCATTTATTAAACATTAAAAATGAAAGTTGATAAAGACATTGGTTGAACAACCTTATGAACTGCGATCAAAGTGAAAGTTTTTACAAGTACAATGAGAATTATTAATGAAAAAAGAAGAACACTTGATATTACAAGACACGTGTTGTGTTGATAGTTCTCTTTATTGATGTAAATGTAAATAGAGAATATATTTTTTAGAATATGGATATATAATATTATCATAAATTTTTTTGTTTAATTCTTATTTGTTTATTTATAATTAAAAATATTATGATAAATTAATATTATATAATTTTAATTTATTTTAAATAATTATTAAATAATTATAAATTATTAAATATTTGCAAATAAATTATTATTTCATTAAAATTATTATTTGAAAATTATTTTATAAAAAAAACTATAAAATTTAAAATAATTGTGTATATATTTTATGATTTAAATTTATATGCCATGAAATAATTGTTTTAGGTATTTTATTTTTATTTTTATAAAATTTTAATCAGAAAATTATATCATTATATTATTATTTATATATTGTTTTGTTTGCTTCTTAATTAAGATTTGATGATTTTTTTTTTCAAAATATAACTATTATGTATATGCCAAATGTTATTATTTAAAATTTGAGTTTTCCAATTATTCTCCAATTTCATCATTTGTGATTAAAAATATGCTAATGATAAATTAATAAATGATTAAATCACTTATGTTGTAAAATATTTGGAAAAAAATTAATATATAATTAAAATTATTATTTGAATTTTTTTTAATAAAAAAACAATAAAATTTAAAAAAAATGTGCATGTATTTTATGATTCAAATTCATTAAACCAAACAATGGTCTTATGCACTCTATTTGTTTGTGAAAATTTATTCTGAAAAGTATATAGTCCTTATGATCTCATCTTTTTTCTTCCTTATATCATTGTGTAGCTGGTTTGCTTCTAAATTAAGGTTTGATGAATTTTTTTTAAAATATAAGTATTATGTATATGTCCAATGTTATAATTTAAAAATGAAGTTTCCAAATATTTTCCAATTTAGGCATTTGTAATTAAAAATATTCTAGTGATAAATTAATATACAATTCAAATCACATTAGGTTCTAAAAATATTTGGAAAAAGATTATAATTAAATTATGTATATGTCCAATGTTATCATTTAAAAATGGAGTTTCCAAATCTTCTCCAATTTAGTGATTTTTAATTAAAAATATTCTGATGATAAATTAATATACAATTCAAATCACATTAAGTTCTAAAATATGTGGAAAAAGATTATAATTAAAATTATTATGTGGAATTTTTCTATATAAAAAAAAACACTATAAAATTAAAAAGAATTATATATTATATATTATATGCTTCAAATTCACATGCAATCAAATCCTATCCCCAATCTCGTTTATGTCTTTGATGGTTCCTTTACAAATGAAAATGCATTGTTTTGGGAAATAAAATAATAAAATGATATGCTTTTGGAAGTTGAACTAATGGGGAATGTCCAATATGAATTGCTCATTGAGAAGGCTAAGCAAATATTCACTCCAAAACAAAGGTGAGTGTTCCCTCAAAGAATCTACTTCTGTGGCGAGGAATCAATATTCATATTTGCTCTTTTCCATATGCTATACTTACAGCGTTCCCTTTGCAACATTTGGTGCAATTGCTAGTTTAATCAAAATTTTAAAAATATTTAAATTTATTGAAATTATAGTACTATATATTTATTTTTATACTAAATATTTAATTATACTAACACAAAATGTATTTTTGTATACAAAATATTTAATTATACTAACATAAAATATATTTTTGCTAAATATATTTTTTATTAGTTTATCTATATCTTTTGTAGTTAAAATATAGTTGGATTCATATTTAAGAAACTTTGAACATATTTAAGAAACTTTGAACTTAAAATGAAAATTTTAAGTTCAAAGTTTCTTAAATATGAATCCAACTACATTTTAACAATGAAGGTCTTAATACTACACATGGTCACAGCCCCAAGGGATAGCTCAAATGGTCGAGTTCCCGTTGCTAAGTACCTTGCCATATGGAAGGTCACGGGGTCAAATCTCCTCGACGCCCTTGGGGTTAGGCCCCGAAATTAAAGCCGACGGCTGATCCCTTTGGGTGGATCTACCGGATTATTACCCGTGGATGTAGCGGCCACTCAGTGACTGTGAATCACAGCTGAAAAAAAAAGCCCCAAGGGATAGCTCAAATGGTCAAGTTCCCATTGCTAAGTACCTTGCCATATGGAAGGTCACGGAGTCAAATCTCCTCGATGCCTTTGGGGTTAGGCCCCGAAATTAAAGCCGACGGCTGATCCCTTCGAGTGGGTCTACCAGATTATTACCCATAGATGTAACGACCACTCAATATATATATATATATATATATATATATATATATATATATATATATATATATATATACTACACATGATTACTTTTGACTTTTATATTTCATAAACTAAAAACAATAAATTTTACTTTAAAATAAATATATATATATATATACACTACAGGTGGTCACTTTTGACTTTTATATTTCATAAACTAAAAACAATAAATTTTACTTTAAAATAAAAATAAATTTTAACTTGTTGGATCATCCAAAAAATAGGGCACATTCTCCACACACTTGTATCACTCTAAACACCAACAAAATATTAAACGTCATTTCTTTAAAATCCTTGCACATCGTATACACCGTAAAGTCATTTTCATATCGGTAACCTTCACATCCCAGAATAATTTTATCGATAAACCAGCTTAACCAGAGGAATTATCTCCACATTGAACTCCCATTTACAATCAGAAAAGACACACGTCTCTAAGATTTTCAAAGGCTTTTGACAACAAGGACAGACACAATCACAACTATCCTTTGCCACATCAAACTTCCCAAAACCTCCTTTAGAAAGTCTGCAACAAACATCCTTCTCATATGCCCTGCAGGTGCGTGTACCACATATACCAGAGAAAGTGATTCCGGGACTGACGCTATTCCACACCTCTGCAGATTCATTGAACCTGGAAAATATGAGATCTGTCATGCTAGAGAATCGAAATGGAGCATAACTACCTATATCTGCACAATCACAATAACGTGAATGCCACCAAAGACTTACATCCAGTCATTATGAAACGCTATTAATGAACTCTGTTCCATGACAAAACACACACGTTTGGAGTAAATAAAACTCAGCAACGGCGATCATCAGTTCATACGAATACTTTGTCCCCAATACAATACCTGAGTCGCACAACCAATCCAGATAGTCTCCAATTCTATCACTGCTGGCTGATTAAATAGCTGCGCCTCGCGAGTAGTAAATGGAGCAAATCAATGAATTACGCTTTGTTACGAAATCATCAACAGTGTGATGATTTCTAAATCTAATGATGTAGTGTATCGCTCAAAAGATTTCCGGCATTAATGAAGTGCCTGTTTCGTAAATATTTGTCAGAGCCTTGCGAGCTAAACATCAGCTCATGGAGTGAACGAACCGTCGTTGAATGATATCTTTTATTTTACTCTACGTCACGTTGATTTTCGTTTCAACGCCATCAACTTCATCAAATACGGAATGTTTTTAATGGATACCTTTAACATTCACTTCATCAAACACCGGTATTTTTTAATGGATACCTTCAACATTTTGAATCGTCATCTCCGTGTAATGTGAAACTAAATGTTTTACATTTGACAGTACATTTATTTACATGGTGTTGATTGAAGGCGAAGTTTATTTTCCTGGCCCATAAATGCGTTAAGACAGGAAATGCTCAGTGCAGGATTATATATTTTATGGTGGATATTTCTTGCCCCTGCTCATTTATGAGTGGATGGCTTGGAAAATAAGTTTCGCCTTGATTGATAGTAGGGGTAGGGTGCTCTTATTAAATCCAAAATATTAAATTTAATATTGTTTTCCTTTTTAAATGTTGAACGTTTACATTTCTAAAAACCCACTATGAAAGCTAATCGGGGTTTGGTTCAACAGTGAAGAGTGTGATATTAAGACAGTCGTGATAAAAAGGTCACCGGTTCCAATCCTCCCGAAGGTAAAAAAAATCTAGCCATGATAAGGGTTGGTGTAGCCGAGATTGGGTGTGATCCCTCGTGATTTTGACAACTTAGATGCGTCTCAGTCACGGTTTCTCAAACCATAGGTTTGGTGTGAAGTCATGTGAGGACCCACATTACCGAGAAAATATATGTAAGGACCATAATGTTGTTGTATTATGCAACCATATATGAAAGTTAAACATGAATTTCTTTATTATTCACAAAGATGTTACATATAAATACATTGTGTGATTGTTTGATTCATCTTCCAATGTCTCTTGACCTCCCATTGATGGTTCATTTTCCACACTATAACCCTTAACGGATTAGGTATCCAACACTCCCCCCTTTAATCCAAAGAAGTATATATGAACCCAAGAAGAGAGCTGAAACACAAAAATATAATAATGCATGACAACAATTAGCAGAATGTCCTCTCTAAAATAGTTTTTTTTTTTTTTTTAAAGACCACAAACCCAAAAGGTGGGAGAACTCGAGGTCTCAATTGGGGGTGATTCAAATTTGAACACCAACACTAGAACACTTAGTGCAATTTATGGAATAGTTATAGATTTGGCAAGAATTAGACATCTTCTGTGAGATGAAGTGCTCCCTAATGTCGTAAAAAGGGAGACCACTCAGGGCTCAACCTAGAACGCTTAATGTAGTTCATGGAATAATTCTGAATCTAGATAGAAGCTGAAGTTTTCTACTAGAGGAAGTACTGCATAATTATTTGAAGAGGGAGATTTTGAGGTCTCAACCTGTGGTGATTTAAGGTTGACCACCAACTTTGGAACGTTTAGTGTAGCTTGTGCAATATTTTTTAATATAGCTAAAATCTGAAAACTTCTTCTAGTTGAAATGCTTGTGATAATAGTTTGAAGATCATCGTAAACTGAATCACACTTATAACTTTAACTCTCGCTGCAACTTTGATTTTGTTTCAGACTTGAGGCTTTGGTTTTCAATGTTGTTCAAGTTTTGGATTAGGCTCTTCGAAACTAGTAGTTGATCATAAATTCCCCCTATCAGATACAAGGTGAGAAGATGATATCACTATTACATAGGCTCACTTGTACATGCATGATTGATAGGGCTTCAAAACTAGAAGCCTCAATGTAAATCCCCTCTTATCCCATACAAAGTGAGTCGAGGATGAATATGTTTCTAGATTGTTCACATGGATGAAGATAAAAACCCTTGATCCTCCATGTGGAAAACTTAAGAAGGGTGTCGGTTTCTACCAAAAATTCACCCATTTACAATGCAATTTCATTGGAAAACTTACAAAAAAACACAATTTGGAAATCACCATTATTTTAGTTGAATGTCCAAGATGTACAATGCTTCTAAAAATGAAGGAAAAATGCCCAAAGCCAACAAACAAAAATAATCTATGCATTTTTCTCGAAGATCAAGATTGAAGTCTCTATATGCTCTTGTATATTCTATTTACCAACAAATAGAAGATGTTCAGAACAACTCCCTCAAATTATGCATTTCATCCAGTATTGATTCCCTCCTTTGTTTGCACCATCAGATTCCCATAGATAGCGGGTCAAGGTGATTATACAACTTCATAAATTTCCTCAAAAAGAGGTTTTTAATAAAGCTTCTATGTTCATTAGGAGATTTTGGAAACTACGACCTTGCCTTACATGACTCTCTCCTAACTACCTCTAATAAATCCAAAAATAGACCCACTCTTTGAATTTTAACTATACATGTGGGTTAACCCCATCGAGTTTGTTCAATGTTGAACGGGCCACACCGTGCGTTACTTCCTGCCAGTTTCTTCATTTATTTCCTTATTTTTCTAAAATGACTCACCAAGCAATTCATTGATATCGAAATTAAGGACTTGTAATAATTCTTGAAAACTAGGGGAATATTACATTGCATTAACCTTTCAATGGACTCTTGATAGTGTGCAACACTATATACTAGCATTTGCACCAAAAGGGTGCAAAGACATGCCGATAGAAATGTATATGAAAGTAGAGTGATGCAGAGGTAACACTACAGGAAACAAGGATGTCAATGTGGAAGGCATGATGAATGAGGAGGCTAAAGTATTGGTAAAGTATACCTTCCCAAGTGGGTAAAAGTGCATTATAGAATTGCAGTATATCATATTTATATCACCGAAATTCGAACTCATAACTAAACTAGAAGCAATTTTCGAGGAGACATCACTGTGATATAATGATGAGGCTAAAGTATTGGTAAAGTAGAGCTTCCCAAGTGGGTAAAAGTGCATTATAGAATTTCAAGATATCATATCTATATCACAGAACTCATAACTAAACTAGAAGCAATCTTATGGGGAGACATCATTTTGATATTTTATCATCTTCTCTGAACAACATCCTAGATATTATGATGAGAAGTTGTTTGAATGGGGGAGGAAAAAAAACAACTGAGAAACACTCATTTCATAGGGTGTTCAAAAGCCTAAACTAATTGAATTTGTGCCCTTATCTGCTACAATTTAAGGAATCCCTACGTATTTTTATCATGTTGTGATTTGGATGGGCAACGAGTGGATTATGTGCTCCCATTCTTCTAATTTCAAAGTTTAGAAAATAAAGTTTGAAGAACTAGATAGGTTGAAAATGGAAACAATTTGTTTTAAAACAAGACATGGAAATTTTGAAAACTTGATGTCCAATTTCAAAAAAAAGTACAAATGATATACTCAACTCCATTTTATTGCTATAATTCATCTCCATCTTAAATAAACTTAAATAAAATTATATAATTACATACTTATGCATGTGATAATTATAAAATAATTAAATATATGTAAATTCATTTTAAATTTTGATTTTGCATAGAAAAGTGTTAAATTTGTTAATAATTAATTTTTAATATAAATAAATTAATACATAAGAAAGAATTAAATAATATATATGTATATTTAAAAATTTACTCTTTTTCATTTTCATTTTTTTAGGGAGAAAAAAAATCATGTCTAGTTAAAGTGAGTTGTTGGCACCAAGCTAACCTCGTGTATACTCAAGAGTTCACAAGAATGAAAGCCAATATAAGAATATTCAAAACATTATAGCTTATCATGTTATTAATAAAGCTTTGTACCTAGTTGAAAAAAATAACAACCATTATACTCAACAACGCTATATAAATCCAATTGAGAAAATTTAATAGACTTCAATATTATCACTAAATTATAATACTTTTATTATTATTTTTTAAATTTATAACATAATTTTTATATATTTTATTATTTCAAGTAAATTAGATATAATGATTTTTTTTTTCATTCTGTTATTTTATTAGTTTCCACTTTGTTAAAGTACTATCTCACATAATCAATCATTCTGTTATTTTATTAGTTCACACTTTATTAAATTACTTATAAAAAGCCACAACAACGAAAACAAGTTCTTAACTCGAAATACAGACCAACAAGTACACTTTTATTTAGTTCCAATAGAAAAATTCGAAGAACATATTTCACTGAATTGGCAAGCATGCCCAAACAATGGCTTGAACCAAAGTATCCAAAGGGTCCTATGGCGACGCTCCTTTTTTTTCTTTTTCTAAGTCACATTCAATCACATTTTCTAGTTAAGATAAAATATTCTAACAAAATCAACCTTGATTTCTAATATAGAACATTTGAAATGTTAACTATTCTAACAAAATCAACCTTGATTTCTAATATAGAACATTTAAACACTTCAGAAGAAAAAAAATAAAAATAAAAATACAAATTAAGTGCATAACCTATGTTAAAATATTAAATAAATTTGATGTTTTCAATTTTATCAAGCATAATTCATAATTGAGAGAAGACCATTATTTTAAAAAAAAATGATAAGAGTATTCAGACTAACAATAATAAAATAAATAATTTAATAAATTTTAATTGAATTTGATGTTTTGAAATTTATTAAATATAATTTAAAAATGTAATCATTCAAAGTTACATGAAAATGAAAATGAATATTAAAAATTAAATAAATATAATGATAAAATATCTGAACAAAATGATTAATTTCCATAAAGACGATATTCTCTAAAATTTCTCGTACTCTCATAAAGGGGAACAAAATAGTGCATATAAACCCCTCTTCCAAAATATTTTTCAAATTAATGCTTAATATTTCGAATATTTGAAACATATAGTATGTGATAACAATTATGTTATTGTATGTGATATCATAACACTTATATTAGCATTTGCACCAAAACATGTCGAAAAACATGTCGAAAGTGTTTTGGTTTTTCTTTACTCTTTTATATATATATATATAGAGGAAATAGAAAGGTTTCTAATATTTTACTGATTGCGTCTAATGGTGTAGCGTCTAATGGTGTAATGGGCTTGTAGGTTGGCTAGTTGCAGCATGAATTTTCAACAATTTCATATTCCTCAAAGTTCGAAGACATTTTTAACAAGATACATGCTAAATAACTTTAATACTGAAGCAAACACTTCAATTGCTACAAATAGTGATCTAAACACCCCTTATAAGAATCCAAAGAACCATACACCTCAATTGTTATGGAGTTCTGTGGCTAGTTGCTTACCAACTTTGATACAATATAATTGTTATATTTTTAATCTCAAATAACATTCCGGAAAGGCTTTGCATTTCTTTGAGGGGACATATCTAAGAGTCCATGTTACTTTGTATTCCATATGACTTTACATTTAAGTTATGTTACAACAATCTATTTTTATTTATATAGAATATTAATGCAATTAACTTGAATAATTATTTTTCCTGAAAACAACATAGTAATTCTCTAAGAAGTCTTCACCTCCATTGATTCAGAAGCAACGGAGGTTCTTTAGTTCTCACTTCAATTGTTCTTGGGGATTTGTGACTAACAACTTACCAACTCTAAGAAGAATATCTAAAAACATTTATTTTGTTCATTTATGTTAGTTTTTATTAATATTTTAGACCAACACTCAATTAAATTAAAGAAGAATATTTGAGTAATTTACATATTTTTTTGAATTTTTCAAATAAAAAATATATTTATATTAAAAATATTATAAAGTAAAACATTTAAAAATAATAATAAAATAAAGAATAATTATCATCATTAAATATGAGAGAATTTTTAGAATTTTAACCTACTTAATGATTAAGGTTAAAGGTATTGAACTTCACTATTTATTCAAAATTGTATGGATCACAAAATCTAGTAAAATAACTAAATTTTGAAAATAATTAAATTTCCTACTTCTATTACCTCGATTTCTTTCTAAAATTGGATCATCTGAATTTTAGGATTATTGCCTTCCACATTTGCTTATTCCCCCTATTCGCATTCCTTTGCACCTCTGAGTGCAAAGGCTAGTTATCATTTCATGGACCTTTCAATTAGTCTATTCATTCACTGCATGAATAAGTTCACTAATTGAGGCCTATGCAGACGTTTCAAAGGACCTTAAAATGGTGAAGTACTTACTTGGACGTGGCCTCTATTTTGTGCACATCTTCCATTATTAGAAATATTATACACTTAATTTTATTTCAATTGAATTATTTAGTATAGTCATGTAACGTATGACTCAACCTACAGTAAATAAAAGTTACATTAATTTGGAAAATCAAGAATCGGTTAAAAATAAACGAATTCTTGAAACAGTTAATGTAAAACGAATTTGGGAGCATTTCTCTCTGAAGTGAGTTGTGCAGCGAGGAGGTTTTCTGGTGCTTGTAGAAGACAAGGGAATTTTCTGCGATCACTATTATTTTGGCCTTTTTGCTA
This sequence comes from Pinus albicaulis, assembly GCA_034641835.2. Lineage (NCBI taxonomy): Eukaryota > Viridiplantae > Streptophyta > Pinopsida > Pinales > Pinaceae > Pinus > Pinus albicaulis. The sequence continues at coordinate 96,175,303 of CM076569.1, read as the reverse complement.
TCTGTTTGCATCCATGTGTCACCATTAGAAGCCAACATTTGATGGCATAGAAATAGTTGTGCTGTTTTGTTCTGTTATCATTACCTGAGAATCTGCGAGTGTTTGGAGGGGAAATATCCAGATGAGGAGGATCGAGAATGCGGCCATCCGGCATGTTACATTTTCCAAACACAGGAATGGATTCCTGGAGAAAGTTTACAAGTTATCTTCCAGGAGGAAAGCTCCATGAATTTCCAATCTCGGTTCGTGGAGTTGCTAGTAAACCCTTTTCATGCTAGCCTTGTTGCCCTCTGTCTGCTGCATGGCATCTGCAGACATAAAGCCCTTCAGTGGTTGCAATACGAGTGTTAAATCCACTCATTACAGTTCAATAGTTTAAGGATATTGATAAAGTTCGATGGCCAGTGTATCCATTCGAATAAGTGATGGATATGAAAGAATCTGCTAGAACGAGGAGGGAGTATGGTGACTTCATTTATTGAAGTCATTCAACCATTAACAATTTTGCCTGCAAGTCATCGACTATACTAAGTCCAAGAGGCGTGCTGCATTTACTGCAATTTTGGTCAGTTTGCATTGCAGTTAGATATTTATATCAAATTCGGTGAATGGTAAGTGATTCAAGTAATCTTTGCTAACTTTTATGATATAATATTTTGTTGTGAGATATAGTTTTCTGCAAGAAGATTATATACATATGACTGCTAAGATAGTTTACTAGATAGTCTTTATTTTGGTGAGTTAAAAGATAAAGAAATGATTATATATATATATATATGACTACCAAGATAAGGAATTTCACCAAGATAACTCTTGAAATTTTATGTATATGGAGGACTATGTTAGTTCTTTTAGTAACTAAAATATGTCAATGCCAATAGATAAAGATTGGCATTATATTACCACTTTAGAAGGACGTATGTATATATGCATGCTTTATATTTTAAAAAGATATTTTCTTGGATAGTTTCATAAAAACCATGGGTAGTTTTTCCATGGTGTTGACAAAGATTAAGTATAAATGGTGCTAATTCCTTTTATTTGATAATAGTCGATTGGGAAGAGAGTCGACTGCCAAGATAACAATTTTGGCTAAATTTATTTATGATATAATCTCTTTCTTTGTGAGTTGAACTATATAGTTCACTGGTGAGTTGAAATATATAGATCATTTATTTTACAGTTTATTCTCATATCAAGATGGGTAAATATATGAGAAAATAATTCAAGGGAAATAAGTTGAGATTATTCCTTCTTATATTGAGACATTTGAAATGCATGCATATCTAAAATAGGCATGTGTCTATTGTGTGTATTTGTTTCGTGCATGTTTGGATAAATATGCATGTTTCCTATACAATGTATTTAATGCATATAGATAGGAATTTTTAATTAAAAGATGATTAACCACGTGATCTTGTGGTTATTTCCTAACAAGAATCCTTGTTGTCTTTTCTTGAAAAGACTCTTACTTTAATATCTTAGACAGATAATGTGATTAGAGAGATAGAAGGGTGAAAGGGAAACTTATTGGCGGGGTTTTTTGGAAAAGAATCCATGTTATCCTTCTTGAGAATATTTCTATTATGTTATTCCTTGCTATTATGCCAATCTTTTACATAATAGTTAAGAGTGGTAGTATACTAAGAAGTTTTTTGTAAAAAGAATCCATGTTGTTTTAAATATTGCTATTATGATAATCTTTATTTTACATGATAATAGTAATTTCATGATGATAGAAATCTAAGAAGGGAATAAGTGTCTCCTACAGTAAAGGAAGAGCTATCTCTCTTGCATGCACAAAGAGGGAGAGTTATCTCTCTCGCATGCACAAAGAATAGCCATTATGTTATAGAAGCATACTCTTTGCATGTACAAAGAAATATTGAGCTATCTTACTATTTAGGAAAATATGTGAGTACATTTATGATATCAAAACTAATATGTTAGTTATGTTAGTTCTTTTGGAACAAGGTCATGCATAGGCATGCAACCTATGTATTAACTTTTATTTAAGAATAATATACATATTTGTATGTAAAAAGAAAGCTTGTAGTATTGAAACTACATTGAATATATTTGTTAGTAAAATCTTGAAAATGAGACATATATTTATGTTTTTCATTGCGTATTTTTACATATGTTTACATGCTCACTAGTGTAGAGACTTTCTTTGGAAAGACTCATGAAGGAGGTTATGTGCTTCGTTGTGTAAGTACTCCTTAGCGAGAGTCTTTTGGAATTCGGTACGCATCTGCATGCATGGAAGGAACAATTTGTTATGTTAGACGTAGCCCTTGTCTTGCAGGAATGTGTACTTATGCGACAGAAGCATGAGTTATTGTGATGATTTATAACCAGCACATATGAGGTATATGTTATTAAAGAGAGAATGACAAGGTACTTTACTTGCTTGTCATGATTGCACATGAGTAGATGGAGAAACTACTATAGTGATTGATTAATACTTTATGAATATTGACATCATTTTATGTTGAAGGCATCATAGCAGGGAATGATGGCGACATGTACAAAGGGAAATTATGCTTGTCTTGGTGGCAGGTAAATGATTAATGTTCATGCAGATGAGTGCGAGTTGCAGGAAGGGCCAGTGTACGATAGTCCATTATAGGTACATCCATGCCACCAAGATGTGAAGATCTGAAGATATGAAGACCAGAGGGTAAATGGTATCATATTTATTGAATGGTTGAAAGCTAGATATTGTATATTTCCTTGTAATATTATATAAACGATGGTTAAGGGATGGTCTCCCTTATAAGCCATTGAGTGATGGGCTAAACACCCTCACGAGCGTTTAATAATAAAATTAAACGTTTGCTGGTTTTCACCCTACGGGGTTTCCAGGGTATATTGGTGTTCAATGATGTGATTCGTTATTGTGTCCAGATGATGAGGTTGATTCCTTTCTTGTTATGATGTTCATAATGGAAATTATGTGATTACTATATGAGTAATGAGATGAATGGATGGTTACATCATATAGTATTAAGTTAATATACTGTAATGAAGGTTGTTAAGGGTTAAGGAGTTTTACTATCTGTTAAACATTATATGTAACGATGAGTAACTTGTATAAAAAAATTTAACTCCTTACATTTCCCTGTGAAGTTAATGGTGTATGTTACAAGTCATCTATGACAACCTTGTTATATCACTAAGAGGGAATTCCACAAGTGCGTGCATGAGTTTCACTAATCTCCAATTTTATGAGATGGTTAAGTCATTAATGCATGGTAAATTAACTAGGATTATGTGTTAGTTTTCTATAGCATATGTTCATATCTCTCTAGATTCGCTACTAGACTCACTATTGTACTAGTTCAACCAATTATAATATATTGCATTGAATTGTACTATCTCATAATTTTGTTTTTTAGCCCATGAATAGAATTTATTAATTATTTTCTCTATCAATTTCTTTTCTTCTTTCCTTGTAATTTTTGTTCATTGGTTTCTAGCTAGATCCAACTTCTGTAAGTTCAACTACAATTCCACATGGTATTAGAGCCCATGGGATCTAGGAAGAAGGATCATAGACAATCTATTTACAGGTATTGAAGATTGGAGTTACAAGAAAGAATGGAGTTTCCATTTGTAATTTTCACTCCATATAAATATTTGGAATGGAAGCCAAAGATTCTATTTCAACTTAGACGTAAAAACTTGTATTTGATAGTCAGTGAAACATAAATTGAACCAAATTCTATAATATATATATATATATATATATATATATATATATATATATATATATATATATATAACTAAATTCAGTAGTTAAAAATTCATAGTATAAATCAAAATATTTCAACAACATGGAGTAGACCTTTGGTCTCCTATGCTTATTAATTTCTCATCACTATTCCATATTAAAACATTCACCACTCCAAATCAACTTTGAATAACTTTAAAGGCACCTTTCAGAAAACTCAATAAAATGTAGAGTTATATTTAAAAATAAAGCAAACCCTTTAAATCCTTTTTTTTTTTAAACATTAAAAATTTAGAGTAAACAAGGCACCACTTTTTTTCACTAAAGTCATGTTGCATTAAAATTATGTTATATTAATTCTCCTATTTTCATCATTTTTATATGATTGCACAAGTTTGGCAAATGACATATATTGATGGATCTTCTTTTGTTTCAAATTTTCAAATGAATTATGATATAATGTTTCGCTCTAATAAGTACAAAAATTACCATTAAATTAAAGAAAATAAAGTGCATAATCCAATTGTATAATAATTTATTACGTTGAAATATATAATCACATTGGGCCCATTCACCATCTCATTTTCATTTTCATGATGGAAAAAGTTTGACAGGACCGAAACTGAAGAAAAATATGGAAAAGTCTGGTTATTCATGATGGCAAAAGTTTGATAGGATAGAAACTGAAGAAAAATACGGAAAAGGAAAATTAGGTACATTTTTTTATTATTTTTTAAATCCGGACTACTAAGGCTTCCCTTTTTGGATCGATATAGTCTATAGTGCAACTTTTTTGAAGGCTTTTACGGTAGTTTTTTTTGGTCTAGTTTCTCTAAATTCCAACAATTTTGGCAGGAATTTATTGAAAATTGAAGTTTCATGGGTAACTTTGCATAATCAAAGTGCCCTAGAGGTTTTTTTATGGTGCTAAATCTATACATACAGTCAAAAAACCAATTTAAATAATAGAAATCAAGATTTTACCTCAATTTTTTTCACTGGATTCCGGCACTTGAAACTCCAAAAAGTCGCACTAAAGACAACTCCTTTTGGATCCTCTCCTCCTTTCAATGGGGGCCCAAAAAGGCGAGTTGAGTAGGAATTAGTTTCCAAAAGGGACGGAACTTGTAAGATTCCAAACAATAAAATGTAGCCATTTATTTATATTATTATTCACTGAAAGTAAAATACATGCTCAGACCATAAAATCCTACAAATGGCATGTACAGCTGCTTGAAAATGACAAATATAAGAAATTGAAGCCCACTTGTGAATCCTGGATGGATCCACCACATAAAATCACCACGTGGTTTTCGTCCCGGGATCAATAATAGAACTGGCCAGGCCAGGTTCTCAACCCAACCATAATAAAATAGATAATCCAGAATGATCTAAATGCCTAGCTTCTCTCCCCTTTTATAGGCTTGATGGGTCAATACCAACAAGAAATACCATGGGTCAATACAAGAAATACCATGGGTCAAAACCATGGGAAAATACCACAGTAAGTACCATGGATCGATTCTATCCACTTTGACTGGATCAAGAAAGGGAATATTACAAATCCTCCCGCCCAAAGATTGCTTGTCCTCAAGCGATCCACTTCTATCCACAACATAAGAATTAGTACATTGATACCAGTATCCCATACAATCTGATGCGCCCTCCATGTTGAATGGTCCTGAATGGATCCTTCAATACCTGGATCCCAAACAATCCTCCGACCAATCCTCCCTTCAATAGATTCACCTGGATCCCAAACAGTCCTTTCCCCAATGGATTCTCTCGGATCCCAATGCCACCTAAATCCTAGGACATGTGGGTTATGGTACCATTTCAACCCTCCATCACTGCCCACACCAAAGGGCCCAAGCTGAAATATGCCCTCGGCTGTGAGTATCCTCCAAAGAATCAACCTATCGATAGAATACCAACTCATTATCTCTCACCAATCCATACTTGGGGAGGGATGAATATCTGCAAATCTAATATGTTGATGTTGTTCGATGCTCAATTCATGCTTCTCTACTTGGTTACCCAACATGATGCAGTTGGAGAACTCTTCCCTTCTCTTCCTAATGTATAAAGGTGGGTTGTTGGTAGTGTTGCAAGACTTATCTATGTACTCCTGTAGAGGGTTGCTTTGGAACTCCCAATCGTACTCCTCTTGCTGCCTTATGAGGGATTTGAGTCATTCTTCAACACTAGACAACTTGGTCTTTGATTCGGCACATACCCCTATGAGTTCCTCAATTTTTCTATTCTCTTGTAAGGCAGTGTCTCGGACTGTCCAGAATTTCTGCTTCAACAACATAAGATCTGTCTTGAAATTCTTGATCCTTTCTCGAAAGTCTTCTACTGGGAATTCTAGTGTCGTGCTGACTATCTCTGTATATGTTTGCACCCGATGCCCAACGACCATATCTTCAACTTGAGCCTTTGACCAACTCTCTAGGAATGGTCCATTTTTCACATTATGTTTGTCATGTTGCTCCTCGTGATCATACTCATCATACTGGTTCACTATGGCTGGATTTTCACTCAAATCTCCCAAGTCTCCTTCACCTGTGGAGACCATCTGTTCATCCCTTTCAATTGTCGAACATAGATGCATTGGTGGAATTTTATCTATACTTGATTGTTCATATTCTTCGTGAATATTCCCCTGGGGATCTACGAACTCCATTGTATAGGAATCAACCTCATCAATGGCATTAGGTAGAATTTCCTCATGAACTTCCAAATGCTTGTCATCTTGCAAGCCTCCCTGAATAATGTCACGATGTTGCTCACCATCGTGAAGATCAATAAACCCATCTACAAAATATTCCCCATGATTTGAAGTAATCTCCTCTTGTTCTGACTTTGTTGCCTTCTTCTTATCACCTGGACAAGAATGGTTAAGGGCCCAAGGTCCCTTGCAGATAAAGCATAGTCCTCTCCTCCTTATTTCATTCTTGTTGCTGATTTTGTTCTTGCTTTGATCATAATTTTGGTCTATGGAGATATGGCTACTTAAAGGACCATATAACCTCACTAGTATATCAAGGATTTTCTGGTTGTTTTTCAAAATTTCTTCAAGACGGTCCATCTTCCCCCATACCCAAACAGGAATATATTAATTTTTCATAGGAAGATTTTGTCAATCATGCCTTCAAATATTTTCACAAATTTAACCCATAGACTTATAAATGATTTTCCCTTCACTTATGTCTCCCAAAATAATTTACTAAAAAAAAATAAAAATCCAACTAGGGTGATAAATATCACCGAAGTGAGAAATGCTGGCTAGGGTGAAAAATAAATTTCACCGAAGTTCCTTGCATAAAACTCTCAAACTGGCAGGATGCACAACTCTGATACCACTGTAAGATTCCAAACAATAAAAATTTTGATAAATCTAAAACATCTTAGTGTTCTCATTTAATATAATCTTTCATCAAGAACCAGAACACAAGAAATGTAGCCATTTTATTTATATTATTATTCACTGAAAGTAAAATACATGCCTAGACCATAAAATCCTACAAATGGCATGCACAACTGCTTGACAATGACAAATATAAGAAACTGAAGCTCGCTTGTGAATCCTGGATGGATCCACCACATAAACATCACCGCGGGGTTTTTGTCCCGGGATCAATAATAGAACTGGCCAGGCCAGGTTCTCAACCCAAACATAATAAGATAGATAATACCCGAATGATCTAAATGCCTAGCTTCTCTCCCCTTTTATAGGCTTGATGGGTCAATACCAACAAGAAATACCATGGGTCAATACCAACAAGAAATACCATGGGTCAAAACCATGGGAAAATACCATAGTAAGTACCATGGATCGATTCTATCCACTTTGACTGGATCAAGAAAGGGAATATTACAGAAATCCACAATAGGTAGATTCAAGCCTTTATTCAATGGAACCATGTCAAGGAAAAAACACCGATAATGTGGCAGAGGCTTCCCCTTGGAGAGCATTGTTGCATATTTTGTGGAGGCATGCTGTGGTGCATTGAACAAAGCTCGTTAAAGACACCGAAAGCGTGGCAGATGCTTCCCTTGTGGAGCATTGTTGCATATTCTGTGGAGGCACACTCATCCATTGATCTGCCCAAGCTGTCACCATTTTCTCCAGCTTGAGGAGAGAGAGTCCATGTGCTTCTGATGAGGTTGTTGTTGCAGCCTCTGGCGTCATATGCATCCATGGTAGTTAAGTCTCCCTCCTGCGCGCGGGAAGAGAGGATAAGAGAGGAGATGATATCCCGGTGTTGGAGTAATCACCACACCTCTATGGAATCCATAATTTCCACCCTGAGGATCCTAGTTACTAGTTTGGAAGTTTACCAACACTTGCGAGTTTTGGTGTAACAACAAACCTCTACATGGTATCAGAGCCTGGACCCAGGTTCGATTCCCCCAAGCTGCGTTTGAGGGGGGCTATTGATTTCCCTGAGCTGCATTTGAGAGGGGGTGTTGGAGTAGTCATTGCACCTCTGTGGAATCTATTAGCCACCTATAAATTTTTGTCAAGCAAACAGGTCGCTAAAAATGTTTCTGAGCCTTCAAGAGATACATTTTCCTTGTAAACCTATCATTCTTGAAGCTTCCATGTGTTGTTTATCCTTTAAACAATCTTCACTGTTGTTCCCCTTAAAAAGCCCTGCTGTTTTGAGAAGAAGAATGCTTAAAAAGGCATCCATTTTCCCATTTCATCCCCTCAAAACCCCATTTTTCATCCCTTTTTCCCTCACAAATTTCCTCTCCAAATCCCTAATTAACCCTCCAGATCAACCTAACTGCCCTTTAAACCTTACAATTACCCTTTGTCTGGCTTAAAAAACCCTTATTCCCTCTACTGGAACCCTCCTTTTGGCCTTAAAAAGCACTAAATTTAAGCCAAAAATCCCCTTTTTTCATTACAGGCTTAAGCCCCTTTCGGCTAGCCCCTAGCCCCTTTCACCACATAGAACCAAGCACCAGAACCAGGCACTAAATCCCGGGCGCTAATCGCAATCGGAGCTTTCCGTGTATGCCTTTCCCTTTGTTTCTTGTAAATCTCTGATGCGATTGTATTTTGTTCTGAAGACCTCCGCCACAACTTTAGCCATTGATCTATACATATCTAACGGCCAGCGCTGACATCACACCCCGCCTATCGCTTCTCTCCATTCACCCCTCCGATTACATATGGACCGTCGATCTTCCTGTTAGATCCGACGGCTCTCGCACAATCACACATTGCAAAAAGCCCAATCACGTGCATTCGACCTCTCCCGATTTGCGAGCCTCGATTAGATCCTAATCGTCATCCATTCAGATCCAACGGTCCAAATTACACTACGCTCTGCTCATTTGCCCCCTGTCTCTCCCCTTTCGATCAATCTCCACCGTTGATCCCCCGCCGATCCAACGACCCTGGTGTAATCGCAAGACCAATACTTTGGCCACCTACCTTTCCCCAATGCGATTTAATCCCCGTCGTTCATTCCCTTCGATCCGACGGCTCTCGTTCCTCCCGCCTGTTCACTTGCCCCTTTTGCCTTCCACTCCCTCTTTAAATCTGGACCGTCTATTCTATAGATCTGACGGCCGGATTTAACTCGCATTTGACCATTCCCCACCTAACCGCCAGCGCATCTTTCCATATTGCACTCCATCCTCCACCGTCATATCTCTTTGCTCAACATCCAACGGCCAAGACCCATATCGCGTGATTTAAGTGTCCAAGGGTTAACAGTTTAAATTTACATGATGTAAGTGGTTTTAAGGGGACACGTGTCGGGCGGTGGATCATATCGTGTTTTTTTAGGAAAATTTCAAAACCATTCTATTACCACGTGACACCAGTGGTTTTTCCACTAATACCACCCTTTCCCCTTTGCTCCCGAAAGCCCCATCATTCAATCCCGACCGTCGATTGCTTTGATCTAACGGTTCATATCCCATCGCATTCCCATTCATGTTTCTTTCATCGAGATTCCACAAAGTTTCCTCCGAAGATCTCTGCCGTTGATCTCCTCCTGAGATCCAACGGTCCACGTTCAATCACCCTCCGCCCTCCAGGTCCCACCATTAAAGGCGCCCCGATTTCATTCATTTTAACCTATTTTCCTTTATATTTCGTCCCAGCCTTAAACCTTTGTTTTTTACACTACGAGATTTTTTCTTCCGCCTAACTTAGTCTTAACAAATCCATCAACGAATCCTGACCGTTGATCATCATTGCCTTATCTAATCGGACGGTCTGCGACCCTCTTTGCACCAAACCTCCGGTAGATCATTCTTTCACCGTTTTGAAATGTTTTTCAACCGTTTTCGCCTGCATACACCATTTCTACCACCATCCCACATGCCTCCACAGTAATCTTCCACCACTCCCTTGGATTTCATAACGAATTTATTGTATTGTGCAGGGTTTACAGAGTGAGAAATCCACTATGTCTCCACAGTCACAGTCACTGTGACTCAGAGCGCAGAGAGACCATATCAACGGGGGAAAAGTGTACCAGCAGAGGCAGATCAAAGGATTTAAGCTTGTTATTGAAGACATAATGTTTTAATCTCGTGTTCAAAGGATAAAGACGCAGCTTGAAGACCATGAAGATAATCAAGAGGCTTAATAAAGCCTCAGCACATGAAACAAGCCATATCTGTGTTTTAATGACAACAGAACATATTCTCTCCAGAAAGGACACCTTCGGGCAACGTTCTCCATGCCTCTTCGAGCTCTTAACATTTATTGCACTGACAGAAGTTTCTAAATTGTTAGAACATCAGTTATGGAAGCATGGAGAGACTTGAAGACCTTCAGTCACTTTACTCATTTCAGAAGATAAACAGAGTACCTTACAGTTAGAGAATACTTCAAAGAACACATCTGAGGTTAATGCCAACCTGAAAAGACTTCTAAAATAGCCTGAAGTACCAATATGTCAACACAGAGCCATTAAACAGAGTGGGTACGAATACTTCCTCCACTTTGTCTTAATGGAACAATTAAATTTTACATCTACTACTACAGTTGCTCATTCTCCTATAAGAACCCCTGAAGAATACATTGTAAAGGTTGTTGTTGTGGTTGGTTGATAGGGATTCATTCGATTGTAGAACTGTTATTGGGAGAAGTAGTTTAGTAGCTTGTAATTTAGTAGGCTGGGAGGAGAAAGTTTGGATTGTGACAACCATTGAGCTCAAAGTATGTGACTGGTTTTGCACATCAATTGAAAAAGCAAATTTCATAGGATCCTGGTCTATATTACGGGTGATGTTTTCCTCACTGCACTATCTTATTTCATTTTAATCATACTGTCCACTATTCTCTGATAAGAATCAGTAAATCAGGCTTAGGATATACCCCTGCATGGTACCCTAATGCTTTCCTGCTCTTCTTATCTTTGATGTTTTCTGCTTACTGTTTATCTGAGAACAAATTCATGTAATTTAACCAGTCAAAGATGTTGGTCTAGACCATGCTTACTGATGTTAGAATTTGGAGTTTGTTTCTTAGATGTTCTTGCTGGGTTTAAGCTGGAAGAATTGGGATACCGGGGATTTAGAGTTAGCCCTGTCTACTGGGGTCCTTTTCCAACAGATTGGCCTATCTAAGATCCCTTTGAGCTAGTGTCAAAGCATTGAAGGTTAAAAGTCCTTCTCTGATCTTAAGCCTAGTTCTGTGTTTAATCTTTAAAAGTTTTCCTTGAGAGTACGCTGAAAGCAGGTCTAGAGTTAAACGACCTCTGATATGATCTTAAGCTGCTTTTGTGCCTTCATTGAGAGTTTCCTTTGAGTATGTCAAAGCAGGATAGGTTAAAATTCCTTACCTAATCTACAGACTGCATGGGGGTTTCTTTCCTTCTTTCACTTCACTCCTTAATGTTCCATTCCACCATCTATCTAAAATATCCTTTAGTATAGATGAATTGCCCTATGGAAAACCTTGGTTAGTTGTTATGCAAGTAATCCCCTTTCATGACTCCATAGCCCAATGGATTGACCCTTTCTTGACCTATATTCTTTTGCCGAAACATCCTGCTACTTTGTTCCTTTCATTCCATATGAACTTCTCAGTTAATGATCTCCAACCAATCCAACCAACCAAACCAAATCAAAACCCCTTGTGCTTCATATCTAGCCTAATACCTCATTTTGAGCTTCAAAGGTATATATCATTTCTTTGCATTTATAGAGAGATCCCTCTCTCGATCCAGGAGGGCTAGATCCTAGGGTCCCAAAGTGGTTTGATGTTGTCTAGTATTTTGGTCTTGCCAATCTGGCCAAAACACTGGAACCCCAACAGAATCCATAATTTCCACCCTGAGGATCCTAGTTACTGGCTTGGAAGTTTACCAACACTTGCGAGTTTTGGTGTAATAGCAAACCTCTACATGGTATCAGAGCCTGGACCCAGGTTCGATTCCCCTGAGCTGCATTTGAGGGGGGCTATTGATTTCCCTGAGCTGTATTTGAGAGGGGGTGTTGGAGTAATCACTACACCTCTATGGAATCCATAATTTCCACCCTAGGGATCCTAGTTATTAGTTTAGAAGTTTACCAACACTTGTGAGTTTTGGTGTAACGACAAACCTCTACATGGTATCAGAGCCTGGACCCAGGTTCGATTACCCTGAGCTGCGTTTGACGAGTGTATTGATTCACCAAGCTATGTTTGAAGGGGGGGGGGGGGGGTGTTGGAGTAATCACCTTTCTATGAATCCTGATTTCACACGAGGATCCTAGTTAGGTTTGGAATTTTACCAACACTTCTTTGAGTTTGGTGTGTGTGCTCTCTGCATGTTATCGAACTGGACTGGGTTGAATTCCTACCTGAGCTCCATTTGAGGGGGGATATTGATTCCCCCGAGCTGCGTTTTAGAGGGGGTGTTGGAGTAATCACCACACCTCTATGCACCTCTATGGAATCCATAATTTCCACCCTGGGGATCCTAGTTACCGGTTTGGAAGTTTACCAACACTTGCGAGTTTTGGTAAACTTCCAAACCGATAACTAGGATCCCCAGGGTGGAAATTATGGATTCCATAGAGGTGCGGTGATTACTCCAACCCCCGATTAGTTTGGGCCCATAAGTTCGCGATGCAAGGGGCGATTCGTTTTTTATGAACCACCTTCCTAGTTTTACGGCCACCCCGGACCCGATTGGGTTCCAAACTACTTTAAGGTTCGAAAGAGACCAGAGACCATTATAGCTCGTTAAAGGATAAGTGTTATTATTTATGTTAGGTTTGGAGCTTGTTATTGTTGGAAGAGGCATATGGGTGTCGTTAATTATGTTTTTTTTTAAATAATTTTTTGGATGGATGTAGATTATGGAAAAAGATAGTTATTTTGGATTTGAATACTGGGGAATTGAAGGTTCTAAAACTTCGTCTGGAGGAAGAGAGTTTTGCTCGTATAGTGTTTGAAAAGAAGGATTTAGCTGAAAAAGTCTTCTACATAAGTTTGTTAGTGAAAGAAAGTAACGATTTGTAGGTTAAGGAAAGAACGTGGCATAGTGAGAAATAATGGATATGAGTTTAGCAAGAGACACCGTGCATGATCCGGATTTTATGTAGGAACACAACAGAATACATATATAACCATAGATACAGAGATGCAGCGGAAATAATGTTTCATTTTATTAATAAAAGAATGACTGAAATAAGCTTACAAACATAATGGAATCAAGCTAGGGCACTGATAGCGTATCTCTGAGAAGAGATGTGGCATACGCGGGCCTCTGAACTGTGCTACATTGATGCTCGAAGGCCTATTACAGACATAATCGAAATAGATGAGCTAGGGTACTGGCAACGTATCCCTGAGAAGAGATGTGACAGCTACTAGTCCCTGAATCGTCTTACAATGAGGCTCGAGGGCCTATTTATTGTTGAGAAACAATGTAGAATTCGAAACGTCCAAAAACCTAACCCTATGAGATGAAGCACTAAAACTATGGGCCTCGTTTGGGTAAATTGGTGTTTCCACTTCCAGGGGACGAACTTCGACATATGATCTCTGTTTGACGCATATGATACATCGTTAGAAAGATCTATCCGAGGACTAATTGTTGCCGCGAATATCAATTTCAGAACGCAATCATATTAGCCAGACAAACGATGCCCAAAAAACGTCGTTTAGGGCCTCAAAACGACTCCGGAAGTTCAGGACCCGAAAAACTGCTAAAAATAGTAAGTTGTGCTACAACTAAAAAATTGAAAGAAATTATGGTGGGGGTTCAAATGGAATAGGTGGGTGGCAACCAATGTCCACCTTGATCATTAAGGCCCCAAAATGGCTCCGGGAGTGCAGGACGTGAAAACATGCTAAAAATAGTAAGTTGTGCTGAAAGTGAAAAGCTGCAAGAATTGATGGTGCGGGTCCAAATGCAATAGGTGGGTGGCCATGGATATCCACCTGGATCAGTGCAACTCTCGTTATTTTCCCTGCTCATGAACACATAAATCCCATGACACAAGTGGCCTTGAAGCTTATGGAATAAAACCACTTTTGGATATCATAGACTGACCATAACAGTTTGAATAACCAAAGGATGATCTGCTCTGAGGTCATCCCAGATGGGATTCCTCCCACTGATACTCGTACTGACATTGCCAAGCTCTGTGATGTTATAAAAAAACGTGATTGTCCCATTTCTCGACAACATGATTCACCAAATCAAAGAGGAAGATAATGATGCAAGTGTCTACTTGGTAGTATATGCTCTTGCCTCACGCATAGTAGAGATTGCTTAATGCCGCCAGATTCCAATCGCTGCCCTCTAGAAATCTGTCGCTGCTACTTATGCACTGCTCATATTCTTTGACAACCGTCGAATTAGTGTCTATATTCCTTTTGAACGACGAATCTACTACATTTTTATGAGGATGAACCTCACAATAAAACACCTTTCGGCATAATTATTTTATGTATAATATGTGATACATTGTAACATTACATGTGATAGTTATAATGTCTTTAGTAATATAAAATATGTTATAATTTTTTTTTGGTGTGAAAAAATTGAATGGGGTGATTATTTATATATATATAATAAGTGGATATTATATGGTTTTAGTGAGGATAATCACATTTGTCACACAGGAGCATTTTTTCTTCTGCATCCTAGCTGCAATCAGTTTTATTGCACTGTCTTCCAAAGCCCATCATTACAATAATGTTGTAGCCCACTCCTTGTTATTAATGTTGTTGCTGTGGAAAATAAATTTTATGTAACAATAGTATTGGAAGAATAAAAACACAATATGAGTGAGGGATATTGAGAAGAATAGAGGGCGAATGCAAAGGAAAACAAAGGGCCAAGTGGATGAAAGAAAATTTGAAAATAAGCATATAGGTTTCCATTTAAAGTGAGTATTGGTTCTTTATTGAGTGTGGGTTATATCCTACAACATAGGGATTTGGTTATTCCCTTTGAGTAGATATTTGAAGTAATTTTTGGGGTTGGTGCCTCCTACAAGTTAGTGCTTACTTAAATCCAAGAAGTTGCAAGTTGGCACTTGCAACAAATCCATGAAGTTGGTGCTTCTAGTAAGTTGATCAAGTGTCTGCAGAAGAAGGGAGTTGGTGCTTCCTACTAATGTGCACTAACAAAAAATATAATGGAGTTGGTGGCTATTGTAAGTGGTGGCTCACAAGTACTTTGATGTAATAGAGTAGGGTCTTATTCTTACATCAAATAACAAGCAAGCTTTGGTGGTTTTTATTTGGGAAGGGTTTCCACTTTAAACCTTTATGTCTCCTGTGTATGTTTCTAATGATGTGTGTGCTTTTATTGATTCATATGGTTGTTGTCATGAATTATTAGTAGTTTATCACATAGAGAATGCCAAATTTGAATGTGAAAATATAAATTGGCATAAAAACTTAGAGTTAAACTTAATACTAATTCACCACCCCCCCTCCCAATCTTAGTATTAAACATTGTTTCCAAAAATTGTTATTAAAGAAAGGTTCCTTTAGGAACAACTTAAATTCTCGAAGGTAAATCAAAGGGAAAAAATGGCTAATCAAGTTTGGCTAACACCATAGGGGGTTCCATTTTTGAATGGATAAGACTATAAACTCTAGTGGATTATGATGGAAGCCTATTTGACGATAATCAGTGAAGATATTTGGTTGTCTGTGGAATATGGAGAGAATAATGAATTTAATACATAAGCCAAGGAAATCATCATGGAAGGGTTGTCGATGTCGGATGTTGATAAAGTGGGACATTGTGAGATTGCAAAGGAAATTTTGGACAAGTTTCAATTTCTATATGGAGCAAAGAGCTACAAAGCAATAGAAAAGGTTGATGAACATTGTTTCTCAAGTTGTGAATCAAATATGAAAGAAGTTGTTTCTCATCACTCTCAAGTTAATGGAGATAAAGAATTAAAAGAGGGGCTAGAATGTGCGGAAGGTAGGTTATTTATCTGTGATAAATGTAAAGTGATAGTTCATTAATATTCTAGATGTTCTTATGGAGTTTCTAAGGAGAGAGAGATAAGTTCATCTAGTTGTAATAATATAGTTAGAATTACTTTATTAACAATATAAAATGAGGGATCCTATTAAGAAGAATAGAGTACATCTTGTGAAAAGAATAGGAGTATCCATGGTAGTGATGTAGATGGAATACTTCTCAAACCTATGGAAGATCCCGTGGTCACAAAGAGGAATATAGATCTCTGTGGTTGATCTGAATTTATGCAGGAACACAACAGAATGCAAATATAAACACGAACACAGAGATGTAGCCGAAATATAACCTCATTTCATTAATATCAAAGACTGAAATATGAAAGTACATACAGAATGGAAATAAATTAGCTCAGGTGATGGTAGCTTATCTCTGAGAAGAGATGTGGCTTCTACATGCCTCTGAACTGTGTTACAATGAGGCTCAAAGGCCTATTTATTATAAATAAATTAATGGAAAACCATAAACATCCAAAAACCTAACCTTAGGAGATGAAGATCCAAAATTATGGACCCTGTTTGGGTAAATTGGTACATCAACTTCCCAGGGACGTAAATGCAAAGAATAATAAGAGACGCATGAATTCTCACCACACGAGAGATTTTGTAATTTTTATATGAATATTGCTTTGTCTTTCTCTTAGAATTTGTGTTTTAAGTGTCATCTATATTCATTAAGAGCAATTTAAATTTCAATACTTTCAATTTTATCATTTCAAATTTGTTTGGTTCAATTTGGAATTATAATTATTTTTGAAATAAAATTTTAGCTAAACACTATATATATGATTGATTTATGTTTATTTGATTTTCAAATTCCAAATTTAATTACAACTTTAGTTTTATTATAAAATTTAAATTTAATTTAATCAAATATTGAAATTTTTAAAGTAATATGAATAGCTTTAAAAAAAAGTAGAGGTTGAGAAAGTATTAAAGTCCACCTTTATAAATCTCATAAAAAATTTCAAACAAGTGTTTCTCTTTAAATTCATTCAACGATTTTGAAGTAACCTTTATTTTCACATTGAGTGTTTTGAAAAGAAAATTAGAACCAAGGAGCATGAGCTAACTAATTAGTATATTTTTTGGAGGTTGTTCTGTGTTAAAACTTTATTAGTTAAAAGTGAACTCGTGAATATTTTTATTTGGATAGACATTTGAATTTCCAAAGAAAATTTAATCACTTGTTCATGGGTTGTTGATATCATCAATTAAAAGTGCTTTGATATCCTAGTCTAGATTCATAGTCCTTTCTAGGATTCAAAGACCAAATGTGTCGATCTTGATTATTCCAATTTACCATACTTGGGGTAGCGTATGGTAATTTCATATTTTCAACATCCTTGAGTTGAAAACATTCATATTTTGGCTTCAACTTGATCTTCTTATAATTTATCCAAAATTATTAGATGCAGGTCATTGTGATCTGGTCCACAGACTCGTCAAAATTAGAATGATACAAATGTTTGCTAGAGTTTGAATTGGGGAAAAAATGTAAATGGATCCAAATGAAACTCAAGAGAACTATATCAATAGAAAGAAATATTGAATCTCAAATAAATTTGGCACATACAAATAGGGTGTGGATAAATTCCAACCATTCAAGTAGGAAAATACTTGAGACACAAGTGTTACGAGTGCAAATAAACATGGATATTTCAACAAAAGACAAAATCAGGGTCTTTTGGTCAATAATTTCTAAGGATAGAGATATTTGTGGATATTCTGAATTCTGTATCTAAAAATCTACACCACAGAAACCTCCAATCTATCGATAAAGATATTTGTTATCTCTACAATGCATTCTTTGGATACTACAATAAAATACCAAAAAGGGAGAACCTGTTACTGTGGATACTCCTGTCATGTGAATGATGCAATTCATGAGACCCCCCTCCTTAACTAAGATCCAAAATTCTACTTACAACCTTTGGAAACATCTGGTGGCACTTTCACTATCATCATGTTTAATGCTGTAACTCTTTCCTACGCTACTGCCTTATCGCTTTTCGTTTGCAACATCTAGTGCAATTGTTGGTATTTGATAATGTTAATATTAAACTTTATGTTTATTATTAACTAATAATAATAATATTGTAACGAGAGGGAGACTGTCACTATTTAAACAGTCTATTCATATTTATTGGACTATGAAGTGTTTAATGGCTAAATCCATTGTCATTGTTCAAGAGATGGGAGGAGACCCGAAGGCAGCCTCCATTTTAGCAGAAATTCGCAGGGATATCTAAGAGATTCACCTCCAGCAACATCATCAGAATGTCCACCTTGGTCAAATAGAACGACAACTTCAGAGCATGAACCAAGTTGATATGCCCAGGTCAAGTGTCAAGGACCCGATACCCATTGAATCATCAGATGACTGAGTTTAGTGGTTCCTTGTTTTTTGTTTGATTTGCAAAGAGCGGATATCATTTATTTTCTTTATATGTCACTAGATGTAGTAGACAATAGACCTGTTAAGGTAGTTAGAGACATATTCAAACTTTTTCAATTTAGGTTGGCTTATAACTATTTGAGGTGGTCAACAGACCTGGTTTTCTACGGGCAGGTTGAGGCTATCAAGTATACAAACTTGCTATTTTAATTAGATGAACGAATAGAAAGGTACTACCAAATTTACAAATAATAATAATAATAATATTGTTATAAATATAAAATAATAGAAAACTATTATTATTATTATTAAAAGTAGTGACCCATACCATGTTTCAATAACCACACCAAATGAACATAATGGACACCAAATGCCAACCACTTTTCATAAATATTTTTAATAAATTAAAAAGAATAAAAGACTTAGGAAAAAAACTATTAGCATATTTTTCATATTGTGCATTGGATCATGTATGAAGAATATTCGCTTGGCTTGCAATCTTAACCATTCACTTTAATGAAAATATAAATTCCTCAAACCCAATTATAAATACGAGTAAATTTGAAATTATTAAAATTTTTAATAAATTTAATGAATAATTTTTTTTAGAACGAACTAAACAAAAAAAACCAATTATAAATATGAGCAAATTTGAAATTATTAAAATTATTAATGAATTTAATGAACAAAAGGAAATATTTAGAACCAACTAAACCAAAAAATTTAACAAATCAAGAGCTTTTATCACCATATTAAACCTATTAAATAATATTAATAAATTGTCTCAATAATGAAATCCATTGATGAAATTGCACATTACACTATTAACGTCTTGGTTTATAAAGGAGTTATACCTTTTTCACCATCACGCGGGTTATCTTCTTCCAGGAAAACAGACTAGAAGAAATGTATATCAATCCATTTAAAAAACAAAACAGACTCTCGCCCAGCTATAAGGTCGTACTCTACTATTGTCTCATCATGTCTTTATAAAATGGTGAACGGTCACTTTTATCTGCCTTATTCATTGCTCGATTCACCGGTTTTTCTTTTATTTTTAATGTTTTAAAAAGATTTTCGATATTTTTATATAAATATTAATTTTAATTTTAAAGGGTGTTATGGTGAAATAGTTTTTCAAAATTATATATCTTAATTGCTATAAAGTACTAGAGTTGTATTTTATGTTATTTATTGTCCATTATATTTCTATGTGAACATCACAATAAATATTTTAAATTAATATATATTTTTAAAAACAATTTATATATAATAAATTTAAATACTATTTATTTTAAAAATGAGAAAAGAGATATAATATATATATATGGCTATTAGCTAATTGTGAACCTTAATATACATTCATTTAGATTTTTTAGTTTTTTAACTTCCATCTTTTAACAAGCCTGGTGGCCATATTAACCACTAAAACTTATACCTTGAGTAGCATTTATGGCAACCTTGGATTTTTGTTTCCTAGCTAAGGAGACATTGATATTGGCTTCGTGCATCATGCATGGCTTGTAAGGGCCACAATATTTTCCTTGCTATAGACTATCAGGTGATTGGAGTGTCAAGAAATCATCAACGATGTGCAAATTTTTCAAGGTTACATTCTTCTCAATTTTTCTAAATTGTAAACTAGGCTAGATTTTTCTCAATCTTTCTTGTTTGTTAATAAAATACCCAAAATTTTCTTAACCTTTTATTATCGAGTGGCATGAACAAACACTTTCATTATCGATTGGCATGTACCAAGAAGATAGGGATTTATGAAACCTTATGAATCTCAAATTGTTTCCTTACAACCATTTTGGATATAATTAGGTTGCTAATTAGTTCTGAGGATGTGGTTCATCAATTAGATAGGGAGATTTTAGTCCCCACAAGTTTTATGGTCCAATCCCAAAACATACTATACATGTTTAAAAAGTTGCTCGAGACACGGGCACTATTTCTTCAGTTGAAACTTGACTTGAATTCTCATGTAAGTTTTTTCCCTTTCTTATTTATTTTTAGATTAATGCAACGGCCTCAAAGAAATCACTTAGTGGAAAAGGACGAAATCACTTACCTGAGCTAGAGAGGGTAAGGAAGTGATCGAGCAATGACAGCCCAGAGGTGGGCTTGGAAGCAGTCCCAAACTAGTTCATTGACGTTCCTCAATGAGAAAATGAAAGCACGATGATTCATCCGGTGACTTCATGGTCGCCAAAGGAGCCCCAAGACTACCCCTCCCTACGTACGTGTCTATCATGCATGATGATCCTCTGTGTGAGAGTCTGACCGAGAGTGAACTGATGCTCCATCATTGAGACTTTTATGCCTAATACATGCGTAAGCCTTTGAATTGGTACAAAGCAATTGAATTTGGAAGTAATTGATTTTTTTTCAGAGAGGAAAAAACACCTTGTATTAATTATATAACACAAGTGCATTGATCTTAAATAGATAAGTCGAAGATCTTCTCAAATAGTCTGAATTAAAACACTATCAGTCAGAGAAAAAACTACTTATGACAAAGTTGATACAACATGCCTCATTTAGAGGGACTGATATAGCCATGCATGAGACTAATGGAAATAGAGTTGGCTCAAAACCGAATCTAATTGATAACTAAGCAATATGATAATAGAATTAAACCAATACAAAAAAAGAGGTTGCAACCGGAGTTGAGGGTGGTACACGCAGAACAATGCCATCTTGAGAGCTCAGGGGAGCGGGTGAGAAACCAAGGAGAGTAGTCGCCTGCCAGAGAAGTGAGAAACATAAATGGAGCCAAAATGGGTGCTCAAGCCACGCTTTGAGAGAGAGTCAGCGTGGGAGTTGAGCCCCTTGAAAATATGCTGGAGAGGGGGATCGTGGAGTTTGTTGAGAAGGAAGCTAATGCACCCAATCCATCCCTGCAAGCTAGGAGGATGAAAGAGATAATTTCCAGAGAGGCCATCAATGACAGACTTAGCATCTCCATATATGTGTAAAGAGTGGAGTTGCAGATTATAAGCCAGCTAGAGGGCGCTCCACAGGGCGAGGACCTCTGCCTTGGTGTTGGTCCTTGATCCACCATTCCAAAAGAGTTGGAACTTGTCTCCATCTAATAATTTGATCCAGGAACCGCAATTTCTATCCTGCGCGATTCCGTCAAAAAAATCAGCTGAAAAGGTAAAGGGGAAGGGCTAGAAACAATGGGAGAGGTCCTTGGGGGGAGGGGGGGAAGAGGGGCGGCGGTAAATCCAGGACATAATTTCCCAATGGATGTGGGCAATTATCACAGGTGTGTTATCAATGATGAATCGGTTTCTGGCAAGCTAGACTTCCCAGAAAAAGAAGAAAGGCAAGGAGAAGAATCTCAGAGGGGTTGCCTCCCAAGAGGTGAGAGTGTCAATGATGCATAGGGGGCTCCAATATGGGAGGGGGATGAAGGAAGAGAAGAGGGACTAGAGGTTGCGGATGAAGGGGAAAGTGAGGAAAATATGGGGAATGGATTCAGAGTGGGAGAGGCAAAAAATACAGAGGCCAGGGCCAGAGAAACCCCCCTTGGACAAATTGTCCCAGGTCAGAATTTTATTCCTCCAAACAAGCCATCCGAACAACATGATATTATAATGGATTTTTTTGGACCAGAAGGGCTTGAAAGGAGAAGGGGCTTGGTTCACAACTAGGGAGAGGATCAAGTGTTGATAGGTCTCTACCACCGAGATATAACCATCAGTCAGAGTGCCTTCCCAAGTGATGTTGTCCCCTTCTTGGCGCAAGAAAAAACCACTGGATTGTAGTTGTTTAAGATAAGAGGCCCATGAAATAACATCAATCCCAGACAGACCAAGAGCTTGGGTCGATTTCCAAACAGGGCAACCTTGCTGCCAATGAGAAATAACTTGAGAAAGAAAAAAGATCCCTTTTTGCTCGAGGACATGGGAGAGATGATCATCCATGCTTTGGGCTGCAACAAAGCCTTTGATTTTGTCCTTCCCTAAAAGGATATTATGACCATTTCCAAAATTACACACAAGACGATCAATAAGGAGATTAAAGACTTTTTTGAACCCTTTCCAAATGTATGATTCTTTCCGAAGGGGCATAGGAGCGTTTCTGAAAATAAGAGTGAGGGTCGGCCCTTCCAAGTATTTGAATCTGATGATTGCAAGCCAAATACCTGACTCGTCCAGAGCCCGCCACAAGTATTTTAGGAGAAGAGATTGAGAGAAAGAGCGCACCTCTAGAAGCCCCCAACCACCATATATCTTGGGAATGGACAGATCAGCCAGTTTACACAGATGAAAATTTTTCCCCCTTTGTCTTCTGACCATATGAAATGAGATATCTTAGCATTGATGAGAGAGACAAGTCTGACAGGGAGAAAGAATAAATGCGCCCAAAAAATAGTGAGTTTTTGGAGCACCGCCTGAACAAGGACATATCTTCCACCTAAGGACAACCATCTGTTAGTCACGAGGGCTTCACTGCGGGAGCAATACCATACCATGTGGGTTCATATTGGGGGATATATAACGAGAAAAAAATGAAATAATATATCGTGGAATATATAGGGGATAAAGGATTTTTATATTGTTCGGTATAAAAAATGGAGCTCAAAGTTAATGAAAAAATATAAAGAGGTATAAAAAATGTTAATAAAAAAATGGATACGTACAATATATAGTGAAAGTATGGGATTTTTAAATTGGGAAGGTGTATTGAGTTTATATTGGTAGGGGGTTAAATAATGTGATTTTGAGGGGTATTTTCCAATATCTACTCAAATTAAGGTATTGTTTAATATACTACGATCGCACGTGATATATTAGAGGTTTATTGAGTGGCGTCCCTGTGCTGTTAGTTGAGCATTAGATTTTGGAGCTTAATTTGTCAAAAAACCACATCTAGTTCGCGGTCTTGTACCCGCAGGGCTTTAACCTGAGTCCGAGATAGCTAAAACCATTTGAGATGGGTTCCAATTTGACAGCAAAAAGGTCTGCTATGAATTCCATGTCGTCTCCGTTCCCAGCCGCGAATAAGAGTAGGGATTTACTGCTATTGATCAGCAGCCCAGAGGCCATCCTAAAGCGCTGAAACAAAGAGTGAAGGTGGATCCATTGATATTTTATCAGTTTTCCAAAAACTAGAAGATGATCCACGAATAATGAGTGAGATGTAGATGCAGAGGGAGAGAAGGAAAGCCTTTGAAGGATCCCATACATTGGGCTTCCTTAAAAGTAGAATTGAGCCTATTCATTACCAAGATGAAGATAAGAGGGGTGATTGGGCATCCCTGGTGGAGTCCATGACCAACCTTGAAAATATTGGTGGGAAGACCGTTGATTAAAACAACGAAACTGAATGAAGATATGCAAGCCATGATCCAACGCATATTGGAGAAGGATATTCCAATCTTGAGGAGGATAAGTCGGAGGAATGACTAGTCCACATAGCAAAAAGCTTTAAATAAATCAACTTTCGTTCTGAGGGATTCCATATGGTTAGAGTGGATTGAGTGCATTACCTCCTGTATAGTGGAAATAGCGTCATAAATTGATCTCCCAGGAAGAAATCCATATTGCTCTCTGGAAATAAATCGAGAGAGAGTCCCTTTAATACGTCCTGCAATGACCTTGGAAGTGATTTTATATATCATGTTGCAAAGAGCGATTGGGCGGAAATTCCAGAACTTTAAAGGATTAGAAGATTTCGGGATGAGGGCGAGGAAGGTGGAATTAATGTTACCCAGGATAATCCCCGAAGATCTGGTGATATCAACCACTTCGTGAATTTCCTCCCCCATCAAGTTGAAAAAGTGGATAAAAAAATTTGTGGGCCATCCTTCCGGGCCTGGGATTTTGTCCCTGGCAAAGGAATTTAGCACCATTTGAATTTCAGTTAATGAAATCTCCCTACCCAGGTCCTCATTTGCAGCATTGTCGAACATTCTCTTGTAGAAGTGCAGAGCCCAACCTTGTGAAGAAGGGTCTAGTCCTCTCTCGGTGTAGTATAAATTAGAGAAATGTCGCTGTGCCTCAAGCTAAATATCCTTGAGAGAGTGAAGAATGATTCCTTTAGAGGATTCGATGTTCCAAATAACATTTTTGTTCCTTCTGCCATTTTCACATTGGTGAAAGAAATTGGTGTTGCGGTACCCTTCCTGCAACCAAGTGGCCCAAATTTTTAGTTTCTATGATATCTTTTGAATCGTAAGAATTTCAGCCTTGCGATTTTCCAATTCTTCTAGGACTTTGAAAAGAAGGGGTCCTGGAGGGGCTTCTTTAAGTGAGTCATAGATTCGTGCTACCCTTGTGGATGTGGACAGAAGTTCATGTTTCAAAGACTCCTTTTTTTGTTCCCAGAAGCGAGCTATCCTTTTTAGATCATAGAGCTTCTGAGAGAAGCTGTGCCAAGCCATACCTTCAGCCTAGAGTGTCTCTTCTTTCCAAAAATTTGTGACGAGGGATTGAAAATTCGGATCCTGGAGCTAGGTTCAGTTGAATTTGAAAGGAAGCCCCCTCTTGACAAGCTCCATTTTCCATGAAAGGCATATTGGTAGGTGATCTGAGATATAATTTGGGACAATCGATGATCTCATATTACTCAGCATTTCCCTGACCCTCTCATGAGCCAGGAACCTGTCAAGTCTCTTCCCAATGTAGTCATCCCTGACCCTGCGGTTTTTCCATGTTGGTACAAGAGGGATGGGACAGAAGTCCACAAGGTGGTGGTAAGAGAAGATTTGTGATATCCAGTCTAGAGGTGGGTCAAGCCGAGAGTGGTGGCCCCATGTTTCCTCAACTGACAAGGTTGAGTTGAAATCACCTACTATGTTGAGATTGTTAATGCTCAAAATGGTCGAAGCTTCCAATCGGGCCCAGAAAGAAGCCCTGAGCCTACTCGGAGCATAAAATTTTATCAGATGGAATTTCTCGGAATATCCTCTGATGTTTCTCGAGAGGTTGATGCCCCTAAAGAACTTGTATGCATGAAAATTTTCCATGCTCGGGTTCCATACAGCTATCAATCCACCTGATTTTTCCATCGAGTCAATGCCCGCAACATGCTAGCTCGGGCGCAAAGCAAGAAAGTAAGGCAAGGGTTTTGAAAAGGAACACATAGTTTCCTGAAAAAATGAAATAATAGGAAAAGCTTCTGATAGGGGAGTTTCCAGGCGAAGGAATTTAGAGTGGTCGCCCAACACTCTGAGGTTGAGAGAAAAGATGAAATTAATTTGGAAATTGGAGTGGGCTGGCATGCTCTAAGTGCTCGAGGGTCAGCGGATGAGGTGATAGGAATATCGCAGAAACAATATAGCTCATCTAGAAACAACTGTTTAGATTTCACCAGGCCCTTAAAGTGACAGGATCCGTTCTTAAATATTTTTCTCACTGTGATATTTGATGCTGAGGATGGGGAAATGATCGGAGGGAGGTCAGGTGGAAATTTATCATAAACAATGAGAGAGGATAATTCAATCTCAAGATTGAAAAATAAAAATTCGACATCACTGCCCACCGAGTTTCGAGGGGCGTCAGTGGGGCAATCATTTTCTTTATCCATAGAGGGGGATGGAGAGGCTAGTTCAAGGGCCAACATGGAAGGGGATCGGTCTAATGTGGGACTTGAGGGTGGCGGAGGTGCAGGGAGCGATGAGGGTAGAAGATGGGGGCTCGAAGCAAATATTTCATTTCATGAGAGGTTCGAAGGGAAACATGGGTCGACTATGCGGTGGTCACTGTCGACTATGTGCGGGAGAGCATAATTCCCTTGGACTATAGGGTGCGACTCAGAGGATGACATAATAATAGAAGGAGACAATTTGTAGTAAGGACAGGCCAGAGGGGAGAGTTTCTTACCCGGGACAGACAACGACGGATTTGGCGAAGACGAAGGACTAGAGTTGTGGGTGGCTGGCCTAGTGCACTTCGTTGTGTCCTGCTTGCATCCCTGGGGGAAACGCCGCATTAGGTGCCCCGTGCGATGGCATAGGAGGCATCGAAAACGAAGGCCCCAATAGTCAATCCTCTGTCGATGTATTCTTTGCTCCCATTGAAGATCAATGTTTCCAGGAATACCCCCAGAGAAGCCTAGATCCACTAACAACCAAGCTATTATTTTGTCTTTGGCGCCGAGAATTCCTGGATCGATGAAACATAGGCAACCTATTGAATTCCTGATGGCCTTAAGAGCATTCAGGGTCCAAAACTCTAGGGGGAGCCCTGGCCGTTTTACTTAGACCATTTTGTTTTGCGGGGTCTCAAGGATCAGATTAAAGCCCAAGTACCTTGGCAAGAGATGCATAAAGCTTTGGCTGCGGACCTAGGTGCACTTGAGGATCTTGTCGCAGTCTTCCCGGTGAAGGAAATTCACAAAGAACTAGGACTTCATCATTTGAATGACCTTCGATGTGTATCCTAGCAGGGGAATCCAAGTGATTTTTACCCATTCAAACATATCCTTCTCTTGTAGGTCTGAGAACATCTAGCGGCCAACCAAGGCGCGCTTCTGGAGGCTGGCTACTCGGCCCCATAGGTCACTGTAACCAAACTCCATTTTTATCTATGGTGTGGGCTTGAGAGTTTTTGGTCTAGATATATTTCTGCATGAGGGGTGACCCGGTTGACAAGGGAGGTGACTGTGGGGTAGGTTGAAAGCAGTACCGTTGGAGAGGTGACCCGAGTGATTAGGCTGGCGGCAGTCGGACGAGTTACTTGCTGAATCTTTGGTGTTGTTTATTTGTGCACCAAAAGTTATTTCCGCATCCAAGGTGGCATCAATTAGGGCTTCATATGTTGAGGTTTCCGATGCGAGGATGTCACCCATTATGGACAGTGGAATAGGTGGAGGTTCGGAACTGACAAGGAGTAAATTCCCAACCAAAATTAAATGTTGTCGTACATCAACAAATGAATAAATGAGGAAAGTGGATCGTTCTTGCACAAATGGAATAAAGGTCCATAAATGGGGGTCGTCAAAGGAGAGGAATGTCAGAAAGGGAAAATCAGAATGAGCCTCGAGAAGGTTGAAATGGAGCTTTTCAAAGCTAGATTTTTCAGTGGCCAAGATCTCGAAAAGCACTGTATTCTTGGGGATAAGGAGAACTGACATGATCCCTTGTGTGAAATTAATGGCTGGAAGAGTTATGTGAGTTTGAGATTTGGCGGATCGGAATTTGGGGTGGCGAGCAGAAAAACTCACTAGAATTTGTAGAGGTGAGCTTGTGAGAGGGTGAAGGTCAAAGGTGGCAGCAGCAACTGCAGCAACAACCTCCACACAGCCACCAGCGATTGCAAAAATGGAAATCGAAATTTTTACAAGGTCTGGAGATAATGAAGGCGTCTACCCATTTAGGACAAAGAGAGATAATTTGAGACTAGTTTGGGGAGCGGGAGGAGTCTGAGTCAGTGCGAGGGGCTTGGGTGGTGAATTTTGGACCTCTATTTTTCATGGGGTCTAGGGGGCTAGGCGATGAAGTGAATTTTTAGAATGGATAGAAGAATGAATCCTGCAATCATCAGAAGGAGCATGATTTGGGTGATCTCTGTAGCATGTTCTAGCAACTTTTCCATTCAGGGGTCCTTCAATGACCGCCTCAGCTCTTCTAAAACCCACTGCTATTTCCTATTCAGGTCATGGATTCTGGAGCTCTTTTAGGCCTCAGATGGTTGCTTAAAGTTCCATCCAGCGCTCTACCTCTAAACCAAAAAGTGTAGGAGTCCTCTATGTTCTATACTATGGCACAATCTTCTTGTGGAAAGGTAAAGCTATGTCTATTCCTGCTTTACCATTTGACTAACGAAACCATTCTACTTACCTGATGGGAGACTCCAGGGAGTAGACTAAAGCCGCCGTGTTCACCATTGCTGGGTATGGTGGAGACGAGCTTCAATAGATTTTGGATGAGTTACAGGCGCCATGCCAGCTCCCAAATGCATTGTGATTAAAGTAATTGAATTACCTCTCTAAATGCATTGTGATTTAGGGTATTAGTAACACGGATTTACCCATTTACTAAATATTTCACTGCAAGTTAAACAATTACAATTAATAACAGGGATTTTCTCATTTATTGAATATCCCATTGCAATTTAAACAATGAGTAACATGACTTTACCATGTATTGATAAATTTATGACACATATTGTTCATTAAATCCTGCATTAGACTAAGAATATTGGCTTGATTTGCAATATCAACTATTCATTTTTAAAATATAAATTTCTAAAACTAATTCCAATTTAAACCCTACCTTTGATTTAAATATTCATAAATAATCATATATCATATAAACACTTAAACAAATTTATATGACTATAAAAAAAATGTATTTAAAGCACAATTAAAATGACACCACAACTATTTTAAATATTAAAATAAAATTAAGATATACCACAATCAATTAAGCACATAATAGTTATTAAAAAAAAACACAAATTACTATCATCATTATCCTCAAGTGGGTATGATATAAATATATACTTGTATATGATGATGATGATGGTTAACGTCCACTCAGACCAAACTTTGGTCTATTGGACCTATAATTTTCTTAGTTTTGATTTTTCTGGCTTCTCGTCTTTCTTGGCGAGATTGGTCTTAAAGCTTTCTTTTTCTTCTCTACGGTCTTCCAACTTCCTTTATCTTGCACCTCCTTCATCTCTTCTGATTCTTGGGACACTGGTGTCTTATCTTCGGGATCTGAGAGATCTGCTTTGCTACTAAATGAAGATTTCTTTTGCGTGGTATTCGAATCCTCATAATTGTTGATGCTAGAGGGGCTGTCGAGTTCATTTTTTTGTTGTTGGGCAAGGCTTTCCCCCTGCTTGTCTTGAGGGTTGTTTCTATTTTGCCTGATTTCTTGCGATTTGGAGTTTTCGAGAGAGTATTCTTCCTTGGCGACAGTGTAATGTTCCTTTTGTGCTCCTTCCCACCATGTAGATGTATGGTGAATCTTTCTAGCATAATTTTTCTGGGAGACTTTCGGGCAATTTTTGGCTAGATGACCTGTCTCAAAGCAGGATTGACATCTAAAGAGGACACTTTCATAGTCGAGTTTTTGGTTCCATACATAGTCTTTGCTTGTTAGGATTATTTCAGCTGGGAATCCAGCGCTGAAGTCCATTTCTACATAAATGCATGCATAGGTGATTCTGACATATTTCTCTATATTCTCTATGCATACTAATGCGTACTCATAATATTAGTATACATCTTCTATTATATAATTATATATATACTACTATTGATAAATATATAATACTCATTTCATATTTTCAAATTAGTCATGCTGCATTTATGCATTTTTTCCCAATTCCCCTCCTCAAACATACTATTAAAAAATTGCCATAAACCTTCATGTTATGATCCCATTAGTCGAAATATTAACCAAAATATTTTGGGACATATTAAACTCAAATTTAAATATACGAAATTCTCATTAAATCTATAAAAATAATTAGTAAATGTTCATTTAAAAATATATATAAAATCAAATTCTTTGGTCACACATATTAAATTTGATTTAAATGTACGAAAGCTATTAAATCTGTCAGAAAAAATGAGTAAGAATTCAATCTTTCGACACAGATATTAAAGTCAAATTTTAAATGTACAAAACCGAGATTTAGACAAATTAGTTAAAGAATAAAGCATTAATACGCGTATTAGAATATAAATAGACGGTAGACGGATGATTTAAAGCATATGGCCAAGAAAAATATTTGCACTGCCGAAGAAAAAGAGTCGCATTACAGTAGACTTTCGTTAACCTTAATACGACACAGGCCACTAAAAATCCCAGACTTTATTAGATCTCCAACTGGACATTACGCCTTAGATGCGGGTATCATCCAAAAGCAGAGCACCTTTCTTTCATCTAAACACCAACAAGATATTTAACATCCCTTCAAAATTCACACACATTTCACAGCCAAATGCCAGAAGAACGATAATCAACACTTGTTTTCAGTTGGTGCGAAGAAATCACATCATTTTAGAGATCAAGAAGATCGTTCTCTGGAATTTCCTCCACAGTGAATTCCAGGAACCTCCAATATGTTACGTGTTCATGAATATATCGAAAATATCCATTTTTTGGGTTTGCCACGCCACTGCCGTTTCTCTTAATATATTTGTTTGTAGGTTCAGATTCGCTTGCACTTGGATCCTGCACAACACCCGTGTACTACCATTTACACACATTAAAGCTACACGTCTTCATGATTTTCAGAGGCTTTTCACAACAGGGGCACACAAAATCACAACTATCCTTGGCCACATCAAATTTTCCATAACCTCCTTTAGCGAGGTTGCAACTAACAGTCTTCTCATATTCACTGCAGGTGCGTGTACCGCATATACCACAGAAGGTGATCCCGCGGTAAACAACATTCCACGACTTTGCAGTTGTCCTACTTGCAAACTTGTAAAATCTGAGGTCCGTCATGCTGGAAAATCGAAATGGATCGTAACCACCTAAATCTGAAGAACCACAACAACGAAGTCAGAGGGCTAAACTGCCAATTGCAATGTCAGTGTCACAATTCAAACACGAAAGCCATTGAAAAACTTACATGGAGCAACAAACCACAAATGAGATGAACTAACTTTTGGACAGTCAGGCATCGTGACAACTTATAACCAACTTCGACGTTCTACTCTTTGCAGCTTCTTGTAGACCTGCACACACAAACCTGAAGCGATTTAAGCATACTAAGCCTGCTAACCGATGTAACACAGAGATAAATAATGGAGTCAGTTCATACAAATGCTTTAACACCAATACGTCAGTCACGACGCGCACACCCGATTCGTTGCCTCTCGAGTAGCGACTGTGATGTAGGCAGAAATGTCTAGAACTTATAAAACGCTGAAAAATCTATAAGATTTCTAAATTATGTAAAAGCTCTATAAAAGCAAAAAAAAATGGTAGTGAGCATAGGGATGAAAGCTCTATAAAAAAGAAAGTGGTATTGAGTATTGAGTATTGAGGATGAGGATGAGGATAAAATTAGTTTTGGAAATATGAAAGGTGCCATAAAATTTTAGCTTTGTCTATTTTTTGGTTAGGTAAGTTTAATAAATCTTAACTTAGTGGAATCTATGAGGTTTATTGAATGTAATTTTTGTATATATTAATTATGAAATTTATAATGAAAAAAAGTGTGTGAGAGTATGGGGAGGTGTGGAGTATGAGTAAATGGTCAATGATAATAAGGGAAATATTATATTGTAAAGATTTTTGTCTCACTACAGCACAAAGGGGGTTTTAAGACAATATTTAAGACATATTTTTGGGTAAATTGTCTTAACTTGAGACAAAAGAAAATTTGTGTATTGTCTTAAATATTGTCTTTAAGTAGGTGCCTCAAATTAAATTGTCTTTATAAAGACAATATATAACACAAACATTTTTGTCTCTCCACAAACAATTTCATTTTTGTCTCTGAGAGACAATAGTTGGGATTAAAGACATATTGTCTTTAAAGAAACAATGTCTTTTATCCTAATTATTGTCTCTCTAGAGACAATAAAAAATTACATTCAAAGATAATACAAAATCACTTTTGTCTCTAGAGAGAATATGAAATAATGAATCTAGAAAAATTTCTCACCATTGAAATTAACCAATATTAAAAGTATTTAATTAAAAATAAACTACAATATCATTGATTAATTCATATTAGGACATGGTGGAATCGAACCACCAACCTCCTGCTTAAGCAAGTGCTCTTCCATTGAGCTAGCACCCTTTAAAAAAATATATGACTAGAATTAACTAGAATTATCACAAACCTTTAATATCTTGCCACAATTGTTGAATAGTTTATGTTTAGCATGTTTCCACTCTTCACATATTCCAGCAATATGATTTTTTTTCAAGGAAATTTTCACATCAACTAAAGATAAAATACATAGAAATTAGCATAAACATCTTCCTATCTATCCCTAAACGTTTTGCCACAAGTGAGATAGTCCAACAGAGTTATCATTGTCTGTTAGTAATCATAAAAAATGAGAGTTAAATATCCTCAT
This sequence comes from Pinus albicaulis, assembly GCA_034641835.2. Lineage (NCBI taxonomy): Eukaryota > Viridiplantae > Streptophyta > Pinopsida > Pinales > Pinaceae > Pinus > Pinus albicaulis. The sequence continues at coordinate 96,142,675 of CM076569.1, read as the reverse complement.
ATTTAACTTGCACCCTAGAAAAGAAGGTTAGTGCACAACCAACATCTGCTTGGCCATTCAATGTAACCAATGCAGTGCTAATCCACCTATATCAACCACATTTAGTAATGTGGTTGTACTAGCTACCTATTTTAAGCATATCTTTAACATTTGTAGAATTTGAAACAGTGAATAGGAAAACAGCAAACGACAAGAGAAAAATGAGAAATAAATGAACATCTTCTACTACTTAAGCTTGAAATCTAACAGTGTCTTCTGAAACTATACCCAAGAAGTAAATATATCAATTTTGAAAATATTGGACACTAACCTTCATTTCCATAATACAATTCCCTCAAGTCCCCCCAACACAAAATGCTCGCCCGACCCCCTTAAGGATATACACAAATGTCAATGAAGGTTTGAAAATGGTAAAGTATTAAAAAATTGACAATAAAACACTGCAATCCAAAAGAGTGGATAGTTTTACCTTGATGATCATCATCTCTGCATCATTTTATTTTTCCCATTTTTCATAGAGCTCAGCTAATTGAATTACCTGCATATCATATTAAAGGATATGTCAAACTAGTTTAAGAAACCAAGTGCTTTCCCAATGCGTCAACCATGGATCAGAGATGAAAAGAAATGGTCTAGTATCATACCACTTTCCTGCTAATAATATTCAACTTACATGGGTTATTGAGAGTGATAACTTGCAAATGACCTTTCACTTCATCCAGAACAACCTGCTTGAATACAACCAGGTTACGAAAAAAAGTAACTAGAATTATCACAAACCTTTAATATCTTGCCACAACTGTTGAATGGTTTTATGTTTAGCATGTTTCCACTCTTCACATATTCCATCATTATGAATTTTTTCAAGAATTTTTTCACATCAACTAAAGATAAAGTACATAGAAATTAGCATAGCCATCTTCTTATCTATCCCTAGATTTTTGCAGCAAGTGAGATAATACAACACAATTATCATTACTTGTTAGTAACGATAAAAAATGAGACTTAAATATCCTCATATTTAAATTTCACCCTAGAAGAGAAGGTTAGTGCACAACCATCATCTTCTTGGCCATTCATTGTAACCAATGCTAACAACATGCTATGCAATTACACATCCAAAAAAGACACGTGTAGCTTTGAAAGCTTGAATTAATCCTACTACATGGTAGTCAAAAAAGGTTTGGCATATTTTTTTTTACCACATATCCAAATTACGCCCCGAAACCACAAAGGTTGAATTCATAATTAAAAATAAAAATGATCAAGTTGCCTTGAATTCATCTTCAAGAGTTGCAGCAGGGTCCAACTCAACAATTTTGGGGTAAATTTGGGGTTTCTTCGCCTAAAAGTCTCTTTGTTGGAACGTGATGAAAAAATCTAAGAAGTCCCTTCCTGGGAACCAAGTTAACCGCCTACTTCCTCTGATACATAGACTTGAAACCATCAATCCTGACAAGAGGAACCACACTCACTCTAACCTCTTCCACAAGTCATTTGCAATTTCTACCATTTCATACTTAAAATTAGTTAGTTACGACTACCTTTCATGGAAATGGTCATAGATGAATGACTTACTTTACGCAATTAAATCCCCAAAATGATATGTAATATAATGCACTGGGAAAACCCCTCAATACTTAAATTTATATATAATAAATTTAAATACCATTTATTTAAAAAATGAGAAAAAAAGATCTCATGTATACCTATGGCTATTAGCTAATTGAAAACCCTAATATACATTCATTTAGATTCTTTTTAACTTCCATGTTTTGACAAGCCTTGTGGCCATATTAACCACTAAAACTTATACCTTGAGTAGCATTTATGGAAAACTTGGATTTGTGCTTCCTAGCTAAGGAGACACTTATATTGGCTTAGCTCAACGTGCATGGCTTGTAAGGGCCACAATATTTTCCTTGGTATAGACTATCACATGATTAGAGTGTCAAGAAATAATCAACGATGTGTAAATTTTCATGGTTGTCACATTCTTCTCAATTTTTTTAATTTGTAAACTAGGCTAGATTTTTTTCATGGTTGTTACATTCTTCTCAATTTTTCTAATTTGTAAAATAGGCTATATTTTTCTAAATCTTTCCTGTTTGTCAATAAAATACCCAAAACTTTCTTAACCTTTTATTATCAAGTGGCATGAACAAACACTTTCATTATCGATTGGCATGTACAAGAGGATAGGGATTTATGAAACCCTATGAATCTCAAATTGTTTCCTTACAACCATTTTGGATATAATTAGGTTGCTAATTAGTTATGAGGATGTGGTTCGTCGATTAGATAAAGAGATTTTAGTCTTCACAAGTTTTGCAATCCAATCCCAAAACATACTATATGTTTGAAAAGTTGCTCGAGACACAATCACTATTTCTTTAGTTGAAACTTGACTTGAGTTGTCATATAAGTTTTTTCCCTTGTTTATTTTTAGATCAATGCAAAGGTCTCAAAGAAATCACTTAGTGGAAAAGGATGAAAGCACTTACTTGAGCTAGATAGGGTAAGGAAGTGATCGAGTGATGATAGCTTGGAGGAGGGGTTGGAAGCAGTCCCAAACTAGTTCATTGATGTTCCTCAACGAGAAAATGAAATCACGAAAATTCATTCGATGACTTCACGGTCCCCAAAGTAGGAGCCCCAAGACTTCCCCTCCAAGCTACCTACTAGTCTGTCATGCATGTCGATCCTCTGTGTGAGAATCTGACCAAGAGGGAGCCGATGCTCCATCATTGAGACTTTCATGCCTAATACAAGCGTAGGCCTTTGAATTGGTACAAAGCAATTGAATTTCGAAGTAATTGAATTACCTCTCTAAATGCGTTTACTGAATATCCCACTACAAGTTAAACAATTACAATTACTAACAAGGATTTGCTCATTTATTGAATATCTCATTGCAAATTAAACTAGTAACATGAATTTACCATATATTGATAAATCTATGACACATCACATATTGTTTATTAAACCTTGCATTAAACTAAGAATACTAACTTAATTTGTAATATCAACCATTCATTTTAAAAATATAAATTTCTAAAATCAATTCCAATTTAAACAATATCTTCGATTTAAATATTCATAAATAATCATATATCATATAAATACTTATTTAAATCACAATAATTTTAAAAAATTAAAAAAAATTAAACCATGGTATAGAAAAGCATATTTAAAATGACACCATAACTATTTTAAAATATTAAAAAAGAAATTAAGATATACCACAATCAATTAAACGCATAATAACTATTTTGAAAAACGCAAACTACTATCAACGCAAAAATTAAGATATACCTCAATCAATTAAACGCATAATAATTATTTTTAAAAAACGCAAACAACTAATCATTATCCTCAAGTGGGGATGATATAAATATCTACTTGTATATATAAGAAATATTACTCTTATTATACAACACTATTTATAAATATATAATAACACTAGTATACATCTTATATTATATAATTATATATGTACTACTATTTATAAATATATAATACTCCTTTCATATTTTATATTATTTTATATTTTCAAATCAGTGCCTACTGCATTTTTTGCCCGAATCCCCTCCTCAAACATACTATTAAAAAATTGCCATAACCCTTCATGATATGATCCATTAGTCTAAAACTATTGCACAAATACTGATCAAAATATTTTGGCACATATTAAACTCGAATTTAAATATACGAAATTCTCATTAAATCTATAAAAATAATTAGTAAATGTTCATTTAAAATGTATATATAAAATCGAAATCTTTGGTCACAGATATTAATTTTGATTTAAATGTACGAAAGCTATTAAATCTGTCAGAAAAAAGGAGTAAGAATTCAATCTTTCGACACAGATATTAAAGTCAAATTTAAATGTACGAAACCGAGATTTAGGTAAATTAGTTAAAGAATAAAGCATTAATAAGCGTATTAGAATATAAATAGACGGATGATTTAAAGCATATGGCCAAGAAAAATATTTGCACTGCCGAAGAAAAAGGGTCGCATTACAGTAGACTTTCGTTAACCTTAATACGACGCAGGCCATTAAAAATCCCAGACTTTATTAGATCTCCAACTGGACATTACGCCTTAGATGCGGGGATCATCCAAAAGCAGAGCACATTTCTTTCATCTAAACACCAACAAGATATTTTAAAACATCCCTTCAAAATTCACACACATTTCATAGCCAAATGCCAGAAGAACGATAATCAACACTTGCTTTCAGTTGGTGCAAAGAAATCACATCATTTTAGAGATCAAGAAGATCGTTCTCTGGAATTTTCTTCACAGTGAATTCCAGGAACCTCCAATTTGTTACGTGTCCTGTATATCGAAAATATCCATTTTTTGCGTTTGCCACGCCACTGCCGTTTCTCTTTATATATTTGTTCGTAGGTTCAGATTCGCTTGCACTTGGATCCTGCACAACACCCGTGTACTCCCATTTACAGTTATGAAAGATACACGTCTTCAAGATTTTCAGAGGCTTTTCACAACAGGGGCACACAAAATCACAACTATCCTTGGCCAGATCAAATTTTCCATAACCTCCTTTAGCGAGGTTGCAACTAACATTCTTCTCATATTCACTGCAGGTCCGTGTACCGCATATACCACAGAAGGTGATCCCGTCGTAGGCAACATACCACGGGCTTCCAATTGTCGCAAACTTGTAAAATCTGAGGTCTGTCAGACTAGAAAATCGAATTGGATCGTAACCACCTAAATCTGAAGAACCACAACAACGAAGTCAAGAGGGCTAAAATGCCAATTGCAATGTCAGTCTCATAATACACAGAAAAACTTACGTGGAGCAGCAAACCATGACTGAGATGAGCTAACTTTTGGACAGCCAGGCATCGTGACAAGTTATAACGAACTTCCACGTTCTACTCTTTGCAGCTTCTTGTAGACCTGCACAACACAAACCTGAAGCGATTTAAGCACACTAAGCCTGCAAACCGATGGCAACACATAGAGAAATTATGGAGCCGGTTCATACAAATGCTTTAACACCAATACCTCAGTCACGACGCGCACACCAGATTCAGCCACGCTTGAAAGTTTTCGACGCTCTGGCAGCTTAAATAGCGTTGCCTCTCGAGCAGCCAATGTGATGCAGGCAGAAAAGTCTAGAACTTATAGAAGCGTAGAAAAGGCAAGGCAGAAAAGTCTAAGAACTTATAAAAACGGCAAAAATCTAATAGAATTTCTAAATTATATAAAAGCTCTAGAAAAAAGTGGTAGTGCCTCTCGAGCAGCTAATGTGAATGTGATGCACCCAGAAAAGTCTAAAACTGGGGAAAAATCTAATAGGGTTTCTAAATTATATAAAAGCACTAGACAAATGTGATAGTGAGAATGAGGATAGGATTAGTTTTGGAAATATGGGAAGTGTTGTAAAATCTTAGCTTTGTTTATTTTTTTCAGTCTAATAAATTTTAATTCAGTGGAACTTAAGAAGTTTATTGAATGTAATTTTTGTATATATTAATTATGAGATTTATAATGAAAAAAGTGTGAGAGAGTATGGAGAGGTGTGGAGTATGAGTAAATGGCCAATGATAAATAGGGAAATATTATATTGTAAATATTTTGGTCTTACATGAAATATATTGAGTTTTTGAGTGTAAGTTTTGTGTGAGTTTTTAAATTTGGAGATTAGAATTGTAACTTGCATCATTTTTTGGTATCATAGTTGATTAGCTCATAAGAGAAGAGATTTGGAGATGACTATGCTCTTTGAGATTGAAAGAAATGATAGTTGATTATACAAACATTAGACTTGAGCAGTAGAATAAGGTTCGAGAATTGCAGCAGTGAAATAGGTAAACTAGTCTATATATTTCTGAATTGATTTGTATAGAGGAATTGATGTTTGCAGGTAGCAATTGAAGGAGAGTGATAGTGGATCATAGCTTGGAAGTTGTTACAAAGAGAACAAGTGAAAAAAAAATTGTGGCAAAAGAACCTGAAGAAGTTCTCAAAAGAAGTAAAAACCGAGTGAGTGCAACAACCAAAGGATGAGAGGAGTGTTTGAGAAGGTTCTAAGGAAAGAACCAAAGAAAATACCAAAATGTCAAGCTACTGAAGAAAATTTGATGAGGTATTGAGTAGCAAGAAGAAGAAATTGGATACATAGGAGAGGCTTGGTTGTAGTTCATTGTTGAGCATGGAGAAGCTCACAAAGTTAGAGAAAAGGATGACCCTTCGGGTGAAAGCCACAGAAAAAGGAAGGAAGATGTCAAGGAAAATGAAATAAAGACGAAGTTGACTGACGAGGAGTTTGATGGGAACTGGCTAAGATTAAAGTACAACTGAATGTACTTATGAAATGACTATAGAAACAACATAGTTACCAATCAAATAGGAAAATTAAGTGGCATCTATTTTTTTGAGGTAGCAAAAAAACACACCCGATTTTGAAAAGTGGCAATGCAAAAAAGCATTTTTTTTTAGCATAGTTTTGGCACTTTAAATTTTCTTATGATTTTTTTTTTTTTTTTTTAAATGTCATGATTTTGAAAAGTGGTGAAATTTTATTTATCAAGTATAAACATTTCTTTTAAAATGTTAGTGTGTTGATACAACATCAATCATTTTTATTTAGAGTGGTGATTTTCATTTTGGTAATAAAACATAAAAACAAAATACAAAGACATGACAAAAGAAAACCAATAAAAGTGTTAAATAAAGAAAAATAACTTGATATATATATAAAGAAAGGGGAAAGAAACTCATAATTTAAATAAATAAAAAATAACCTAAAAAACAAAAAACAATTTTTTAAAAGTTATTTAAAAAAAAAGAATAATTAAAATTTAAAATAATCAAAATACTAAAAAAAGAAAATTCAGAAATTTAAATAAAAAAAATAAAAATGAAAAAGAACATTAAAAAATAATTTAAAACAATAAAATTTTAAATTTAAATTAAAAAAAAAAAAACTTAAAAAGAAAATTTAAATGAAATATATATATATATGATGATGATGATGATGATGATTAACATCCAGTGAGACCAAACTTTGGTGTATCTGACCTATATAAACAAATTATTTAGTTTGTTTTAAAATTGTACTCCTATGCTCAAAGAGCTTGGAGAGAAGCTTCTCGAGCTCACTATAATTTGACATGTTAAAAGGCTAGGAAGGTCAGTATTACAACAAATATTACGAAACTGAAATCTAATGTGGGTGTATGGAGGGCACTCTAAGATGAATTGATTTTCATCCTCAATGTTCATATTCTCACTGATATGGCAGATCCTTTCCACCCATAGTGTTTTAGGAATTGCCCAACGACCTGTTTCACTATGGAGCTCATGAGAGTTCGTTCTTGTCTTGGCTATATTAATTTTTTTCTTTGAGCTAGTTAAAACAGAGAGATACTTTTGATCTTCTAGAGTAGGGTTGATGACCTCCTTATAATATCTTAATTTTGTTTTAGCCTCTAAATCTTTCTCACACCACATTTTCTCTTTAAACTTAAAAGTAACAATACTTTTAATGTTAGTAATATTTTACAATGCAACAGTTTCTTCGATCTACCAATGGTTTAACCGGGCCCTGGTATCTTTATACCAACCTCGTTTGAGCCTTAGGTGGTTTTGGCTGTAATTTAAAGCTAGCTTAGGAATTCTATGGTCTCCCATGTTAATTATTTTGTGCTTGTACAATAGGAGCCTATTCATAACTAGGTTCTTGATAGGGGAAATACCCACTTCTATAAGGAGAATATAATAGGGTGCATTGCTTTTAATTTTGAGGTTATACGTTATAAAACGGTTCTAGATTAGCTCAATCTTTCTCTAGTCTAGAGATGTTGCAACCCCAAACCTCACATCCATACAAGATGATAGGGGTGACTAAATTTTTAAAGAGGAACTTTTTTTATCCCACATCACAAGGTTTGTTTCTTTACTATTATTTTCAAGACCAAAATAATATTTCCACCCTCCATTAATCCTTTTCTCAATGCTATAGTTCCAATTGAGCTTGTGATGAATATCAATTCCTAGGTACTAGTAAGAAGACACTTCCTCAAATTTTCTATTGTCATACACAAAATTAGCGTAAGTTTTCTTCTTGAATTTGATAATCATAACTTTTGTTTTGTTAGTGTTAACAGTCATACCCATAGTAGAGCAGAAATCCTTAAGAAGTCTTAGTTCCTTATCAAGATTAGATGGGCACCTTGCAAGAAGAACAATATCGTCAACATAGAGAAGAAGGATGATGACTATTCCAGCTAAGATCGTGCCAGCACAACTTGCTTCCTCTAAACAACCTTCTAGCTTGTCGATGTAAATGCCAAATAAGGTAGGGGAGAGGGGGAAACCTTGTTCAACTCTCATATTACACTTAATATCTTTGTACCACCCCTCATTGCTCTTAAAATTGGCAATTACATTCTCGTATAACCTTATAGTGGCAACTCCCAACTCGAAAGGAACCTTTAGCTCTTCTAATCTATTCCATAGGTTATTTCTAGGTATCGTATCGAAAGCCTTTCTAAAGTCCACAATGTAACAAAAGGGATTGGATTTATCATTACGAAATTCCTCCACAATGATCTTAAGCGTAATGAGGTAGTCTGTTGTCGAGTGTTGCCTTCTAAAACCCGCTTGGCCTTTAGCCCTTTTACCTTCACTTTCAAGCCATATGCTCATCTTATTTTCCAAAATAATACCGTATAACTTGGCTAAGAGAGGGCTAATCATAATTTTCCGGTAATTAGAGGGGTTATTTGTATCCCCACTTTTAAAAATAGGAATAATGAGTCTCCGAGTCCATGGTTTAGGGAACCCTTTCTTGAATACTTCATTGAAAAGCTTGTGAATGTGAGGGATGAGGACAGGACCTCAATTTTTTAAGGATCTGCTTGGTAACCTTCAATCTCCTTAGCTTTACCATTTTTCAGGTGCTTAACCCCAAAATCTACGTCTTCTAATGAGAAAAATTCTTCTGTTGTGAGCAGGGTTTCAGAGTTATCTATGAAATTTGGAGATTCATAAAGCTTTTTAAGATATGAATTCAAGTCGTGTAAAGAAATTCTATTATTATCTTTAGTTTTTCTAGTTAGAATCTGCCTCCAGAATTTCATAGGAGCTACCTTAGAGAGGTGTAAGAGATTTTCTTGTCTTTTATGAATATATTGCATTCTTTTCCTTTTAATTAGGGCTTTGTATATTTTTTTATCTTTCCAATTTTAAGAGACTCATCAACAGCTTTCTTAATTTCTCTCCTCGCACTTTTACAATCTTTATCATACCAAGGGTTGGTTTTGTTATTTCTTTTATTACTTGAAACTTCAATTGAGAACTTGTTAATAGAATATGATAGGGTTGTAGTAAAATTATGATAGAGGTCTTCTATGTTGTCTATACTAGATAAAGGAAGCTGATTAATTTTTAATTCATTTAGAAAAATATCATTTTTATTTCTATCAAAGATTTAGTTCTTTTGGCTATAAGGATTATCTTCTATGGGATCTCTATGCATGGAAAAATTGAGAGTTACGATTAGAGGTCTATGATCTGAGTCAGGCTCGTGGTCGTTTAAGATGTCAAAATTTATTATTTCATTGTATAAAGGGATATTGGAAATAATATAGTCTACCACGCTGCTACCAAGCCCATGGATACAAGTCATTTGGCTAGAATTGGGCCACTTCTTTAGACCGTTGCAAATTATGAGATCTTGGCACTGCAGAGCTTGACTAGCTCAGACCCAAACAAATTCTCCCCTAGATCTTCAGAGTTTCTTTTGTATCAGCTAGCTAGAGTAAGGTCTTGTCTAAACAAAGAGGATTAGGGTTGGAATAATTGCTTAGAAGAATAGCTTGGTTGCTTAAAGTTCGAGTATTAAATTCACCCATTTAGAGGATATTACCTTCATTCCTTAGGCTAGAAATATCATTCTCTAAACCAGTGTAAGGACCAGTTTTATCTAAATTGTTTTTCTTATATAAGTCAGAATCGATAAGGGAAAAATAACAGATTTCCCATATATATATATATATATATAACATAATTCAATTTTTTTAATTAGAAAAATAAAAAAATTTCATTTTTAAAATTAAAATAAAAAAATAAAAATATATATTAAATTAAAAAATAAAACAAATACATTTAAAAATATAAATTAAATTAAAAATAATTAAAAATAAACTATATATATAAACAAAACAAAAATTAAATAAAATAAATAAAAATAAATAAATAAATAAACGAATTTCACCACCCTAGGGGCCGTGTGGCTTAGTCGGTGGGAAACCAACTCTCCTGCCACCTGTCCGTTGAGCCCCACTGCCTTGGGGCCGTGGGACTCGACCGAAAGGCAGCGGGAAAGCTGCATGTTTTTTTTTTTTTAAGAAATCACCATCAAAGAGTTTGAACCCTAATGATGTTGTAGTATCCATAAGATCTCAAGTTCTAATTAGATTATTATTTCCACCAATTCATTCGTAAATATATGTCAGAAGGTTCCCAGGTAAACATCGCGTCATGGAGAGATCATGTAACTTGGTAAGATACAAGTGCATCAGAAATTAAAACAATTATTAACTTCAACGGGTTAAATTTATATGCAACAACATGAATATCAGTTATATTAACCTCATCGGGTTAAATTTATTTACTGAAACATGAATATGAGTCGATGAGGTTGATCGTGTGAATATATTGTTGGATCATAGCTTTGATTTTCTCAATTAGGAGTCAATGTCACATTGATGTTGATTTCAATGCCATCCACTTGTATTGTCCACATCGATAGCCAAAGATTTAGAAAAAAATAAATAAACACGGAGTTCATAATTTCGATTTGACTTTGTTTATTGTTGTGATGCTTTTATTTATTTCGCTGATCCTAAACTTGAATGCTCTTTAAAACGTTTTGTTAAAAATATAAGATGAAACTTATATATTGAAAACTAGTAGCTCATGAGTGAGAAAGTTGCACTTGGAGACTGCGCAAGCAGAGAACGCTCTCCCATTAACCATTAACATCAAGAATATATAAGTTTACATGAGAATATGAGAGTTAGAACTAACAGCTAGAAAATAGGAACTAATTCCTAAACTAGGATACACTCACAACTAATGAACATACTCTCTCCAATAATACACATTCTCCATTAATTCCAACACTTTTCATTTCCAGATTTTTTTTTTTGTCGACACAAAATTGGCAACGTTATTCCAACGTCAACACTTTTTGTTTTTAGGTTGTTTTTTGCATAAAAAAATTGGCTTTTACTTCCATTTTTAAAAATTGTTGAAAATTTACCTCGAAAAAAAAAGTTATTCCAAAATACAACTTTTCGTTTTCGGGTTGTTTTTTCATTTATTTATATTTTATGTTGTTTTTGTTAGAGTTCTCATTTGATTGATAACAATGTTAAACATGAGGAAGACCATAAATGCGGATGGATTTTTAAGAAGAAAGTTAAATGGTCAATTAAAGAATTGTTTACAAGAAATTTGCGGAAGAAGGTGAGGCACATGATAAGAACCTGGTTGAAAGAAGGGGAACTCAAGGCAGTTGGATATGAGGCAGAAAGAGTGCACTATTGTGACCTAGAAAAAGGGCCATTGCTTGAAGAGAATGAGCATGAAGAAGTGGATGAGATCCAAGACTCTCATATTTTTAAAACTAACGATTTTTTTGTGGATGCAGGTATGGAAGATGGGGGACAATTACTTACAACTATCAAAAAAATAGAGGAAGAAAAGAATGAATTTTTTTTTACTAGTGGTGAAGGTGAAGGAGAACATAACTCTTACTCTGTTTAGTGAAGATGAAGAGAAACACTTACATGCAATGGTTGTGAAAGGAGGTACAAAGAGGAATGATGAACATGAAGCTGTGATTAGGGAGATAGAAACTATGCTATATCTTGAAGATGAAATCCAACCTCACGTACAACATTCAGAATAATATTTTAGGGATTTTGAGGAAGAGATGTAATTTTTGGAAAGCTTGTTGGAAAGAGATGAAATTTGCATAGAGTTTACAAAGTTAGTTGGTTTGGAGAAAAATATTAGTGTTTCATACATCGGTATCATGCTTGAAAATAAGATGCAACCATGAGAAGTTGACAACAAGCTTTAGTCAAGAAACAAATTCGTAAAAGAGATTAATGAATTTCGGAAACTTATGAAGCAACATTCCAAGAGAATGTACGGAAATGAGAAGAAAACATTTAGTCACTGAATGCAGTTAACTCAAAGAAATTATGTTATCAAATTAAATGCACAACAACAAATTAAATTATGGGACAAAGGAAGAATGAGTAAAGGAATTTTTTTCCAAGGAAAGGATCAGTTACAATTTAAAGTTATTTGGGATCCTGGAGGAGTTATTACATTGTTACAAAAAAGTGAAATCATAAACAGGAGTCGATGAATAATTTTCTACCTTGGGTGTATGATGCAGGAGCATCTAGGGGTATATTCAAAAAAGAAATTTCCGAAAGTCTTGCAGAAAAGTCTAGAACTTGTAAAAGATGGAAAAATCTCTAGGATTTCTAAATTCTGTAAAAGCTCTAGAAAAGTGTGGTAGTTAGGATAGGATTAGTTTTTGAAATATGGAAGGTGTCATAAAAATCCATCTTTGTAGATTTTTCCCTTATACAAGTCCACTAGATCTTCACTTAGTGGATCTGAACCCATAAGGTTCATTGAATGTAATCTCTGTATATATTAATCATGAAATATATAATGAAAAAAGTGTATATATATTTTGGTCTTACAAGAAATGTATCTTAGTTTTAGTGAAATTGTTGTGTGGATTTTTAATTTTCTGGATTAAAATTTGCTGACAGTTGCAACTTGCATGGATAAAATCAATAAAGTACGCTTTCTTACGAAATCATCACCAAAGAGTTTGAACCCTAATGACGTTGCAGTATCCATAAGATCTCAAGTTCTAATTAGATTATTATTTCCACCAATTCACTTGTAAATATATGTCAGAAGGTTCCCAGGTAAGCATCGACCCGGCCTTATGCTTATAGTTAGGGATTATCCGAGGGGGTAGAATAGAAGTTTTCCCTCGGGAGAGATGGCCGAGTGGTTGATGGCTTCAGTCTTGAAAACTGGTATAGTAAAAAAAACTATCGAGGGTTCGAATCCCTCTCTCTCTTGTTGTTTTTCAACAATCACATTTATTGGTCTGGTCCAATAAAAAAGAAGAAGAAGAGAGAATAGCTCGGCTGTATATAGCCAAGTTACGAGGATCCAGTTGGAAAGAGAGTATTTGAAAATACTCCTATCCCGCCGATATGGGAGATATATGTAATGAAATTGAATCGATTTATCTTCCATCTGGTTCGATCTATTTTTTCAGTTAAGAGGAGTCATGGAAAGGACAGGTTCGAAATTACGATCAATCCCTTTCTCAAATCCTGCTGCAGCTGCACGAGCCCTTCTCGCATGCCACAAATGGCCTACGAAGAAGAAAAATCCTAGAACGAAATGGGAGGTGGACAACCAACTTCGGGGAGAGACATAATTCACCGCATTGATTTCGGTAGCTACACCACCCACAGAATTTAAAGAACCTAAAGGAGCATGAGTCATATATTCTGCTGAACGTCATTCCTACCAAGGCTGTATGTCTTTTTTCAACTTGCTCAGATCCAAACCATTAGGGCTCCTTAGGGGTTCCAACCAAGGAGCACGAAGATCCCAAAAACGCATCATTTCTCCTCCAAAGATAATTTCTCCAGTCGGAGAACGCATAAGGTATTTACCTAAACCAGTAGGTCCTTGGGCAGACCCCACATTAGCTCCAAGACGTTCGTCTCTAACTAAAAAAGTAAACGCTTGAGCTTGAGAGGCTTCTGGGCCGGTGGGCCCATAAAATTCACTGGGATAAACTGTATTGTTGAACCAAACGAAACAACAAGCAATAAAACCAAAGACATATAGAGCCGCTAAACTATAGGACAAATAAGCTTCTCCAGACCACACGAATGCACAACGAGCCCATGCAAAAGGTTTGGTTAAGATATGCTAGATACCATCGAAGATACAAATGGAACCTAACCATACATGTCCTCCAATTACATCTTCTAGATTGTCCACGCTAACGATCCATCCTTCTCCTCCGAAAGGAGATTTAAGTAAATAACCAAATATAGCACTTGGGTTAAGAGTTAGGTTCGTAATTTTTCTTACATCTCCACTGTCGGGAGCCCAAGTATCATATACGCCTTCAAAATACAAAGCTTTGAGCACTGGAACAAAAGCACCAACACCTAGCAAGATTAGGTGAATACCCAAAATTGTGGTCATTTTGTTTCTATCTTTCCATACATAGCCAAAGAATGGAAAAGATTCTTCTAAAGTTTCGGGTCCTATGAGTGCATGATAAATACCACCAAAACCTAAAACCGCAGAAGAAATTAAGTGAAGTACCCCGGATACAAAATATGGAAAAGTGTCCACGATTTCCCCACCAGGACCGACTCCCCATCCTAGAGTAGCTAGATGGGGAAGCAGAATCAATCCTTGTTCATACATAGGTTTTTCCGGTACGAAATGAGCCACTTCGAATAGGTTCATTGCTCTGGCCCAGAATACAATTAATCCAGCATGAGCCATGTGAGCCCCAAGCAATTTACCAGACAAATTTATAAGTCGGGCATTATCGGCCCACCAAGCGAAACCAGTGGTTTCTTGATCACGACCAGCTAAAGCTATAGTTCCATTAAAGAGCGTTTCCACGGGGTAAGACCTCCTCAGGGAATATAAGGTTTTCATGAGGCTGATCTTGAGCCACCATCCAAGCATGAATACCTTCATTCAAAAGAATATTTTTTTGTGTAGAAAGTCTCAGATTTAGGATCTTCTGCTGCACGGATCTCTTGGGAAACAAAATCATAGGCACATAAGTTTAGAGCTAGACCAACTACTCCAATGGCACTCATCCATGAACCGGTCACTGGCACAAATAACATGAAGAAATGTAACCAACGTTTATTGGAAAAAGCAACTCCAAAAATCTGGGACCAGAAGCGGTTAGCAGTGACCATGGAATAAGTCTCTTCGGCTTGAGTCGGATTAAAGGCATGGAACGTATTTGCACCATCACCATCTTCAAATAAATTATTTTCCACGGTAGCACCATGAATAGCACATAGAAGAGCAGCACCCAATACTCCGGCAACTCCCATCATATGAAATGGATTCAAGGTCCAATTATGAAAACCTTGAAAGAAGAGGATAAAATGGAAAATAGCTGCTACACCAAAACTAGGTGCGAAAAACCAACCAGATTGGCCCAATGGATAGATCAAAAATACAGAAACAAAGAAAACAATTGGAGCAAAGAATGCAATTGCATTATAAGGTCGCAATTGTACAGATCAAGCAAGTTCAAATTGACGTAACATGAAACCTATTAGACCGAAAGCACCATGAAGAGAAACGAAGGTCCATAGACCACCTAATTGACCCCAACGAATAAAATATACTTGTGCTTTGGGACCCCATAATAGCAGCAAAGAATGTGCCAAACTATTAGCAGGAGTAGAAACTGCGACAGTTAGGAAATTACAACCTTCCAGATAGGAACTGGCCAATCCGTGAGTATACCATGAAGTCACAAAGGTTGTACCTGTGAACCATCCACCTAAGGAAAAATAGGCACAAGGAAAGAGCAATAGACCGGACCAACCCACAAAAACGAAACGGTCTCTACGTAGCCAGTCATCCACAGTATCAAATAAAGTTTTTTCTTCTTTAGAAGACTTTCCAAGGGTTATAGTCATAGCGATCCTCCTATTTCACTATTTCAACCATTTCCGAGCACCCTATATGATCAAAAGGTATACGATGAATTGGGGACAATTTTTCATCCATCATCCTTTCAAAAAAAAAATTGGGTTCCTAAGATTCGTTGTTGGAACAAATATTTGAAACTGGACCGAACCGATTCAATATAGGTAAATGCTTGATCGCTCGATCCTGAGTTTTCAGAGTTCCTATCTGATCCTCAAATCACCTATTTAATAACATTGATTTAACCCATGATGCGATGTTCCTATCTGGTTTTAACCCAGTGATGGAGGCTCCACGAAATAAGGTCATCTGGGTCAAGTTACCGGGCCTCCCCCTTGAATTCTGGACTCTGAAATCCCTCAGGGCTATAGGTGACTATATTGGGGATACAAAGTACATTGACCCAAGCATACTAGGTACGGGGGATAAGAGAATTGCTTGGCTGCTTGTGGAGGTAGACTATGTGGGGGGATTGTCGGGTGATGTTGATTTATTATGGGGAAGCATGCGACACAGGCAACACATTGACTTCTGGGGTGCCCCATTTCACTGCCTAATATGCCATAAAACGGGTCATCTTCGGGAACACTGCCCATTACGGCACCGTATGGAACATCCAGGTCGATCCATCAATGGAGCTCATGCTGGTCGACAGAATCATGTGGATATTGTTTCTCAGGGAGGATTATCATCAGGTATTCCATTTTCCTCTTCTTCTGAGGACGTTGCATTTGTTTCTACAAAAGAATTTCATAATAGGAATGAGAATTTTGAGGTAGGAGCCGATAGGATGATACATAAAAAAATACCTCCTATTACCATGAACAGGGTCCTTCCTCTCGAATCTACTTTATCGCCTGCAAGTGACCACACTAGCCCTCCTAATATACATGTCCATTGCATGCCAACACTGCCTGTCACTTACACGTCCACACTTATCTTGGGGCCGCCCAACAAGCTCTCTAACCACCTGACCACTCCCGTGGCCCCTGTACAACTTACACGGTCACATAAGAATGTTGACCCACTACTCTATCATACCACAAAATACCATGCTGGTGAATCATCAACCGACCCCATTTGTCATGATAACCCTGGTTCCCCACCTGAATCTCCAACGAACTTGGTCGGTTGCGACATTGAAGCTCTGATGGAAAATCCCAATATTGATTTGGCCGCCCTGACCGTCTTCGACAGACCACCTGCTGATAGGGTATCTTGCGACCCACCTTCCACAAAAATCACAAGGAAAAAATCCAAGGAATCAGGCAAGTTGGCCAAGGGAAAATTTAAAGCCATTTCCCTTTTCTCAGATGGGGAAGAATACTTAACTGATATCCCTATTTCAGCATCTGATGACAAATGGGGGGGTAACAGGGCGCTTAGAGCACGCAACCCTGATGCGGGTTCCCCATGATTCACATCTTATCTATGAACATAAGGGGTCTGGGCGATGCCCCAAAATCACATTGCCTCAGGGAACTATTACAAGACAATAAGTGCTATATATTTTTGGGACAAGAGACTCTATGTAGAAGGGAGAAAGCTATAAAGGCCTTTTTGGGATATAAAACTGGGTGGTGCGCGGCGGCCATCGATTCCAATGGTCAATCGAGTGGTCTGATCTCACTATGGAATCCTGACAGGGCAAACTTAAAAGCCTATCGTTTTTTCGGCGAGATTCTCCTGACCGGTCAAATGAGGGGCATGGAGGGACCTATCAACATAATTAACATATACGCACCATATTGCAACAGACAAATATTTTGGACTCGGATAAAGAATTCCGGTATACTGAGATTACCAAATTTGATTATGATGGGTGACTTAAATTTTACTATGCAGTTTGATGAGATTTGGGGGGTCAGTGCTCGTATGGATCCACTGTCATATTTTCTGACGGATATGTTCAATTCCCACCATATGATCGATATCTGACCTTGTCCAATGACTCCCACATGGACTAACAAGCGGACAGGGGATAATTATATTGGTAAAATATTAGATAGGGCATTTATAAAAGACAACTTGATTGATTGGTGGGGGTCTCCCAGATCTGTGTTACTGGCATCCGACATATCGGATCACATGCCGATATCATTGTCTTGGAATTCAAAGGAAATGTCAAAAGGAATACCTTTCAAATTTAACAGGGTGTGGCTTGAAGACGCAGAATACAATGACCTTGTTAAAGTTCTATGGAAGGAAGATGTGGGGCTAGAGGAGTCCGGGGGATGGGACCGTTTTCATCTTAAGCTTCAGAAAATAAAACAGGCTACAAAAAGGTGGGAAATCAAGAAGAAAAAATCACTTAAGGTTGAATTACATGACATAACAGGCAGATAGAGGGGATATATAATGAATTTATAAACAATGCTCCGGATGCGGATGCTTATCTCTCCCTTAAACAACTGGGGCTCTGAAAAAGAGAGATACTGTGTATTGAAGAGACTACCTGGAAACTTAAGAGTCAAATTTGCTGGATGAAGGAGGGTGATATCAACACAAAAAAATTTCACAAGTTTGCAAATGACAGAAGGAATAGAAATGCAATTTGGAGAATCAAAAGATCCGATGGTAGTTATGCCATAACTATCGCCGAGATTCAAGATGAAGCGTTTGCTCACTTCTCACTCTTTTATCAAAAAGACGACTCCATTTGTTTTGAAAATCAAAACTGGCTGCTGAACCACATTACCAGAATGTTTAATGAAGACGCTATTTCTGCTCTTGACCAGAAAATTACAGGGAATGAAGTACTATTGGTCCTAAAATCATTTTCACATGATAAGTGTCCTGGGCCGGATGGATGGCTAGTGGAGTTCTTCACCTCTTTCTTTCATATAATCGGGGATGAATTAACGGAGATTGTGGAGAGGATACACTCAAATGGATACATGCCCACCAACCTAATTTATACCTTTATCGCATTGATACCAAAATCTGCTGACCCCCAATCTTTCGTTGATTTTCGGCCGATTGCACTCTGTAATCTTCTATATAAGACCACCTCAAAGATTATATCCAATCGTATTCGGGCTACATTATCATAACATATTAGTATGGAGCAATATGGATTCCTTCATGGACGCTCAATTCATGATGCCATCGCCATAGCTCAGGAGGTACTCCACTCGATGCACTCAGAAAGGAAGGGGGCTATGATCATGAAGGTGGACCTCTACAAGGCCTATGATTCTGTAGATTGGTCCTATATCCGGTTTGTATTGCTTAAGATTGGACTGCCAATTAGAATTATTAGATGGATTATGTCATGCATCACATCAATCAGATATGCTGTATTGGTTAATGGAATTCCGACTCGTTTTTTTGAGGCTGTTAGAGGCCTACAGCAGGGATGTGCACTATCCCCACTCATATTCATTCTTATATTGGATGGGTTCAGTAAGGTGTTACACTGGGCTGAAAAAATGGGTTACATAAAGGGATTTTCCTTTTCTCAAAATCTGTCCACAACACACTCTCTATTTGTTGATGACATGTTGCTATTTGGATATTTGAACAGGAATCACTGGTTTTATATTCACCTGGTACTAATGAAGTTTGAATTGGCTACAGGACTTGGTGTCAACAAAGGCAAATCAGCTCTTTGAATCTTGAGATCTCTAGTGAGAGCTCTGGGAAGGAGGCACGGGTTCTAGGGTTTCTGCAAACCTTTTTCTGATCTTGTTTCATGCCAGCACATCCTTCTCCCTTCTGCTAAGGTCTCTGTTTTCCTGAAGCAGTTCTTCTGATCGCCCTGAATGGCTGCACCTCTCGGAGGGGCGAGTAATACCCCCCCTCCTCCCAACTCTGACTCTACTGCAATGTCAGATCTGCCTGGTAATGCCGCGACAGAGCAGAAGACTGCTCCTGACAAAACCAACACTACAGACAATACTTTTGGTGCTAAAATCAGTTCTGAGATCCTTGAGGTTGATAGTACTAATCAAAATGCTTCTGCGGCACAGCAGAAGGCCTCCTCTGCCACTTGCATTCCCAAAGCTGCAGATCGGGTCAAAATCGATCTCCCCAGTCACCGTATCAATGGACACATTCAGTACATGAAGGATCATGCCCTTATTGGGAAGTTCAAAGGGCTCTGGCCGACTAAGAAGGCCTTACAAGGATGGATAATATCCAAGTGGAAGCCCAAGGGACAAGTTACCCTGCAGCTTGGGCCCAAAGGTTTTTTCACGGCCATCTTCCACTGTCTTGAGGACAAGAATCGTATCTTTGAAGGAGGCCCTTATTTCTTCAACTCTGCAGGGCTCTACCTTCGTGATTGGATCGAAAGATTTCATCCAGACAAAGAAGATTTTAGCTGGGCTCCTGTGTGGATACGAATGTATTCCCTGCCTTTAGAATACTGGGACGAAGAAACTCTGTGGGACATTGGAAATGGTCTAGGAGAATTTATAAAGGTTGCTGAGGAAACAAAGCTCCGTCGCTACACCTCCTATGCCAGGATCTGCGTTTACATGCACCTTGCAAAACCTCTCACAGATTCGGTAAGTTTATTCCACGATGACTTTGCATGGATTCAGACTATTGGTTATGAGCACGTCCCTTTCTGCTGTATAAAATGTCATGAGCATGGCCACCTTTTTCGAGATTTCCCTCTGAACCAGATACCCACCCCCCCCCCCCTAAAGCTGGAAACGATTCGGAGGGGTTTACCAAAGTCTCCTCCAGGAAGAAGCATTCCAAGAAATCTCCCATCATCTCTACCGCCCCCAACATCCCTAATACAAGCAACAGCTTCGAGGTTCTTGCACAACAAGCTCAGACAGAAGCTCCTCAAGGCCAGCCAGCTAACTTTAGTCCCTCACAGGACGATCCTGCTTCAAAGCTCAAAGCCCCTTTAGCCACTGACGCGTCTAAAGATTCTCTAGCCTCCTCCTCGATTGATAACCAAATCAAAACCTCCATTCCAATCTCTTCGCTCATGGACCTGGATTTCACACAAGCCTCTGCCCCCTCTTCTGGGGCGGAAGACATGGAGCTGAACATCCCTACTCTCTCGGAGGATGAACCCGATCGTGTTGACTTTGGGGAGCTTGACATTCTGGCTCTGGAGGAAGCATGCCATCAGGAAGAGTATAGAAAAATCAAACCCCATCAGATCGATAATCTAGAAGTAGTCCTCTCTCGTGCTCAGCAAAAGAACTCCCTGGGTATACAAGCAGGAGGACCGTGGGACGGCCGGAAAATTATGAAAGAATAAAAAAAACGAGGTAGGAAGACAGATCTCCAGAGAACTATCATTGTAGGAGAAATACTTGTGGAATCCGGCAGATTCCCAAAGTTGACAAAGTTCTACAAGGCTCTCCTGCACAGTTCCTCATGAAGCTCATCTCGTGGAATGTTAGAGGGCTCAATAGTCCCTTAAAGCACAGAATGATTAAAAACATGATTCAGAATTACAAACCCTCAATGGTCTTTCTTCAGGAGACGAAATGCAACAGCAAAACGTTAGAACTCATAGTGGCTAAAGTTTGGGTTAACTGTCGCTCAGTATCAGTGGATGCTTCAGGAGCTTCCAGAGGATTGGAAGTCATCTGGGATCCCCAGATCCTCTCTTTGTATGACTTCCATGCGTCCCATTTTGTATACAAACGACCTTCCATATGATAGGTACCAATATACATGGTCACCTAACCAACGTATATTTCCCGCAAGAAATACAAAAGAAATTAGATCTGCTCAACACCTTAACAGACCTAAACTCTCTAAGGTGCTTCCCGCTTTGGTTCTGTGGAGGGGATTTCAACATGACCACCACTTTGGAGGAACGATCAGGAGGCAGGCAAAGGCTAGAGGGGGATTTCTTAGGCTTCAAATATTTCTTTTCAAATAATCAGCTCGTGGATCTGCAGACCTCCAACGACACCTTCACTTGGACCAACAAACGCAGTAGACTGCAACACATTGATTCCCGTTTGGATCGATTTCTTATGTCAGACAATGCTATTCATCTTGGAGGGGATTTTCACTCTTCCATTCTTCCCCTGATTGGCTCTGACCACTGGCCCATTCTCTTGCAATGGTCTCGATCGGGCTCTCATTGTAACAAACCCTTCACATTTGAATAATTTTGGTTCTCCCATGCCGGTTTCAAAGACTTTTTCACCAATGCTTGGCGCTCCTTTGTTCCTGCAATGGCTCAAAAATGTTTCAATTCCAACAAAAGCTCAGGAATCTTAAGCACTCACTAAAACATTGGAATAAAACCCAGTTTGGCAACATCTTTGACAACAAGAAAGAGATAGAGCTTCAAATGAATCTTCTTCAGCAGAAAATCATCACTGAGGGCAAAACAGAGGACTATGACAAACAAGAAACAACTCTTCTTACTAAAATAGACAAGAGCAGGCAACAGGAAGAGACTTACTGGAGACAGAAATCTAGAATCAGATGGCTTCAGGATGGAGAGAAAAACACAAAGTTTTTCCACAGGTCTACTATTCAACGAAGGATGCATAATCACATTGCCTTTATTAACAACACTCAGGGGACTCAGCTAGAAAAGCATGAGGACATCGAAACAGAGCTCAGAGAATATTTCAATAATATTATGCAGGAACCGGAAGGTAATCGAGAGAATGCCATATTTTCTGTCACTCAACATATCCCTACTATCATCACTGCGGATCATAATGCAATGCTTCTTCAGCCGGTCACACTTCATGAGGTTGAGTACGCAATTTCTCAATTAAAGGATGGGAAAGCGCAAGGCCCGGATGGATTTACAACCAATTTCTTTCATGCATTCTGGGAGCTTATTAAATTTGAAGTTTGGACTTTAGTGGAAGAATCTCGATCCATGCACTGGATCCTTCCGTCACTAAACTCAACATTCCTTGCTCTCATACCTATAGAAAATTCTGTTTCCCACCCCGGTTTTCAGTTTTCACCTTATTACTCCAAAATAATTAAATGCCCTTTCCCATATCCATACATTTAATAAATTGGAAAATAAATTTGCTGAAAACACAAATTCTGGAAATTTTTTCAGAATGCTGAAAATGCAGAAATAAAATAATAGCAGTAACAAACAGTCATTCAACACATCATAACTCAGTAATTTTTGGTCAAGGTGACCCTGGAAAAACCCCCTACAACTCTTGGGGAAAACCAGTTCGAAAGCTCCTTCTTATTTCTGGAAAAATTCTTTTTACAGTGATAGAAATATTCAGCAAAATAAATAATCAGCAAACAGACTTTTACAACTTATCTCTTTTTCCGTGCTTAACCACCGCCTCGGAAAATGCACAAACAGCAAAATAGGAACAACAATAAATGATGTACGGATTTCTCGATTTGCGTGCCCAGAAATCTGCAATAAATGTAGCTGTACGGACACCTTGAAATCTGTGCCAAAACAGCAATAAATGCTGTTGTACGGACCTCGAAATTCGTGCCAAAAATGCAGCAAAACTCTGCTGTACGGTATAGCCACTAGCTGCCTCGATTTTTGTGCCAAATACTGCTGTACGGCCTGCTGTACGGCCTTGCTGTACGGCCTCCCTGCCTAGGAAACCGTGCAAAAAACAGCCTGCTGTTTGCTAAATCTGCTGCACTTGTCTGCTGAAATGTCTTGCTGAAATGCTGCCTTGGAATGCGTGCCAAGCTGCTGCCTCCTTCTCCTCACTACCCAGAAATCTCCCTCGCTCTCTTGCTCTCCTTCTCCCAATCTGCTCATGAAAGAATGAATGACCTTTTCCTCCTTTTCCTCCTTGAACCTAACCCTAAGTGACTTTTGGGGAATCCCTAAATCCAATGGCTGAGATAGATTGAGATCTAGGGCTGAGATTAAATGCTCATTTAATTCTCACTTTTCATTTTTTAATTCACCCCACTTTAATAAAGACCCACTTAGTCTTTTATTTCCAAAGTCACTTTTTCCTTTCTAATTTTATATTGACTTTATTAAAGTCACTTTAAAATTAGACTTGACTTTATAACTTTATAAAGTCACTTTAGTAACTTTATCACTCAAGTCACTTTTAAATTAGATTTAACTTTATAAAAAATTATAAAGTTACTTTAGGAGAAAAATTAAATTCTTTTGGACACTTTTCCCTAGGCCAAAGATCAAAGCCTTAGGGAACCACCTGTCCTCCGGTACCAAATTTCAACAATACCCAAGGAGGAGAACTCTAGTACCCCGGATAAATACAGGCCCATAGTGCTCTGCAATGTCATCTATAAGCTGATCTCCAAAGTCATTGCGAACAGGCTCAAGCCTCTCCTTCCTCTCCTCATTTTGCCAGAGCAAACTGGATATGTTGAGGGTCGTCAAATTTTGGATGGCATTATCCTATCGCATGAGGTAATACACTCCCTCAAAATCCTCAAGAAACCAGGTATGCTCCTCAAACTTGATTTATCAAAAGATTTTGACAAATTAAGCTGGAATTACATCAAACATATATTATTAGCTTTTGGTTTCAATGCTACTTGGACTAGGTGGGTTATGAGCCTTCTGTCTTCTCCTAGCTACTCTATCTTAGTCAATGGCTCTCCCTCTTTACTGTTCCGGTCTTCTAGAGGTATACGTCAAGGGGACCCCTTATCCCCCTTCATTTTTGTGCTCATGGCTGAAGGTCTTAGCCGCCTCATTCATCATGCCGCCTCCTCCGGTTCTATTAAAGGTATATCTCTTCATGACAATTCCCCCTTCACGCATGAACAATTTGTGGATGACAACTTGCTCTTTGGCCATCCTTCTGTTCAAGAAGCCCGGACCCTCAAATCTCTGCTTAACACCTTCTTGGAGGCTTCTGACACCACCATCAATGCTGCTAAATCCCACATTTTCTTTTTCAATACCCCTCCCATCTCTCAAAAAAATATTGCAAGAATCTTGGGGTTTATGATTGACGTCCTTCCTTCCAAATATCTTGGAGCTCCCCTGGTTGACTCAGCTATTAAACATGTCTCTTGGAAAGCCCTTTTGGATAAGATGGAAGATCGCCTCTCCTCTTGGACCTACCGCTCTCTCAATTTGGCCAGCAGAGTCATCTTAATCAAATCTGTTCTCCAAGCTATGCCTCTTTACCTCTTCTCCATTTTGGCTGCTCCTAAATGGGTGTTGAAGAAAATTTGCAACTTACAAAGAAATTTCCTCTGGGGTTCTTCGAGCCTCAACAGGAAATGGGCGCTTGTTAAGTGGACTGAAGTGTGTACTCCTAAAAATGCAGGGGGACCGGGTTTACGGGATCCGCTTCACAGTAATCTCATCATGGGGGCCCATATTTGGTGGAGCTGGGTTTCTAAGCCACATATCCCTTGGGCTCACCTATGGCAAGTCAAATATGCTCCTGGTAGAACACAGGTTGATCTCATACGTTTCAATTATGATGCTCCTGGTTCGCTGATATGGAATGCAGCAAAACAACATGGAGCCTTCATCCAAACTCACAGCTTCTGGGAAATCCATGCGGGAGACAAAGCTAGATTTTGGGAAGATTCTTGGCAACAGATGCCGAAACTATCCTCGCTCTTCCATAAACCTCTATGGCAACACAAGCTGCAGAATGCCATCCCCAATCTAGTTAATAATTTCTGGCAGCCCAATTCTTCCCTCGGTCAACAGGTATGGAAACCAGCACTCAACTGGCAGGAAGACTGGCAAGGGGAGACCTTTGGCGACATTGAGCAGGAATTAAACCTAAGAAGGATTAAAGTTTCGACTCAAGCTGACAGGTTAAGATGGGGATACACACCACGGGGTAACTTTTCTACTCAAGAAGCCTATAGATTACTTTACTACCCGCAGCAGGAATAGCAGGATCGCATCTGGACCCAAGTCTGGCAACCGAAAACTTGGCCTAAAATCTCCACCTTCCTTTGGCTCCTCAGCAAAAGAAAAATTATCACTTGGGACAATCTCCTAAAGCAAGGTTTCATTGGACCTTCCAGATGCCCCAATTGTCAGTCTCAGAAGAATCAATACAACACCTTCTTGATTCGTGTTCTTTAGTTAATTTTCTCTGGGATCAATTCACCTTCTGCTTTGGGAGGGCTGGAAGACAGGAAGGAAACATCAGTAACACAATCCGAAATTGGCCTACTAGTCCGTTCCAATGCTCATTGCTCAACACCATTTGGAACTTTTTCCCGGGATTCATCTACTGGGCTACCTGGAAGGAGCGTAATCACAGAACTTTCAAGGACACTATCACACCGAATGCTATCATCTGGTCCAATCTCAAGCGCAATCTGCAAGAAAATTTAGTTCTTATTCCTTTGCAAGAATCAGATATGCCCTCCTCGCTAGTGGAAAGTCTCATCTGGAAGAGATGGAATCTCGCTCTCCATCCCTCTGATCAGCAGCCCCAGAACATCTTAAAGCACTCAGATTCGCCCCCTTCTTGGTCGCCCCCTACGCCTCGGGCTTTTAAAATGAACTTTGACGGAGCGGCTAAAGGAAATCCGGGACCGGCTGGTTTTGGTGGCATATTCAGGACTCATGAAGGAGCTACTGTTAACATCTACTTTGGCTCTCTTGGACGCGACTCCAACAACGCTGCAGAACTCGAAGGTCTATGGCAGGGGATATGCATAGCGGAGAGAGAGAATTTATTCCCTCTGGAAGTAGAAGGGGATTCTCAGATCCTTATTGAGGCAACAAAATGTCTGCAATCTGGTTCTTCAGCTTCCAACATAGCTTCCAGTTGGAGATTGCAAAGTAGATTGGAACTTATTGAAGCATGGCTTAAGATGCCTAAAGCTATCTCCTTCAAGCATGACAGGCGCACAACCAACAAAGTTGCTGATCGTCTGGCTAATCAAGGTTCTCTTCAGACAACTCCATTCTACGAGGGCCCGCTTCAGAATTCCAATGATGAACAACTCATACAGAACTGCACTTCCTTGGTGCAACAGGATCTCCAAGTCCCGGATGTGAGTGGTCGGCAAGAGGAATAGGTGGCAAAGGCGGTGGGTTGGCACGTGGGGTTCTACCACCGCCACCCTCCTTTGCATCCTGTATGCTATTAAGAGCATTAACGATCCTCTGTCCGGGGCATTTACATCGCACAATTTCCCAGACTCCAGCTCGATTTACCGCACTATGGCTTCTTCGGATCGCTTCACTTCGGCTCTGTTGCCCTTCCGTTCTTGCGGCGGACTCTGAGACAACCTCTCGGACTATCACAGGTCGCAGGTGCTCACTCTCCTGCTGCATTAATCTCGCTCCTGGGTTGCACTTCTCGCAAACCTCCCTCTGCTCTCAGAGTTTGGGCATTAGCGCTAAGGAGATTCATACTCATCTGCATTTGGTCCTCAGTTTGGGTACGCCTGACCTGACCCACTCTGCTACGCCTGGTACCGTCAAGTTCAACTCTCAGCACTTGAATTTCATGCCTCGTTTGCGCCACAGAATGAGGAGTAGGCGCGGCTTGAGCCGTGGTGGTCTCTCTCGACACCCTCCTCCCTCTTCTCCTAGTTCCTCTTCTCCGCCGTCTGAATCTATGAGGGGGCAGTTGTAGGTTTTAACCCTGAACAGAAATTATCTACACACGAATCTTATAACAGAAAATAAACAATAGCGAGAACATAAAACATAAAACAGATAAACAAAGAGATTTTCCCCTGGATCCCAAATTGGGACTACCAGCTTGATTTTTCATTATATTCCTTTTAGTGTTACAACACATATATATACATGCCGAAGCATACATAAACCCCAATCCATTAACCCTGGATTAGAACATAACCGTAGTTCCCTTGACCGGATCTACAAAATACCAAGGGCCGAAAACCATCGTACCCCAAAACCATGTGCAAACTCATGCACAAAACGTGGGTGGGTCCGCATATGAGTGGGACCGCATACCAAAAAAAATTTCGCCGAGGTGCTGCCCCGAACCCCGACAAGGGGGGCTGTCGCCCCCCTGGTGACCCCCTTGCTGTGCCTGGCGCAACGTACAGCGCGTGGGGCTAGTCGTGGAAAGAATATAACACATACCCAACAGCGATATCCGGAGACCTGTAGTGGTCGGGGCTCTTTGGCTGGCCGTGGGACTGCTCTGCCCGCTCACAGACTCTCCAATCTCCTCCCGAGTCAGCAACACAGGGCACAATTCCGCTTCCCCTGTCTGCTCAACATGCCAACGATCATTGCCACTATCACGATTGACTTCAAAGAAGCGTCGCCCGATGTGAATGCCGAGCTCTCTGACTCTCCTCCGGGGCATTTGGTGACCGATAGGCCCTTTTCTCCTTCCATTTCTGGCCAGAAGTGGAAGCCGGATGTGGGCTGCTCCTTGCTGGATCCTATCCTGGATTCGGAGGCGGGTGGCTTCAAGAATGGTGGTTCTCTTGCCCCGTCTGACGAGAAGAAGGAGGACACTACCATTCAGGAAGATCCGGATGCTATTGCTGCTGTGCAGGACGAGGATGACCCCGACGCTTATGCTTGCCGCGTGGTCAAGTCTCCTCCTTCCAATCAAGGTGATTAATGGTCTCTCTTCTTACAGGCTTGTTTTTGGTTGTTCGCGGTGCCAGGCTCAGTACTGACAATCATATGCTATTTCAGTTTAGCTGGTTCTACTTCCACTGTTTTTTTGAAAGCCGGTTTCCCCTTTGTGGGCAGCAGTATATCCTATATAAGTCCCTTCATGTCTACAGTTATGTAGCTAATTGCGGTGGTTTGATATGTTGTGTGGGCGGTGTTTTTGTGCTTAGATGTCTTTCCGTGCTCCATTGTTGTTACTGCCTCTTGGCACTGTATGCTGATATTTTGAACATTAGAATTGGCTGTACCAGAATGCTCATCTTTAGAGCCAGAAACTATGAGGCTTTGGCCTCCATGTAACTGTTCTTTTTGTATATTAATAGATTAAGCTTATTCAGAAAAAAAAACAAAGGCAAATCTTTCATTGTATATGATAAGGGTGATATGCAGGAGATCCAATTTATAGCTGATTTTATGGGGGTTCATTACCAACTCGCAGTGGATGGCCTCAAATATATGGGATACAACATAAATCCCTATGGATAGAAAATAAGGGACTGGGTGTGGTTGATCGAGCGATTCAGAGCTCGCATTGGGAAGTGGACATACAAATGGTTGTCATTAGGTGGCTGCCTCATACTGGTACAGGCTGTATTAACACAAATGATGGTCTACTGGGGCCATATTTATTATCTTCCTGTCAAAATCGTGGAATTAATCAACAACATCATTGCTAGATTTCTGTCGGGTGGTACCTCTATGGGGAAGAAATTTCACTTGTGCAAAATCGACATTATTTGTAGACCAAAAGAACAAAATGGTTGGGGAATATTAAATACTCGTATTTTTAATATTGCCTTGCTTATAAAATCTTGATGGCGCGTTATAAATGGGGATATCATCTGGAGTGCTATTATCAGATGTAAATATATGGTGGGCGACTTTCTACACCAACTTCTCTGTCAGGATGTTACTTGGCCGCGGAATATATCAGCAATATGGGGCAGCTTCAAAAAGGTGATGGGTTACGTTGTGTGTCGACTGGCATGGTACTTATGTGATGGTGGGTGAATCCCACTGACTTACAAATGCATCATGTCTGTGCCACGTCGATATTGCCTCACACCACGCCTAATTCACCGCCTCTCACACAGGGGAATCTTCTACCTCGCACAAACTATTCTTTGCTAGTCATATGGTGCACCAATTTTCAAAACAACAAATCAACTGTTGCTGGTCGGGGAGGATGCTGATGAATGGGAACTCATCCGGGACTCCCTTAGATGTGCTGGTCTATGCCACTCCCAAAGGGGTGATCACATTATTTGGGACGGACCCACCAAAAACAAATATCTCATTGTTAAGGACATATATATGAACATTATCTCATCATCACAGGGTGATCAATCTGCTATTTCTTTCCACCCATTCTGGAGGCGACGGATCCCAACTAAGATCATTCTATTTGGGTGGCTGGTGTGGCAACGTAAAATATTGACCTGGGATAACCTCAACAGGAGGGGATTTTTTGGACCAAATTAGTGTGCATTATGTACAAGGGAGGCATAAAGCATTGATCATTTATTTCTCCCATGTCCAGTGGTCAAGAGCTTATGGAGATTATTTTTTCCTTTTTTTATGGACCCGGCATGGGACGCCTCAGACATCATGATTGCATTTATGGATTGGGACATGCTTAGCATCAAATATAAGCCTCAGCCTTTTTACCTGATCTGGGAGGTATGGATAGGGCGGAACTATCTGATTTTTGAAAATAGACCATTTCTGATCCATAATGTATACTCTAAATCATGGAATGGATAGAAATGAGACCTATTCCTACTCATGTGGATTCTGATGGATCATATCGAAATAGAACTCATGAGATTGCCATCCCTACAATTTTTTTCGATGGTGCATCGGCGATTGGCAACACAGGTTGTGGGGTATGGATCAAGCTCTCACAGAGGGAAAGAATTCACATTTTCTGGAATGGTGGTCCTGGAACCAACAACAAAGCTGAAATTATCGCACTATGGGGGGGCCTCCATGCTGCAGCTGATCTTCAATTGCAGAATATTAATCTATATGGGGATTCCAGGCTGGTGATTGGATGGATCACAAACGAATATGAAATGATCGATCCGGTAATAATGGGATGGAGGCAGAGGACATATCGATTATGGAAGAGCCTGAACTATCCTCCTATCAAGCATATCTTCAGGGAGAATAATATAAGGGTAGATGGAATTTCTAAAAGGGGTATAAATGTAGATTTTGGAGCTATGAAGGTCATTCAGTACAGGGACGGAGTGCAGATTTGGGATACATCTATCCCAATCCCATTACTAAGAAGTCACAAACTATCTAGGAGCACCAACTAACATAATATCTTTTATCTTTCAATTTTGAACTTGTTTTTCATTTTTACAGCAATAACAACTATCGACTATAGCTACTGGTACAGTAGTTGTATCCAATATGACAAAGGATACAGAGACGGTTTTGGTATTTTACAGGAATATACATATAGATGTGCACAGTATCAACCACTGTCTACATGCCAGAATGATCCTCTACAGATAACAAGAGGGCCTTATAATACATGCATTCAAGGAGCACTCTAACAGTAAAGCGAGCCTGTTCAACAACAAGCGAGCCTGGTAATATCACAATATCAAGGATCCACCTCTTTAGCACATGCGAGCCTGTTAAAAAAAAAGCTTTCAATGATCCACTAAACAGTCAAGCGAGCCTGCACAAATACAAGCGAGCCCGCTCAAATACATGCGAGCCTGTTATTAAAGCCTTCAAAGATCCACTAATCAGTCAAGCGAGCTTGCACAAATACAAGCGAGCCTGTCAATACAGTCTATCATCGATCCACTAAACATTTTGGAACATCTCTCAATCCAGCGCTACATTACAGTCATGCGAGCCTGATCATTTCATGATCATTGCAAAATCGGCTAGGAAATGGGACTCGATTCATCACTATCCTTTACTTTTTTCATTTCTATATGTATAAACTATCATGGATATGTTATTACAGAGTCAAGTTTTTTTCATTACACAGGAATACATGTCCAAAATGTAAGGGTATGAACAATCTACTCGTAATATGGCTTGACATGAACATGTTTACTATCTCTTTTGATGGTAATCTATGTTTATGGATGGGGTATTTTAGTATTTCTCGCTGGAGCGATATAGCTGAGAATGTAATTGGGAACAATGTACTGTTATATCTAATATAAACAACATTTTTTTTCTTCTGAAACAAAAAAGATACAAGTGCATCAGAAATTAAAACAATTATTAACTTCAACGAGTTAAATTTATATGCAGCAACATGAATATCAGTTATATTAACTTCATCGGGTTAAATTTATTTGCTGAAACATGAATATGAGTCAATGAGGTTTATCGCGTGAATATATTGTTGGATCATAGCTTTGATTTACTCAATTAGGAGTCAATGTCACATTGATGTTGATTTCAATGTCATCCACTTGTATTGTCCACATCGATAGCCAAATATTTAGAAAAAAATTAATAAACACAGAGTTCATAATTTCGATTTGACTTTGTTTATTGTTGTGATGCTTTATTTATTCGATTGATCCTAAACTTGAATGCTCCTTAACTCATTTTGTTAAAAATATAAGACGAACCTTATATATTGAAAACTAGTAGCTCATGAGTGAGCAAGTTTCACCTGGAGACTGCCCAAGCAGAGAACGCTCTCCCATTAATCATTAACATCAAGAATATATAAGTTTACATGAGAATATGAGAGTTAGAACTAACACCTAGAAAATAGGAACTAATTCCTAAAATAGGATACACGCACAACTAATGAACATACTCTCTCCAATAATACACATTCTCCATTAATTCAAACACTTTTTGTTTCCAGATTGTTTTTTGCCGACACAAAATTGGCGACGTTATTCCAACGTCAACACTTTTCGTTTTTAGGTTGTTTTTTGCACAAAAAAATTGGATTTTACTTCCATTTTTAAAAATTGTTGAAAATTTACCTCGAATTTTTTTTTTTAATTCCAAAATACAACTAATGAATAGATTCTCTCAAGTAATACACATTCTCCATTAATTCCAACACTCCCCCTTAATGGAGAAAGGATTCACTAGTACTCCTAACATATCCCCAAGTAATTCAAAAGTAATTCTTTCGAGGGGCTTGGTAAAAATGTCTACTACATTGTCACAAGTATTACAATATTTAATATAAATTTATTTTGACTAAACCTTCTCTCTAACAAAGTAAAACTGAGTATTAATATGATTTTTATTTGTGAAACACGGGTTTGTTTTCAAGTTTAATTGAGCTCTTTTTGTCACATATGATAATTGTTGCATCTTTTTGTTCTTCTATGACTTCATGGAGAAGTCTCCTCAACGAAACTGCCTCACACGTTGATGCACACATTGCTTGATCCTATGCTTCTGCAAAAGATAAGGATAAAGTATTATGCTTCTTGCTGCTCCATGCAATGACCCCGAACCAAGTGTTGAATGCATAACCTGTTATGGATCGTTTGTCATCTAGATTTCTAGCCCAATTTGAATCTGAAAATCCGGTCGATCTAACATCAAACGAAACAATATATTTAATACCAAAGTCTGAGTTTCCTTTAAGATACCTTAATATGCCTTTCTCTGCCACCCAATGACTCTCAAGAGGCTTTGACATAAACTGGCTCAAAACACTAACTGCAAAATCTAAATAAAGTCTAGTTGAAGTTAGATAAATCAAACTCCCAACTAGCTCTCTGTATAGTGTTACATCCACCTCCTTAGAATCATCATCATTATGAAGCTTGAAATTATGTTGTAAAGGCACTAAGGCAGCTTTGCACTGATCCATTCTGAACTTTTTAAATAAGCTCTTGACATACTATCCCTGAGACAAAAAATTCTGGCCAGAATCCCTCCAAACTTCAATACCCAAACAATAGTGTAACTCTCCAAGGTATTTCATCTCAAAAACCTGTGACATCTGCACTTTGATTTCTTTAATGAGCTCATCATCATTTCCTGTAATAATAATATCATCTACATATCAAGAAATCAAAACTATTTTCCCATTTTCATCAAACAAAGTATACATATTTGGGTCATTCTTGCTCCTCTTATAATTATGTTGTAAGAAAAATGTGTCAATTTTTTCATACCATGACTTGGGCGCCTGTTTTAATCCATATAATTCTTTCCTCAATATACAAACTAAATGTTCCTGCCCCTGTTGAACAAACCCTTCTGGTTGTGTTAAATACGCCTCCTCTTTCAATTCACCATTTAAGAAATCAGATTTCACATCTAGCTGGTGTATTTTCCAGTAATGTTTCGAAGCTAAGGCTATTAACATTCTAATGGTGTTTAACTTGGCTACAGGGGAAAGGTTTCTTCATAATCAATACCTTCTTTTTGTGAATATCCCTTAGCCACCACCCTAGCTTTATATTTATCTATACTACCATCTGCTTCAAACTTAGACTTGTATAGTCATTTGCAACCTATGGTTTGTTTATCTTCAAGAATTTAAACTAGATCTCGGGCTTTGTTTTTAAGTATTGACTCATATTCCTCTTCCATGGCTACTCTCCATTCATCATATTCACTTGCTTCTTTATAGTTAAGGGCTCAAAAACATTCAAAATATTTGTCATGAGGGAATATTATTTATACTTGGGAGGTAAGCGAGTATGTCTACTTGATATTCTTGGTATTGGAGTGGCCTCAAATACGTTTTTATCATTCCTTAATGGACTTGGGTTGCTGACAACGTTTGTATCATCTGATTCTTCCTTTTCCTATTGTTGTTGCTGCTCTTGACTATCCTTTGTTTCATCACTTCCATCTTCCACCAGTAAAGGAATGTCCCACTCTTCATTGACTTTATCGCAATTTCCTTCATCAACCTTCTCATGGAATACTACATATCTACTCAAAAACACTTTGTGAGTAGAAGAATTGAACTTTTTATATGCTTTAAACTATGTACAATACCCAATAAAAATGCATTTAATGGCCTTCGAATCTAGTTTCTTCCTATCCTCTTTTGGAACATGAGAAAAAGATTTTGAGCCAAAAACTCTTAAACGATTAACTACAAGCTTGAAACCTAATAAAGCTTCAAATGGAGTTTTAATATCAGGTATTTTAGTTGGGCTCCTATTCTTTAAATACACTGCAATATTTATTGCTTCTGCCCAAAAACCATTAGACATGTTCTTACCTATTAACATGTTGCGTGCACACTCCACAAGCGTTCTTTTCTTCCTCTCTGCAACCTCTTTATGTTGAGGAGTATGGGGTACTATAAACTGCTGAACTATCCCATGGTCCTTGCAATATTTGATGAAGCCACTCTACTTGTATTCTCCCCCTTGTTCTGAGTGGAGAATTTTGATGAACTTCCCTCTCTGTTTTTCAACCATGCTCCCCAATTATTTAAAGTATTCAAATGTATGACTCTTCTTTCTGAGAAAATATACCTAGGTAAATCTTGAGCAATCATCAAACAATAATATGCACCTCCTAATGAGGGCATATTATTTATACTTGGGAGGTAAGCGAGTATGCCTACCTAATATTCTTGGTATTGGAGTGGCCTCAAATACGTTTTGATCATTCCTTAATGGACTTGGGTTGCTGACAACGTTTGTATCATCTGATTCTTCCTTTTCCTATTGTTGTTGCTGCTCTTGACTATCCTTTGTTTCATCACTTCCATCTTCCACCAGTAAAGGAATGTCCCACTCTTCATTGACTTTATCGCAATTTCCTTCATCAACCTTCTCATGGAATACTACATCTCTACTCAAAAACACTTTGTGAGTAGAAGAATTGAACTTTTTATATGCTTTAAACTATGTACAATACCCAATAAAAATGCATGTAATGGCCTTCGAATCTAGTTTCTTCCTATCCTCTTTTGGAACATGAGAAAAATATTTTGAGCCAAAAACTCTTAAACGATTAACTACAAGCTTGAAACCTAATAAAGCTTCAAATGGAGTTTTAATATCAGGTATTTTAGTTGGGCTCCTATTCTTTAAATACACTGCAATATTTATTGCTTCTGCCCAAAAACCATTAGACATGTTCTTACCTATTAACATGTTGCGTGCACACTCCTGAGCGTTCTTTTCTTCCTCTCTGCAACCTCTTTATGTTGAGGAGTATGGGGTATATGGCTTGCTGAACTATCCCATGGTCATGCAATATTTGAAAGGTAAACCCTCTACTTGTATTCTCCCCTTGTTACGAGTACAGAATTTTGATGGTGCTCCCTCTCTGTTTTTCAACCATGCTCCCCAATTATTTAAAGTATTCAAATGTATGACTCTTCTTATTTTCGAGAAAATATACCTAGGTAAATCTTGAGCAATCATCCAACTGATAATATGCACCTCCTAATGAGGGCATATTATTTATAGGAGAGTAGCGAGTATGCCTACCTGATATTCTTGGTATTGGAGTGGCCTCAAATACGTTTTGATCATTCCTTAATGGACTTGGGTTGCTGACAACGTTTGTATCATCTGATTCTTGCTTTTCCTATTGTTGTTGCTGCTCTTGACTATCCTTTGTTTCATCACTTCCATATTCCACCAGTAAAGGAATGTCCCACTCTTCATTGACTTTATCGCAATTTCCTTCATCAACCTTCTCATGGAATACTACATCTCTACTCAAAAACACTTTGTGAGTAGAAGAATTGAACTGTTTATATGGTTTAAACTATGTACAATACCCAATAAAAATGCATTTAATGGCCTTCGAATCTAGTTTCTTCCTATCCTCTTTTGGAACATGAGAAAAAGATTTTGAGCCAAAAACTCTTAAACGATTAACTACAAGCTTGAAACCTAATAAAGCTTCAAATGGAGTTTTAATATCAGGTATTTTAGTTGGGCTCATATTCTTTAAATACACTGCAATATTTATTGCTTCTGCCCAAAAACCATTAGACATGTTCTTACCTATTAACATGTTGCGTGCACACTCCACAAGCGTTATTTTCTTCCTCTTTGCAACCTCTTTATGTTGAGGAGTATGGGGTACTATAAACTGCTGAACTATCCCATGGTCCTTGCAATATTTGATGAAGCCACTCTACTTGTATTCTCCCCCTTGTTCTGAGTGGAGAATTTTGATGAAATTCCCTGTCTGTTTTTCAACCATGCTCCCCAATTATTTAAAGTATTCAAATGTATGACTCTTCTTTCTGAGAACATATACCTAGGTAAATCTTGAGCAATCATCAAACAATAATATGCACCTCCTAATGACCTTGTCTGCATCGGCCCACATAAATCAGTGTGCACAAGCTCTAGTATATCTCTCTTCTTTCTATCTGAACTTGAGGGAAAATCATCCCTATGCATCTTCCCAAGGCAACATCCTTCACAATCAACATGACTATTTTTTAAAACAGGGAGACCATTGACCACACCTTGTTTCTGAAGTAGTAGTAGGTCATGGAAATCGATATGATCGAATCTTTGATGCCACAAATTCTCTATAGTCATAATTGTTGAAGTCAAGGCAGGCTTGGTGTGGTGCGCTTCTTACATGCAGCTTGTATAGACCTCCAACTTGAATACTTGATGCAATTGGCTTCAAATGGTTGACCAAGTCTTTAATAACACAATAAGACTTAAAAAATTCCACCTTAAGGTTCCAATATGTTATCATAGAGACAAAGATCGGGTTGTTTTTAATTCCTGGTACATACATCACATTTTGAATATGCCTAATATTACCATCAGGTAATAATACCATGGGAATATTTCCATACCCTTTAATCTAGTAACCTCTGTCATCACCAAGGTAGATATTAGCACCATTCCTGGTCTCTTTAAATTTTCAAACCAATGTCTGTTACCTGTCATGCGAGTGGAAGCTCCAGAATCTACAAACCAAGTTTCTGCTACATAATTCTCAGCAGAGAGAACATAATGAGACATAAACAGACTGAGGTCCTAATTTTGATCTTCATCAGTAAAGTGCCCTGCACACTTCTTATGCTTATGACGATTTTTATCAAGCTTCTTCTTATGGAAATTCCTAGCAATGTGACCCGATTTACCACAATTAAAACACTTAATCCCTTAATCATTTCTAGTCGAAGATATACCTTGAGGTGGTTTTCTCTCTGGTGTGCCTCCACCTTTTTGTCATGCGCTTGCTCTTCCTTTGAAATTCTTTTTCTTCGCCATTAATGCAAGATCTGAATTTTGGGGTTTCAGAGTCATCCACCTATCTTCCTCTTGTATCAATATCCCTATCAATTCTTCGAATTCGAGGCTTTCTCCCTTGTGTTCAGGCTTGTAATAAACATCTGATAATCGTTAGTCATACCATTCATGGTAACTGTGACGAGATAAGTGTTCGATATTGTCTCCCCTATATCGGCCAACTTATTTTTCAGCTCCTTGATCTGAGAGATGAATGCAACGACTGATTCACTCTCCTCAATTTTGATGGAAAAAATCTTGCTCTTCAGGAACACTAAACGATTTGTATTCTTTATCTCATACATACACTTGAGAGTTGTCCAGATATAATTTGCTAACTTACACTCTCTGATGTGAGGGATAATGTAGTATTTCACTAATAATTTCAACAATTACTTTCGCTTTGTTCTCCCTCTTATCCCAATCCTAAGTGTTGCAGTTGTTCCGCCTTCGGCTGCAGTCGACTTCAATTCATCCCCAATTGCAATCGCCCACTCACTTTGCCCCTCAAGCAGGGTCTGCAACTTGAATTTCCAATTAGAATAATTGGACCCATCGATATTATTGTTCTCGTTCAAGCACACCTCTGTCGTCTGATTATTCAACGTGATCTATGGATCTCCCTTAAGATCCTAAACCTCCAACAACCAATGCTTTCAACAAAAAACACATGCTATCTTACAACAATCCTGATCAACAAAATAAAATTACACCAACATACTAGATAAGAAATTTGGTGCCATAGCAGGTGAACTGATAGAGTGATCTTGATCTCAGAACACATGATCTACGTCGTCATCAACATAATGATATCGACAAGAGATATCGTTGCAATCATATCTCACGATATCGAAAAATAAACTCATCCACCAAATGTGCAATCTCGACCACTAGATACGTGATCTAGGACACAGTAGTCAACACACTTCTAGAAGGTCGACAGAATCTGCCTTTGCCCCTGATTCACACTGATTGTCCAGACACTTTGGGCAATCAAGAAAAACTTACAGAGCCACAAATCTAAATTCCAGGCCTCGAGCCATAAAAAAAAAACTCACCAAAGAGGATCAACGCTCACCGACGCCCTTTCACTGTGTTCCTGGTCGCGCTGTCGAAAAAATTCATAAGTTTTTGGTCATCAGCACAGGTTTTACCTTGAAAGCAGTATTGATCAATACGGGTTTGACCCCTAAAACTAGTGCTCATTAGCATGGGTTTGACCCCCAAAACCAACGCTGATGGTTTGACCCCAAAAGGTAGTGTTAATCAGGCTTACTCAAAATTTAAATGCTCTATCACAAAAGAAATTGAACCAGCCACCAAGGCTCTTCAATTTTCCAGCCACCAAGGCTTATGACACAGCCAGCCACCAAGTCTCTCGAAATAGCCACCAAGACTCTCAAAATGAACTAGGCACCAAGGCTCAACACAGGTTCACCAATTTCACCACTAAGGCACTTCAACCACCAAGACTCCAAACTGCCACAAAGGCTCACCAGCTACTAAGGCTCGCTAGCTACTAAGGCTCACCGACTTTGATACCATGTTAAAATAATAAGACGAAACTTATATATTGAAAACTAGCAGCTCACATGTGAGCAAGCTGTACATAGAGACTGCCCAAGTAGAAAACGCTCTCTCATTAATCATTAACATCAAGAATATATAAGTTTACACGAGAATGGGAGAGTTAGAACTAACATCTAAAAAATAAAAACTAATTCCGAAATTAAAATACACACAACTAATAAACAAAATCTATCCAATAATACACATTCTCCATTAATTCCAACACATTTAAAACATCTTAACCATGACCTAAAGATTTGTCAAAATATGCCAATTTTTATTTATTACGCGGATCCTAAACTTTAATGCTCCTTAAATCGTTTAACACATCTTAAGCAAAGAGAACCTAAGGATTTGTCAAAATACGGAATATCCACGGATGACCAACATTAATAAGGAATTCTATTTTTTTGTTTTTAAACCCAAAGTACACCGAGCATTACTCTTTCATTCTACCTTTAGGATGACATGTAAGTGCTAAAGGCTTTCATTGTGATTTACTTTGGGCACCCATGAGATAGGTTGACACAGGTTTTGACGGTTCTCTTCTCGTATGCGTTCATATGATGGTACACGAAATGAAAATATTTTTTAAATTGGATCAAATAAACTAAGTTTATTTTGGAGTTGCTTTTTTGGCTGGGATGGGAATAATTTTTGCTATTGTTAATTAAATAATATGTTTTTGAATATATAAGGAAATTAAAAACAACCAAAAAATACTTTAATAATGGGGTTGTGTAAAGTTCATAATTGGGATTTCAAACAAATTATTCATTAAAAAAAATATGTTAAAAAAAATTCAAATTTTTTAAATAATATTACTACAAATTTGAAGTTTTTATACCAAAATTTAAGTTGTCACATCTATAGTGATTCATGGGTTTTGGGATATGAAATCACAGACTAAGCGAAGTTGCCACATTTATAGTGATTTATGGATTTTGAGATATGAAACCAAAGTATAAGTTAAGTTGTCATATCTAGAATGTGATTTATGGCTTTTGGGATAAGATAATGAAGTAATTTTATTAGGCAATCAAGTTCTTTTCAAACAGAAATATGGCATATAACTAAATTTTTTTGATGTGAAGTAGGACTCATAGAACTCCATACCAAGAAAGTCTTTGTTGTTGGGTTAATAGAGCATAGGCTATTTGTTAGATTTTTTGAAAAGTTATTTGATTTATTTTCCGATATAATTTCTCTAGAATTTAATAGGATTCATTGAAATCACAAGCTTGAGGGGTGAACTCTTCACAATTGAAGTGCCACAGAGTTTTTCTTGGTTTTCTGATTTATTTTCCGATCTAATTTGTCTGGAATCCAGTAAGATTCATTCAAATCACAAGTTTGTGGGGTGAACTCTTCACAATTGAAGTTCCACAGGGTTTTCAGGGTGAGGAATCTATATAAGCAGTAAAAAAACAATTTAAACAATACAATTCAAGATTTCAAGATTTGAACACCCAGCCAAAAATTCCCTGAAAACTCCAAAAAATCTAACAAGTAGACAACCTCATAGTTTATATATGTTTTACAGATACAAAAATATGAAAAAAATATATTTACTCTTTCCAATTGATATAATAATGAACACTTAAAATAAATAGGCCTTTTTTATAAGAAAAAATTTAAGAATGGAAATATATCTTAAAATTTAGAAACCTTAGAAAATTTCTTTAGTCCATGACATGCAATCTACAAAGTGTTTGGTGATATTTTTGGAAAATATTAAATTTCTAATAGCTCTATATATTTTCTATATAAAATTTTGGCTATTTTTAAGGTAAAATAATTTTATACTACATTTTTAGAAAAAATAGAAATCAACAATTTATTTATTTATTTTTCGAAAAAAAACATGGGAAATTAATCCACGTACAAATATTAGCCCATAAAAATTTTCCTATTTGTTTAACAATACACCCATTCTTTCTTGATCTTAATTTAGAAAAACAATATTCCAATAGTTTAAATAAATACATACAATCACATGGAATTAACAAGAGTGCAAAACCATATATTGAAAACTTATCCAAGCAAAGATTGAATCAAAATTGAATATAAAATAAGGTGACCATTAACACAAACAATATTGAACAAAAGTTTTATATCTGATTAGTTGAAAATAATTAATATTATTTTATATTAATGGAGAAATGGTTACACAAGTTGTAACGTATCTCCTTAGTTTAGGATTAGTTCCTCTAATTTAGGAGTTTGTTTGCAACTTCCTAATTCCTAGTGTTGTACTTAATGATGTAATTTCTCATTCATGAATGAAGAGTAAACTCAGAGTGTTCTCTCTATTTTGAGTGCAGTCTCTAGGTGCAGTACTCACCTGTGAGCTGCAACTCCTTTTTCAATTCAGTGTGATTTTTATCTTGGTATCAGAGCACATAGTAGGGAGAGCCTTAATTTTTTTTTTTAGGATGCATCATTGATTACAGAACTGTAGTGGTGGAGGAGCTTACAGAAGCTTTCGTAGAATCAGGTGGACTGCAGTAACACCTGAAGCACAGGTCTCAGATGACTGATCATCTCTGAGCAGAAGAAAGGGTTGGCGCGGTTTCGTCGCGAACAGTCGCGCCATTGGTGCGAGTTTGGGGGAAATACCCGCGCCAGCGTGCCAAAATACGCTATTGGCACGGAAGTACATGCAAAAGTCGCGCCAGTTTTGGGAGACGACGCATTTTGATTTGGGCACGGATTTTTCGCATCGGAGAAGCGCCAGCCTCTTTCTCTTTGGGAAGGTCTGCAATTTTTTGCAGATCGGCCCTGCCCGGTGGTGGCAGATCGGACTTGCCCGGTGGTAGCACATTGAAGTTCCTGATTTGCTCGGTGGTAGCAGATCGGACTTGCCTGGTGGTGGTGCATTGAAGTTCCTGATTTGCTCGGTGGCAGCAGATCGGACTTGCCCGGTGGTGGTGCATTGAAGTTCTTGATTTGCTCGGTGGCAGCAGATCGGACTTGCCCGGTGGTGGCGCAGTGAAGTTTCTGATTCGCCCAGAGGAGGCAGATCAGATTGGTATGGTCAAGATCTGGTATGTGGTGATTTTTTTTAGTATCCTGCAATTGTTCAGTTGGGTAGAATTATTCATCAGAGGATCAGAAATTTTATCAGTCCAATATGAATAACAGTATAGAATCGTATCTCCACGAGTCTGGAAAACTCGATGGATCTAATTTCACCAACTGGAAATTCAAGATACAGACATTACTTGAAAGCGCAAATGCGTGGTCGATTGTTGTAGGAAATGAGTTGAGACCAGGAGCAGCTGCACAAGAACAAGACTGGGATAAAAGGGAGACCAAAGCAAAGGTCATACTGAAGATGTCCGTCAAAGACAATATTATCCCGCATATTAGAGACTGTAAATCGTCCACTGGCATTTGGACGACGATCAAGAACCTATACCAGACGCAGAACACAAACCGTGTCTTGTCACTCAAAGTCAAGCTATTTGCAATGAAGATGGAGGAGAATGAGTCTGCTGCTGGATTCATTGCTAGAGTCAAAGACCTGAAGGAAAGATTGGGAGATATCAGAGAGAAAGTTTCTGATTCAGATCTGGTCACGATCACATTGAACGGAATGACAGATGAATATTAGATGTTCATCACTGGACTGGCAGCGAGGGAGAAAGCCCCTACGTTTGAAGAGCTGACAGGGATTCTGCTACAAGAAGAAGAGCGCCGACAAAATCTGAAAACAGATAGCAATGATCTTGCTCTGATGGCCAAAAGGCGACAGTATAGAGGGAAGTAGCCACAGCAGCAACAGAAACCACAGTAGCAGGAAGGAGCCAACACGTTTCAAAAGAGACCGTTTAAAGGTATGTCTGCTAGTAATTTTCCCAGTAAGAAATGTTTTTACTGTGGAAAACCTGGTCATCAGATTAAAAATGTTATAAGAGGCAAGCAGACGAAGCAAGCAATAAACAGAGAAAGCACAAAGGATACTTTGCTGAGGAAGATGAGGACCATAGCCACGAACTTCGACTATTTACAGCTGATTGTGCCCTCTCAGCTTCAAAGGGAGATGAGGACGACATATGGTATGTCGACTCTGGTGCATCCTCACATATGACAGGTAAGATGGAATGGTTTGAATTTCTTGAAGAAAATTCATGTGGGTCGAAAATCTATTTAGGAGATGATAGTGAATATGAGATCAAAGGATACGGTCATATTCCGGTAAAGTTACCTAGCGGTGACATTAGACACCTTAAAAATGTATTGTATGTGCCCGGAATTAAGAAAAATTTGATCTCTGTATCTATGATCACTGATCAAGACATGCAAGTTCAATTCTTTAAGACTAACTGTGTCATAAAGGACAGCCAGATGGAAACAATTGCAACAGGAGTGCGTGTGGGGAGCCTGTACAGACTAGATGTGAAAAGTATGCCACATCAAGCCATGGTCGCAACTAGATCGACAGAAAATCTCTGGCACCAGAGATTCAGCCATCTTAATCTGCAAGACCTCATCCTACTTCAGAGAAAAGGTATGGTCGATGGACTCCCTGTTTTCCATAATGTTCAGTTGGATTGTGATGGATGTGCATTAGGGAAAATACATAGAGAAGATTTTCCTTTGCATGTTAATAGAAAGGAAAGAGATATTTTAGAACTGATGCATACAGACATATGCGGACCTATGCAGACTAGGTCACTAGGAGGTGCATATTACTTTCTCTTATTTATAGATGATTGCACTAGGTTCTCATGGATATACTTTCTAAGTAAAAAGAGTCAGACCTTTCAGTATTTTAAAGAGTTTAAATCTATGGTAGAAAACCAGACAGGAAAAAGAATAAAAATTCTCCGCTCAGATCAAGGGGGAGAATATAGGC
Organism: Pinus albicaulis; assembly: GCA_034641835.2. Taxonomy (NCBI): domain Eukaryota; kingdom Viridiplantae; phylum Streptophyta; class Pinopsida; order Pinales; family Pinaceae; genus Pinus; species Pinus albicaulis. Next base: position 96,098,697 of record CM076569.1, on the reverse strand, counting down.
TGGGAGAGTTCATGAATTTCTGCAAGCAGCATGGGATTGTTCAACAGTTTATAGTGCCTCACACACCACAGCAAAATGGAGTGGTAGAGTGAAAGAACAGAACTCTTGTGGAGTGTGCAAGGAGTATGCTTCAAGGTAAGGGTCTATCAAATGGTTTTTTGGCAGAAGCTATTAACACTGCTGTCTACTTAAAAAGTAGGAGTCCTACTAAATGTTTAGGCTTCAAAACCCCTTTTGACGCATTATTTGGATTCAAACCAACAATGAATCATTTAAGAATATTTGGGTCAAAATCTTACGCTCATATACCTAAGGCAGATAGGAAGAAGTTAGATCCTAAAGCCCTGAAATGTATCTTTGTTGGATATGGCACTGAGTTCAAAGCATATAAGTTATTTAATATTGTGACTCATAAGGTTTTTGCAAGAAGAGATGTCATATTTCATGAACAGTTTGAAGAAGGAAAGGATGACTGTAACAGAGATTGGCACATTCCATTGCTAATGGAAGAAAACAGTGAGGATGGTGAAGAACAGGAGCAGAAACAAGAAGAAGAAGTAACATGTAATGTAATCAGTGATGCAAGCCCGGAGAAGGCTGAAATAGACAGATTTGAGGTAAGTCCCCTACCAAGGAGATCAAGCAGGAAGACTCAATTACCATCCAGATTGAAAGACTATGCATTAATGACAAACATTTTAAACATTGTAGAACCTGCAAATTATGAAGAAGCATGTCAATCTGATGCATGGAGGGCTGCAATGCATGAGGAAATTGAATCAATTAATAAAAACCATACTTGGGATTTGGTTGAATTTCCTGAAGGTAAAACCCCCATAGGATGCAAATGGCTGTACAAACCTAAAATAAATGCAGATGGGAGTATAGAAAAACTTAAAGCTAGACTGGTAGCAAAGGGTTACTCACAGCAAGAGGGAATAGATTTTGATGACACCTTTGCTCCTGTAGCCAAATTAAACACCATTAGAATGCTAATTTCCTTAGCAACAAAACATAAATGGCAGCTACACCAACTGGATGTTAAGTCTGCATTTCTGAATGGTGACTTGAAAGAAGAAATTTATTCAGTTCAGCCTGAAGGTTTTGTGAAATAGGGGTAGGAACATCTTGTTTGTAAATTGAAAAAGGCACTTTATGGTTTAAAACAAGCACCCAGGTCGTGGTCTGAGAAGATTGACTCATTTTTTTGTACAGCATGGCTTTCATGGGAGCTTGAATGATCCAAATCTATATACCAAGTTTAATAAACAGAGGCAAATAATTTTGATTTCTTTGTATGTAGTTGATATGATCATAACAGGGGATGCTAAGAATCTGATCAAAGAAATCAAACGGCAGATGTCACAAATGTTTGAGATGAAAGATCTCGAAAATCTCCATTACTATTTGGGATTGGAAGTATGGAGAGATTCTGGAAAAACTTTTCTTACTCAAGGGAAGTATGCCAGAAGCTTGCTGGAAAAGTTCAGAATGGAGCAGTGTAGATCAGCAGCAAGACCATTGCAGCAGAACTTAAAGTTGAGAAGTGATGATGGTACTAAAGCGGTGGATGCCACTATGTATAGACAGCTAGTTGGCAGTTTGATATATCTTACTACAACTAGACCAAATTTGGCATACTCTGTTAGTACATTGAGCCAGTTCATGTCAAAACTACTCGAAAGTCACTGGATCGCAGCAAAAAGTGTGTTGAGGTATCTTAGTGGTACTAGTAATTATGGTATTTTGTACACTGACACTTCTGATGTTACTCTAGCAGGTTTTTCAGATTCAGATTGGGCAGGTAACTTGGATGATCGAAGGTCTATCACAGGTTACGCTTTCAGCATTGGATCCGAGGTCATAGCATGGAGCAGAAAAAAGCAAAGCATTGTAGCCTTATCTTCATGTGAAGCTGAGTACCAAGCATTGTGTGCAGCCACATGTGAAGCTATCTGGTTGAGAAGACTTCTCAACGATGCAGGAAAAGAATAGAAAGAATCAACTATCATCAAAACTGACAACTAGAGTACCATCAAGCTTGCATACAATCCAGTCTTTCATAAAAATACCAAGCACATTGACACTCAGTTCCATTTTGTTCGAGAGAAACTACAGTCAAAAGAGATATTTGTTGAATATTGTAAAACTTGTGATAATATGGATGATATTTTTACTAAGCCTCTTGGGCGTGTAAAGTATGAATTGTTTAGAAGGATGCTAGGAGTTCAGGATAATCCTTTCTCCATTAAGGGGGGGAGTTGAAAATAATTAATATTATTTTATATTAATGGAGAAATGGTTACACAAGTTGTAACGTATCTCCTTAGTTTAGGATTAGTTCCTATAATTTAGGAGTTTGTTTGCAACTTCCTAATTCCTAGTGTTGTACTTAATGATGTAATTTCTCATTCATGAATGAAGAGTAAACTCAGAGTGTTCTCTTTGTTTTGAGTGCAGTCTCCAGGTGCAGTACTCACCTGTGAGCTGCAACTCCTTTTTTAATTCAGTGTGATTTTTATCTGAGGAGCTTTCAGGGTACATGAAATTTAGATTTAAATAAATTTCATAATAGCATGAAATTCTTTATGATGTAACATATCTCTTTTAATCTGATCTAGCAAGTTACCATTCTCCTCTAAGAAAAGTCTCTTACATCAGTGCAAAAGTCGTTCTTTTGCAAAAAATAGAACCCTTTATCACATTTACAGATCTTTTATTTATAATCTTTAAATTTAATTACTAAATAGAGAGTGGTTTCGAAATATTTGAATGAAGATTTATTTATTTTTTGATATCAAGAACCTGAAAATTCCCTTTCCTTTACCCTATGGATCCAATCCAAAAGTCTAAGGCTCCAAGATGCAATTACCCTAAAAAGCTCTAGAAAATATTGAGAAATTTATGATTAAGAACATATTAAAATTGCAAGCAAAAGCTAGAATTAAAAATATTCGAAACTAATCATTCTAAAAGAAAATCAATTAAATTAATTAATAAATCTAAATAATCCAAATTGTTTCAAGTTGCTGTATTACTGGCACATAAATAATCTGAAGAGGAAATCCCAACAACAAAATTTGTTGGCAATATATATATATATATATATATATATATATATATATATTTTTATAAATTCATTTAGAAAAATCAATTAATTGAGTATTTTGGGTGATAAATTCTTAGATTTAGCTAAATAGGTTTTTCTAGATTGTTGTCTTCTATTTTAGGTTTCCAATGAGCCGTCCTAATCCCGATTAATTGAGTATTTTGGGTGATTAATTCTTAGATTTAGCTAAATAGGTAATTCTAGATTGTTGTCTTCCATTTTATGTTTCCAATAAAGCCGTCCTAATCCCGATTTCATGCCCTAAATATCTAGATATGACCTCGAGAAGATGAGGTTGAGTAACTATTCATAAATAATTTGGCATATGCTTGGCACATTTTTTTTAATGGTTAAAATTCAAAAATATAAGTCTTACATTCATGGGTTTATTAGAAATTGGAGAGAGCATCCACTGAACAGGATTCACACACAATAATTAATTTCTATATTATAATCAAATGAATATATTACAATTTTTATAGCGCTGCTGAGATCCAACTAATTCCACTCTTGGAGGGAGAAGTTGAGAGAATCTCTCAACATTCTCCAACAAACCAAACCAATCCTTAATCTTTAGCATGCATCATAAATGAGGCATTATCTCAAACACCCCCCCTTAATGTCTACATTACAGAAATGGAGAACACACTAATTTAATACAAACATTTGTCTGCTCTGGTCTTCATTAACATTTGTACCCACTCTGAGATCTCATAGAAAATGCTCTTTTCTCCACCATTTTCGAGCTACCATTCAACCCATTTTAAATACATTTGTTTATGACCAACAATGCTGAATTTGTAAGATCAAAGATTCTTGACACCCCCAAAGAAGAGTCTCGACACTGAACTATCCTATGGAAATATTTCCATCTGTGAAATAACCCCGAAGAATAAATTTCACCAGTCTATAGGAAAATATTCTAGGTATAGAATATGATCAATGATCAATCCTACAAAGTGACCTTTACACACAAGGATCTCATTGTATAACCTGTAACCGATGCTCTTGAAGCCCGAAGCACAATAAGATCCATCAGCATATAACAAATTCACACAATCAAATTAGCCAATTGTTCTCTCGGCACCGAAGAATGTCGAGAATGACTAATTTAAATAATGCTAATTTGTTCAATAATTGGTTCTGCACTACACAAATCTCACAACAAAAAATTCATGATTCTACATATTAACAAGCTACACACTCCACCAACACAATTCTTCTTCTCCTGTCAATTTCTAAGCGCAAACAACAATTGGAACATCTTGGTGGTTGAAAGAGAAGTGAAGGGATCAGAGGACAATTCATTGGAATACAAATTAACTGAAAAATTGGAATCCATATCGCCGAAATAGTGGTCATCATCTTCATCGCAGGTCTGGATTCGAAATGAATAGGCGGTCGAAGGCAATCATGTCTGCACGGCCTTTCGACACGGTTTCCATGCCACTTTCTCGGACATATCCCCCGCACCTCATCAGCGTTCCTCTGTAATCCCCTCTCACTATACTCCACATCCTGGCGGCCATGAATTCAGCCTCCGTTGTACGACATTGTTTTATTCCCTCTCTGGTGAAGCGTATGTGAATCATAAGGAAATAGAACAATAATATATAGTATAGAAATTAAGGCTGAAATCATACGCCAATGGTGCTAGTATTTTTTTAAAGGTTAAAGCTTTTAGGAATCTCCAGCGGTGTATTTGAATAGTGAATGCGTAGGAAAAACAATAATGATATGGCTGCCAAGACACCAAGATCTGCATAACAAAACTGCCAGAATATTTGAGCAGTGACAGGGATGAAGAGGCAGCGTTCTGATCATCTTGGATCGGAGAGACAGAGTATTAGTCGTGGTGTATCGAATGATTCTGGATCGACTGGTATTAAAATTGATATTATTATCAATCTCGCCTAGTAGTATGGAAAATTCCACAAACAGGGCTAGCAGTCCGGTAATCAACAAGATAAATCCCGCATCCGTGCAAAGCATACAGATTGAAATTAACGCCAACATAGGGTTTAATTAGAAAAAAAACGCATGATGCCATTCAGCATACACGGTCTAAAACGTTGGTATTTTCTTTTCACAGAATCCCACAAATGGCCTCCACCGTTCGCACTGAGAGCTCAGGTTCCTCCACTGCACAATGCAAGCGATTTCCAAGCCAAGAACTCAAGCAATTGAATTGGTGAAAGAATAAAAAACAAAACAAATACTACTGGCAAACACACCTACATTATGCTACTCTCATATCTCTCACATTTTCCTGGCCATCCCGTGAGGGATTTAAGCCAGTAGAGACTCTGATACCATATTAGAAATTGGAGAGAGCATCCACTGAACAGGATTCACACAGAATAATTAATTTCTATATTATAATAAAATGAATATATTACAATTTTTATAGCGCTGCTGAGATCCAACTAATTCCACTCTTGGAGGGAGAAGTTGAGAGAATCTCTCAACATCCTCCAACAAACCAAACCAATCCCTAATCTTTAGCATGCATCATAAATGAGGCATTATCTCAAACAGGGTTGAGTTGAACCCGAAATGTCTAAAAGTTTCTAATGGTTTAATGTATTATGTGAAATGTGAGGAACCATGGTGGAGGGGCCTTGCAATAAAATTTTGACCCACGAACTTAAAATAAAGTTTAAAAACAATATGGGTTGTAATATAAAGTTTAAAAACCGTATAACAAACTCACTTACATTAAAACGCATATGAACCATCTGGCCTCACCTAAGTGCTTGTATGGAGTGATTAAACTATTAATTATGGAATATAATATAAAGTTTAAAAATTATATAATAAATCTATATGTATATGAATGAATGATATTTTAATGTTCACGAGATTAAAAATAGTCTATGGGACTTTTTTTTTTTCCTTCTGTAATTCAATCATTTTCTTTCTCAAATTGATGATGAGCTGATCCAACTTTCTAACTGTTCCCTCATTGAGAAGACAATTCCATGAAATTGATGCTAACACGCTGCGGTAAGTGTCCGTGATGTCTCTAAAATCACATTCCAAAATGAAATGCTTTTCTGATTCCACTGCCCCAGAAGTGGAAAATGTACACACCCTTTCTTCCCAAGCTTCTTTCGGTCTCTTCCACCTTCCTATTTCACACCGAAGTTTATGTGAGTTAGTTTGTAATTGAGCAATAAGAATATTTGTTGTCGACGAAATGCTAGCTCCAATGCACTCTTTTTTTTGGAGGTCACAAGTGGGGTTGAATTCCTAAACATAGTACTTCTTCTTTCTACCCAACTCTTTTCCATATATACCCTTACAGAACTTCTCCAACACAAAATTCTTTAACTCCTTGCTATTTATGGGACATGCATTAAGGTAAATATTCCATTTTTTCATCCATTTATTTTTTTGTCTCATCCATGATTTCCTTCTTTCACTCATGCCTTCATTGAAGATAATTTTTGGCCATCTAACTCCCATTTGCTCAATTATTTTTAGATACCTTATAAGACGCACCATAGAAATTTCTTCGATGGGAGTTTCTCGTGTTTCACTCAAAATTATCTCATAAGGAACTGAAATTTTTATTTTGAACTTGCTCATGATCAAGCGTTTTTGAATTTTTTGAATTTGTTTCCATTTTGAAACAGGGATGCTGCTAGCCCACAATTCACACCCATATAATATCACTGGACAAACTAGAAGTCCAAAAATCACTTTAATCGTGTTCCAATCCCATAACTATGACTCTCTACATCTGTTTTGAAGTGCATATAATGCTTTCCACCCTCCTAAATTTATTTTCCTTCTGCAATCCTCCCAATTAAGCTTGTTGTTGAAATCTATCCCGAGGTAATTGTATTCATTTACTTCTTCAAGAATGTTGCCTTCAAAGGAGAATGTATGCTGGTTTTGATTCATTTTATTAGAAAAAATCATTATTTTGGTCTTACTGGTTTTGAATTTCATCCCCACATGCTCAAGGGCATATAGGTGCATCTGCAATCCATGGGCTGATTTAGCAACGAGTACAAAATCATTGGCATATAGTGATGCAGGGGCATCTTAGCGAACTTAAATTAATCCGAAGCTGTGGAGAGTAAATGCGGACAGGCATTGTAAAACAGGACAAATTTTTTTAGTTTTTTGTAATTGATTGAATGTAACTGATTCACGCCTTGTAAAAACCTATAAAAAGGAAAGCCTGTAGTGTGGGAGAGATATAGGAGAGTGAGTACAATGTAGTTGACGAAGAATCTGCGTGCTAAGGCTGAAATGCCTTAGATTTAATGAGGAGTTTGTAACTGTGTCTGTAAATATATGTGAAATATTGTTATATGGATGTTCTGTATTGAGTGTTGTTTGTTTATGTTTTAAATTTTATGTGTTGAATTCGGCTTTGCTGTAAGGGAGATTTGAAAGATTGAAATCGATTACATTCGATTTATAATTGTGGTTCACAGCGACAGAGAAGGTGTTCTCACCTTTGAGGAATTGATTGGGTTATATCCGTCGATGTTGAATTGAAACACGTTCTTTGTTGATGAATTTCTTGTGTATTAATCTGTGTAAATGTTGGATAAGAAATTGATGAGGTTCGATCCTTTTTAATGAAGAACACAACTGATATTAAATCTCTGACGATTAATTATGTATTGAACTTTGTTTTGATGGAATCCGACTTCAACATAGTCGAAACTTAAATTTTGCAACGAACTCTATTTGTTTGGATTGATATCAGATTAAAATCAATCCACAACATTAAAAACGGAGCGGAATTACATCGCACCATGGTCAATCACAGTGGAACCGTGCGCTGGTGTAAACGTTGGAAACTTCACGAGGGTTTAAAGAGAGTTTATTAAACCTTCGAACTCAGGAGATAAGGGTCCGAGAGGGTCGAGGTCAAGCTAGTTGATCTGAAAATGGAAGGTACTTGAAAAGGGTGCAAGGTATCCATTTTCAATTATGTAAATGAGTGCAAAAATACTCTAAGTTTAAATATGAAAATGTGAGAACTTCATATTTCTAATACAGAGATAGACTGTAGGGGCATTTATCGGATATTTCACCTTTCAAAGAAAGGATGAATCCAGAGGCTACCTGGCCCTCTTACAGACTCTGCCTAAAGAAATAATAGAAGTAAACACTCAGATTTAATTAAAATGATCTTGCTTTAAACTTGACGTTATGCGGAAATTTAACTTGCAAATGGTGTATGTATTTTCACTGTTTATGTATCTGAAGTGTAATTGTTTTTGCTGAAAATTAACATGGGTATCAGCAAAAATATTCAGAAATATAATATCAAAACACAACAGCAATATAATATAGGAGTTCACCCCAACTCTTGGCTACATCTCTTGGATCAAGCCTCCCAAAATGGGCTTGTCCTCTTGTATTAAAAGCTTTCAAATGCAATACAAGATTATAAGTGTCTCAATAGACAAATCTGAATATATAAATTGATTCAAAAGGCAGGAAAAAGCTAATAATGCCTTTTCAAATTCACCAAACAGTGAAATATTACAATAAACAATGATTTCTTCATCAATGTCCTACTGGTGCTTTGAACTTCTCTGCAACTTTTCGGGCTGTAGAAGTCCTCAAATTCCTTTTAAACCACTTCCAATGGCTTCATAAGGTCGAAATTGTCTGAAATAGAGCTTTGTTTCACCTCAAACTGATAACCACAACTCAAAACAACTCAAACCCCAAAATGGCCATGGTGGCCCTGAAAACTCTCCTAAAGGTTTTCGGCCTCTAAAAGTCTTCAAACAGAGCTAAGACCTATTCCAATGGCTCTGGAATGCAGTAAATAGTCGAAAATGACCTTTTTTTCACCAAAAAAGGTTAACCACAACTCAACCAAACTCAAAACCCAAAATGGCCCTAGTGGCTCAAAAAGCTTCTCTGAAGCTAAAAAGGCTTAAAATTAGCTCCCATGGCTCTGAAACCTGCGCCATTCAGTCCAAAATGCTGAGAACATACGAAATCAAAAAAAAATTCATTTCAAAAGGTTGATTAATGAGAAAGTTATGACCAAAACAACTTTGCCCCAATTTCCTCCACTAAATGTGGGGCAACTACCAGTTAACTCCACTAAAAGTGGAAGTCCACCTAAATTTGGGAGCGCCTCCAGAATCTCCGCCATATTAAACTCCACTTAACTGAAGCTTAATTAAATATTAAACTTGAGATTAGGCTCCTTAAGTGCTCTTAATCATTAAGCTCCCACACTGGTCATATGATGAGGTTCCATGGGAGGAGGGCTGGCCCCTCCGTGCTCTGCCAGACCCACTCCACTAAAAGTGCAATAACTTCTTCATACGGTGTCCATTTTTCAAACCATCCACAACGTTGGGATTGTATTTCCGAGGCCTATCCCGTCGCTCAAGTTCCAAATCAATTTGAGCACTTTCATTTTTGAGCTTTTTCCCAAGCTCAGATTTGAGCTCCTGATCACACCTCCCAAATGAGAGGCTTTTGATCCCCAAAAGCTTACTGAAATGAAGAACTGAACTATAGTACAACAAATGAGAGAATAAAAATCCTCTTCTCTCCAGCCCTTCAAACACTTTTTCCTTACAAAGCAAGTGAATTTGATCCACAAATGAAAAGAAATCGACATTTCCCTTTTTGAATGCGCTTGTCCACAACTGTCCACAACTGACCTTCTTGAACTCACAAAGAAATTTCTGGCGAGAAATTTACAGAGTGAAACTTTACAACGCAGCCTTGATCAATGATCTAAGGTGGCTCAAAACAAAACAGATATTACAACAAAATACATGCATACATCCGAAATTTGCATATGTACAAAAGGAGTACGTCTTACTGTGTCAAGAAGTCCATCCACTTCTCGCCAAGCCACTTCCATGGCGACTTTTGCTGCTGCAACTTTTCCCCATGTGAAACTTCCCTTTCAACATCAATAATGGAATCCATGATTACACCTTCGCCAATATTTGTGTCCTCTTGCTGCATGTGCGTGGGACGACGAGTTGGATGCAAAGTCCAACAATGAGAGACAACATGTCCCTTCTTTTGGAAAAAAGTGCAAATCATATGCACATTCTTTGAAGGTAGTATTTTCTTCATCTGCTTCTTGTGTGCCTTCTTCCTCATCCAACATCTCGAAACATGAGGGTTAAATCGACCACAATATGTACAAGAAATCCTCTTATGTTGCTTTGCATGCTTGCCATAAGCTGCATATCTACCATCTTCTTGCTGCAACAAAGGCTTCAAACAATGGTAAGGAAGATTGCCATCATGGCATTGATGTAATTGAGAACTTGGGAGAAATTTTCTCTTCAAATTTGCATCACATTCTTGAATGCATGTGCTCAAAGCTTTGCCATTAAGTTGCTCATAGCCAAGACCAATATTATTGGGATGCTCCACAACACAAATAGGCTCAACAATGCCTTGTGCATGCTTGCCCAAACCTTTGCCTTCTTGATAGCCCATTTTCAACATCAATTTGGACCCAATACCTCTTGTATGCCTTTCAAAAGAACCAACACACTTTTCAATAGAGGAAACTGAAGACAAATCATAATGATTTACCTCATGATTTACATCCTGAAGATGAGGTATTTTCTTGGACAAAGCTTCTTGAGCTTGAAGAAGCTGCAACTCCATATCATGCAGTCTTTGAAGAATGGCTTCTTTCTCTTCTTGCATAGCTAGCAATTGTGCACGAAGTTGAACACTTTCCCTTTGATCCTCAAGGAGAATCTGCACCATGTCCTTCACCTTAAAGAACTCATTCTTCATGTCATCATTGAAGAATCTCGTGAAGGAGGAAACTTCACTTGTAGAAGAAGTTGACATTATGTATATGGTAAATTTAAAAAAATGAATTTCCAAATAAAAGTTCTCAAAGCTTTCCAACAAATGACAAGCTTTTAACCAAATGTCAGTAAATACCCCTTCTTAATCAAGCAGCCATAAAACACAAACTATTGGAGTTTGTTTTCCAAAGATAATCTTGAGGTAAATTGGGTAAGGAAAATAGTCTTCAATCCTTTCCAAGACTCAACTAACAACAACTATCTTTCCAACTTAAGAAAACTCATACATGCAACCATTTTGCAACTAATAAAACAATAAATCTCTTACACTGTTTTAAAACCTTTTGCACAATAACAAATGCTCAACCTGAGCTCTGATACCATCTGATCTGAAAATGGAAGGTACTTGAAAAGGGTGCAAGGTATCCATTTTCAATTATGTAAATTAGTGCAAAAATACTCTAAGTTTAAATCTGAAAATGTGAGAACTTCATATTTCTAATACAGAGATAGACTGTAGGGGCATTTACCGGATATTTCACCTTTCAAAGAAAGGATGAATCCAGAGGCTACCTGGCCCACTTACAGACTCTGCCTAAAGAAATAATATAAGTAAACACTCAGATTTAATTAAAATGATCTTGCTTTAAACTTGATGTTATGCGGAAATTTAGCTTGCAAATGGTGTATGTCTTTTCACTGTTTATGTATCTTAAGTGTAACTGTTTTTGCTGAAACTTAACATGGGTATCAGAAAAAATATTCAGCAATATAATATCAAAACACAACAGCAATATAATATGGGAGTTCACCCCAACTCTTGGGCTACATCTCCTGGATCAAGCCTCCCAAAATGGGCTTGTCCTCTTGTATTAAAAGCTCTCAAATGCAATACAAGATTATAAGTGTCTCAATAGAAAAATATGAATATATAAACTAATTCAAAAGGCAGAAAAAAGCTAATAATGCCTTTTCAAATTCACTAAACAGTGAAATATTACCATAAACAGTAATTTCTTCATCAATGTCCTACTAGTGCTTTGAACTTCTCTGCAATGTTTCGGGCTGTAGAAGTCCTCAAATTCCTTTGAAACCACTTCCAATGGCTTCATAAGGTCGAAATTATCTGAAAAATAGCTTTGGTTCACCTCAAACTGATAACCACAACTCAAAAAAACTCAAACCCCAAAATGGCCATGGTGGCCCTGAAAACTCTCCTAAATGTTTTCGGCCTCTAAAAGTCTTCAAACAGAGCTAAGACCTATTCCAATGGATCTGTAATGCAGGAAATAGTCAAAAATGACTTTTGGTTCACCAAAAAAGGTTAACCACAGCTCAACCAAACTCAAAACCCAAAATGGCCTTAGTGGCTCAAAAAGCTTCTCTGAAGCTAAACAGGATAAAAATGAGCTCCCATGGCTCTGAAACCTATGCCATTCAGTCCACAATGCTGAGAACATACGAAATCAAAAACAATTTCGTTTCAAAAGGTTGAGTAATGAGAAAGTTATGACCAAAACAACTTTGCCCCAATTTCCTCCACTAAATGTGGGGCAACTGCCAGTTAACTCCACTAAAAGTGGAAGTCCACCTAAATTTGGGAGCGCCTCCAGAATCTCCACCATATTAAACTCCACTTAACTAAAGCTTAATTAAATATTAAACTTGAGATTAGGCTCCTTAAGCACTCTTAGTCATTAAGCTCCCACACTGGTCATATGATGAGGTTCCATGGGAGGAGGGTTGGCCCCTCCGTGCTCCGCCGGACCCACTCCACTAAAAGTGCAATAAATTCTTCATATGGTGTCAGTTTTTCGAACCATTCACGGTGTTGGGATTGTATCGCCGAGACCTATCCCGTCGCTTAGGTTCCAAATCAATTTGAGCACTTTCATTTTTGAGCTTTTTCCCAAGCTCAGATTTGAGCTCCTGATCACCAGTAAACGGTGGACATTTCCCAGTTTTGAACGCCTTTCAAACAGAGGTTATGGATTATTGGTTTCAATATAGAAACCATTTTTTTCGCGTTGTGCTTGGGAGAAACATAAATGGGACCAGCGCTTTGATTGTGCAAGGATCTGTAAAATGGTAACGTTTTGTTTTAAATTGTTTTGGATTTATATATGAGATTGGTTGCGGGAATAAATGATGAGTTAAATGATGTGGGAACCAATGGTTCAAAATGAAATATAACGTTACATTTCCAGGAGGGTTTAAAAGTGTTGTATTTAAAAAAATTCGATTATGATATGCTCGAAGGGACACAACGAAAGTTGTTAACACAATTCAAATCCGGTGTTAAGAAGGTCGGAGCCAGCGTTTCTTTGAGTTTAAAAGTTTGTTTGAAACTTGATGAGTGGGCCTACAGCCCACAGGTCCTAGGATCGGGACTAAATATTTGGATAACGAATTTACATTTTTGACATGGAAATGAAGATTGCAGATTCATTTTGTTTAACTGAAAGGTGAACCTGCCCTGTGGCAAATTCACTTTTCGTCAAGTGGTATCAGAGCAAGAAAATATTTCCTGTGGAAAGGAGTTTTGCATGCGAAGAAATAAGGAGTTTGCGTACAGAGGAAGAAGAGGTACAGTTTTGTGAAGTTTTGTTAAACTTGTGATTTTTGTGTTTTGTGAAGGTATCAGTAGAGGAAGGTGAGAATATGCAACAACCTAGAGCAGGAGTGCTCAATTGGTTCGAGAGGAGAGAACTAGAGAGATGCCAAAAGACTAAGCTCAGGAGAGAAGCTTGGTGAGGTATCTGGTAGCAGGGAGGACTTGCTATTGCAGATGTTTCATTGTAGCTCACGATGGACAATTTCACAGAGGATGTGGGTAGAATTGTTCAAGATGTTGCTACAGGAAGATCACAAGGAGCAGTTCCACAGAAGAATTGCTGATAGCTGTAGAAGCCATATGACCAGGAGGTCAGAAATTTTTTGTGCCTCGTGAGTCTGATGTAGGGGCATCTTAGCGAACTTAAATTAATCCGAAGCTGTGGAGAGTAAATGCGGACAGGCATTGTAAAACAGGACAAAATTTGCTAGTTTTCTGTAACTGATTGAATGTAATTGATTCACGCCTTGTAAAAACCTATAAAAAGGAAAGCCTGTAGTGTGTGAGGGATATATGGGAGTAAGCAAATGCAATGTAGTCTTAGAGGAAGTGCGTACTGAGGCTGAAATGCCTCATATGTAATCTTGTGTTTGTATATATAATAGAAAAATGATTGTGCGTGATTTCTGTGTATATGTGTATCGAATTGTGCTTCTTCATAGTTTAATTTTATAAGTTAAACGTTGTGATATTAGAATGTGAGGATCGATGGTGATCCAAGAATAATGCGATATCGTTATTTGTGTTTTAGTTTTATGAAACAATTTCTGATTTTATAGGTTGGGAAATACTGTGAAAACCCAACATAGCAGCGGCGCTGACGAAAAGAACCTGAGCGTGGCAAACTAGAAGATGGAGTCGTGTTAGTAATTGAGTTAACGAATCGATGGAGTGTTTAAAATTTTCAATTGAACGTGTTTAAATTGCATCAAACTCTGTTCTGGTTGAGTTGACATTGGATTGGGATCAGTCCGTAGCAGTACAGCGGAGAAGACGGGGTTTAGGATCCAAGCGCGTGCGTTTTTAAAGCCGCACAGAGACTAACAGAGGTATGGTTCAGTTTTATTTCAGAGCAGATGTTTTTTTAATCGTTGAGACCGAGTATGTGGGCCGAACATTAAAACACTGTTAAATATGCTAAAATAGCAGAATTAAAATCTGTGTTGACCATGTAGTTCGGAACCATGCGATTTGGGAATTACCTTATTGTTAATCTCGTGTTGAAGGCACTGTGGAAGCATATTTAAGAATAGAACAGAAACATGAATAGCAACAAAACTGCTATGGAATGGGGGCTTCATCGCAGTAGAACTAGAAGCGAATTTCTGCTTAGAAACTGATGCAGGGAAAACCTTGCAATACCCAAAATCTTTCCTAATACCATGCCAAGTAAATCCACTCACTGGCAATTTCAACTCATAAACTTTTGCGGAAGCTCAAAATTAATCCTTGAATAGATTACTCTTACCTTGAAGAATAGCACCAGCGACCAAATCTGCTCTAAATTGAATCATGCTTATTCAATTCTTATTTAATCAAAACTTAACTGGGCCACCATACAAATGTTAAGCGCTGGCTCATACCAGCAGCGTGCATTTCTGAAATCGGCTGAACTTCCAATCCACATTTCTCCGGCAATTTACCATGCTGCAACATCTTCCATTCTGCAATCGAATTGATCCTTCGATTGATATCTCCTCTGTGCTAATACTCTATCACATTCTATCAACTCTGCTCTCGGTTTGAATCTTCGACCAGACTCAACCCAGTCTTGCGTTTAGCATCCTTCACTTTTCAGAACTTTCACTGGAAATTGTGTTATTTCAAAACGCTGCAAACAGGACTTCAACATCATCGATTACCTGTCACAACACTGCACTGATAGAACTGCAATTTCTGAAACACTGAACTTTAATATGCCAGAGCTCTGTGTTTGTTGGCTGTAAAACTACTTCTTCAAGGCTTAAATTTCTGATTGCTTTGAAGTCGAATCACACAGACTTTAATTCGATTCACCCAGAAGTTCATCGCTTTCTCTCTGTGCTGAATATTGTGTTTTAGCAATATCATAGATTAACAAAAAAAATGAATTGCTTCCTTTCAAACATACTTCTCTCTATGCTGAAGATTGTGTTTCAGCAATATCAAAACGAATTTCTTCCTTTCAAACATACTTCTTTCTATGCTGAAGATTGTGTTTCAACAATATCATAGATTCTTCATTGATAACTTTCAAAGCCAGAATCACATTGATTCTTGCCAATCGAACTAGAACGCTTATACAATGGGTTTAAACACAAAACCGACCTTCCAGTCTTGTCTATCTCCACTTTACTTGATGCTACAGATCTGCTCAATCCGATGCCAATTCACAACAGCATTTCAAATTAATATTTAACATGCTCGATCTCAAGATTTTAGTCCCAGCTGTATTGAAGTCGGACTTCAATAAACTTCCGTTTCGTTCCAAAATCTACTTGGATTTCATATATTTGATAACAGAACTGTGAAGTATTAATCCAGCCCCATTGAAACATTCGATTGCATTTAATTTAAACAGAACCATATAACTCAACAATTCAAAAGGATTCAAAAACCGTTTTTATACCATAAACACGTGATTCACCCAATGTCTTAAACAGAATTCTCCCTCTATCAGAATCGATCCATTTTGATTCTAAATTACTCAATCAATTCTACACAGACTCAATAATGGAACATGAGCTTCAGAAAATCAAATTCTGTATTAATACAATACTTACATAAAAATCTCCTTCTTTGGCCTGATTTCCAATCTTTGGCCCTTTACAATTGCTCGCAGGCTTACAAGCAAAAGCCCTGCTTCTACTCTAATCAACCTCTACTCTCACTCTCTCTCTCTGATTTTTTTTAATGCCTTTGAGGCTTGATAATTTATATAAATTAAAATGATCTAATTTAAGTTCAATCCCTTCAACTTCTCAACAAAATCCTAAAATCACTCTTGAATCCCTAAGGATCCTCTCTCACCCATAATTAATGAAACTAATTTCTAAATTAATATTTAGAAAAATCTCTCATCCCTTTACATCCTCAACTGACCAATCCTTCTCATATTCTCAATTATTTACAATATTTAATTAAAAATACATAAAACCCACTCAAATCATTCCTAAAAATCTAGCTCCTCTAAGAACTTAAAAACCCCTAAGTTTTAATAAAATACAAAGTATTTTCTCTTTGCCTAATGCTCCTGCATCAGAAACCCTATTGATAGTTACAGATACAGAGAAGTAAATTTGCGTAGAACGCAGTTGCAATTCCAATCAAATTGAAGGTGGAGAAGATTTCTTTTAATTGGTCTAGATTAATAAATGCCCTTTGTTCTATTTGCTTTCGGTGTTTTGTTAAGGTGTTTCCAACATATGTATATTCATGGGTAAACAATGAAGTGCCGCAGCGGAGAATGAATTGGGCCGATCACCCATAGGCCCCAGGATCGAGTTCAAAGTTTCAGAGTTTGGGTTGATTTTGTCAAACGAAAGGTGAACCTTGCCTTGTGGCAAATTCACTTTTCGTCATATAGAAGAAGCATTATCACAAACTCCCGCAATCGAACACCATCCCCACCTTGAAAATTTAGGCACTCTTCCAATTTTTCAATATATAAACCAAAAAGGGTATGGGATAAAGGGAAACCTTGCTTGACTCTGATGTCACTTCTAAAACTTCATGAAATTCATGCGGAAGTTTTAATTTTGACTTTCACCTCTTCATAAAGTCTATGGACAACAACTCTATATTGTACAATAATTTCAAGTTCTTCCATTCTATGACACTACTTATCTCTAGGGATCATGTCAAATGCCTTTTTGAAGTCAACAAAGCAGAAAAATACTTCTTTTTTGCCCCCCCCAAACCTTTTCAACAATGTGTCTTAGCGTGATACCATGATCTACTGTAGTATGCTTCGGCCTAAAACTTTCTTACTCCTTTTCCCTCTTTTCTTTTACTTCTTCCCACTTACTGATTCTATTTTCTACCATGGCGCTGAAAAGCTTTGCAAACAAAGGATTGATCTTAATGGTTCTATAGTTGGAAGGATTATTAATGTCTCCACTTTGAAAAAGTGGTTGATCCAGGTGGATATTAGTGGCCACCCACCTATTCCACTTGGGGTCTCACCATTGTCTCTTTCATTTTTTCTGTTTTGGCACAACTTACTATTTTTAGCATTTTTTCGGGTCTTGAACTTCCAGAGCCATTTTGAGGCCCTAAACAACATTTTTTGGGCATTGTTTGTCCGACAAGTATGATTCTATTTTTAAATATATATTTATAATGGACAATTGTAGTCCTTGAATAGATATTTCTAACGATGTATCATGTGCATCAAACAGAGATAGTATGCCAAAGTTACGACCCCAGGAAATTGATGTACCAATTTACCCCAACGGGGCCCATAGTCTGGCATTTCATCTCCTAGGGTTAGGTTTTTGGATGTTTAGGGTTTTCCACTGTTTCTCAATAATATGTAGCCCTTAGAGCCTCATTTTAACACAGATTTTAGAGGCCTGTAGTTGCCACATCTCTTCTCAGAGATAAGCTACCAGCGCCCTAGCTAGTTTATTTCCATTATGTCTATAAGCAAATATCAGTTCTTTGATATTAATGAAATGAAGTGTTATTTCCGCTGCATCTTTTTATTTATGGTTATATGTGTATTCTATTGCGTTCCTGCATAAATCCGAATCAAAGGTATCAGAGCGGTATGTTTTTCTTGATCTTTCTTGGATGTCCCCAACGAGGTCGGGGTATAAGGAGTTAGGGCTCGATCTGGTTGAACCTTTTCAAGATCAGCCTTGTAAAACCTCGATGACTGCCCATGGGGGATGAAAAGAAAGATGAGGGAGCAGGAGATCCTATCAAAATATTGCTTGAGGAGGCCCTTGAAAAACAAAGTAATGCGATGATGGATAACTTTTCCCAGATACTTCAACGACTTCCCACAGGTAGCGCATTTGCATCCAACAACCACTCTGGAGGCATGACTCCCTTTAAGGTACAAGTAAACTTTGACATTCCCATATTTGAGGGTCAAATAGATGCAGATGTCGTAGATAGATGGTTGAATCTATTATAAGGATATTTCTCGGTTCATGACTTTTCCAACCGGGAGAATATTATTTTTTCACTCCTCAAAGCTACCCCCCATGTCAAGGACTGGTGGGAAACCTACTATGATAAAAAGGACGAGACAGAACCCTTTATGTTCTTAGCCGTACCCACTTGGAATTCTTTCCGAGATGCCATCAAGGAATAATACTATCCCATGGGGAGCTATGAGGAAAAGTACATACAATGGACCATGCTGCGACAACAAAGGGATCAAGATGTGCGTGAGCTGACGAATCTATTTCATACCCTGTGCACAAAGTTGGGTATCAAATATTCGGAGAAACATTTGGTGCTAAAGTATCACAGTTGTCTGCACAGATATATTTAGGAGGAAATGGAGTTCCTTGACATCTCCTCACTTGGTATGACATACCGGTATGCTGCCAAGATCGGGCAGAAATTCAAATAGAAGAAGTGATACTTTGGATCTGCGAATCAAAATCAAGGGAAAGGTGCCCCCAAACTGCAGAAAAAAGAAAAAATCCAAGGCATAGCAACCCAAGACAACCTGTCAAAGATGCAAGCGAAGAAAAACACCGCGAAACCAAAGAATGACACGGGAAAGTGGTATGAGTTCCATAAGAGCTCCACTCACAACACAAGTGAGTGTCGGGCCAAGTAATCGTTGGTAGCCAAGATGAGGGCTTCTAAATCAGATGCATGCCCTGACTCTGAATCAGAACCTGACAAGGGGAATGAAAAAGGGAAACAGATTATTGATGTGGAGCCCAATGCCACTGTTGCCACTGCAAAGATCCAGAAGGAGGAACCAAAATATCCAGAGGAGGAGGAGCATCTCTTCCACTCCTAGATGTGGGTAAAGGGTTCCTTGCTACAGTTAATTGTCGACAATGGGAGTCAAAAGAACCTCATTTCAGTAGATTTCGTGAAGCAGTTGGGCTCGCCGACCACGACACACCCACAACCATACACCATCGGGTTGCTTCACCAAGGACGAGATCTCCACTTCAGCCAGCAGTGTTTCCTTCCCTACAACATTAATCCCTTCACATATGAGGTATTATGTGACATTTCTCCTCTTGATGTTTGTGATGTATTATTAGGCCAACCATACTTGTGGAAGCGATATGCTATGTATGAGTCCCGACCTTGCGTTTTTATTGTTACTTTTGGAAATAAGCTGTACAGGATACCAAAGGTACCACCGCCTGCCACAATCTCTTTGGTTACTACAAAAAAATGCAGTAAGTTCATTTCCAAAACCAGGAAATTTGTTTTCCTGATGATCCGTCCTCAGGGCAAGAAGAAGACTGTGGCCACGATCTCTAGACAGGGCTCCTCTGCACGACAACAATAAATTGACAAGGTTGTGGAGGAGTACGAGGACATATTCACCTCACCCACAGGGGTGCCTCTACACTGTCAGGTCAAGAATCCCATTGATCTGGCTCCAGGTGCATCGCTACCCAATGGACCGATCTATCAGTGCTCTGTTCTGGAGAACAATGAAATCAAGAGGCAGATTCAGGAGCTTCTACAGAAAGGTCACATTAGGTCGAGTTCATCACCTTGTGGGAGCCTGATCATGTTGGTAGAAAAGAAGGATGGGACTTGGAGACTTTGTATTGACTATCGAGCACTGAACAAGATCACTGTCTGGAATAGGTACCCGATCCCACAGATTGATGACCTTCTCGACCAACTCGAAGAGGCAAAATATTTCAGCAAGATCGATTTGAAGTCTAGGTATCACCAAGTACCAATCGAACCCTCCCATGTGTGGAAGACTGCCTTAAAAGCCAAGGAGGGCCTTTTCGAATGGCTGGTCATGCCTTTCAGCTTGACAAATGATCCTGCAACCTTCATGAGGTTGATGGACAACATCTTGCGACCGTTCACAAACTCATTTGTAGTGGTGTACTTGGATGACATTCTGATCTTCAAACAGACTTGGGAAGAGCACCTCGGCCACATCCGACAAGTCCTCCAAACACTGCAGCAACACAAGTTGTCTGCCAATTTGGAGAAGTGCACTTTTGGCATGACCCGAGTTCAATAAATAGGATACATTATTAATGAAAGGGGGCTACATGTGGATCCAACCCAGATCCAAGTCATTCAGGATTGGCCAGCCCCAACCACTTTAAAAGAGTTTCGCATCTTTCTTGGTATTGCTAATTTCTACTGCTGGCTCGTGTTGGGATTATCTCATATCACTTGGCCCTTGAGTCAATTCACCAATGGAGGAGCGAAAGCAAAATTATTTTGGTTGGAATCTCAACAGAAGGCATTCGTAGAATTGAAACATCGTCTCTGTTCTACCCCAGTGCTCACATTACCAGACTTGCAACAACCATTTGAGATTGGGATGGATGCCTTTTACTATGCTATTGGGGCAGTTCTTACTCAACAGGGGCATCCAGTGGCATATAACAGTGAGACATTGTCCGACACAGTCCGCAAGTATCCCACTTATGACAAAGAAGTGTATTCCATTGTGCTGTCTTGTCAATAATGGAAGCATTACATTTTGGGGAAGGAAACAATCATCCACACTGACCACCGACCCCTGTAGTTCATACAGACACAAGGGAAGTTGGAAAATGATCGCCATCAGAAGTGGTCCACATATCTGCAATAGTTTCATTTGAACATCAAGTACAAGAAGGGTAGCACCAATAATGTTACAGACTGCCTTAGCCAACCACCGATTGTGGCGCTAACCACCGTTCTCAACTCTTGTGGCGACAAGACTTCTGATTGGCTGCTTCTCTACAAGAGCGATCTAGAATTCGGTCACACATACAAGGCACTCTTGGGGGGTATGCAAGTTCCAAATTTTCACCTCCAAGATGCACTGTTATGTCACCTAGGACACCTTTGTGTTCCTTCAAGCGAGCGTGCCAAAATGATATGGGAAACACACTACAATCGAGTCGTTGGGCATTTTGGGGTCGAGAAAACAGTGGCAGTACTGCAGAAGTATTTCTATTGGCCAAACCTTCGACAAGATGTCAGGAAGTACATTAGATCCTGCACTGCTTGCGCCATTTCCAAACTGATCATCAAGAAGCAAGGCCTCTATACTATGCTACCTACCCCTAGTCGACCTTGGGAATCCATCTCTATGGATTACATGTTAGACCTTCCTTCTACTAAGCATGGAAATGACTGTGTTTTCATGGTCGTCGACAGATTCTCGAAGATGGCCATTATGGCATATTGCAAGAAGAATATCACAGTAGAAGCCACTACTAAACTCTTCGTTGAACGAGTGTGGCTGCACTTTGGGATCCCACAGTCTATCATCTCCGATCAGGATAGCAGGTTCCTTAGCACATTTTGGTCTAGTCTCTGGTCAATGCTGGACACCAAGCTCACCAAGTCCACAGCTTTCCATCCCCAAACGGATGGCCAGACATAGGTCGTCAACAGGATGATTGTACACATTCTGCGCATGTAAAATTCAAAGCATCCACACACATGGGATGAGAGCCTCCCCTATGTACAACAAAGTTATAACCGGTCTCTCCATAGCTCAACCGACCATATCCCCTTTCAGGTGGGTTTGGGATTCCAGCCACTATGTCCCATTGTCATGCCATTTTCAGCTACTCATGCCGATTCGGTTCACGTCCAGGCTGAAGTTGACAAAGAGAACAGCTTCATCAAGCCCATTCAGTACATCTGCCAACAATTTCATGACATATTGGATAGAGCCAATGCTAAATACAAGCAACAACATGATAAACATCGGGTGCCACAAAACTTCCAGGTGGGTGAAAAAGTCTGGCTACATTTGCAGAAGGAGCGCCTCACTGGACCCCACTGCAAGCTCCGCTCACTCCGATATGGGCCATACACCATCACCAAGGCTGTAGGGAACAATGCCTTCGAGCTCATTATTCCACCTTTCCTTGGTCTATACCCATTATTCAATGTGGACCACCTTCTTCCCGACTTCCAACCTCTACTAGACACCTCTGACATTGTAGAACAACTCACACAAACAGAGTTAAACCCAGACTGCATGGAACATGCCACCATAGATTGTATTCTGGACATGCAAATCAAGAACACTCACCAACAGAAGATCCAATTGTATCAGGTTGTCAAAGCTGGCCAACCTCTACACCAAGGCAACTAGTTCACCAGGGACCAAGTTCAGCAGAAGTTTCCTCATCTCATGGAGGAACTCAACACAATGGGGACCAGTGCTTCCTAAGGGGGGAGGAATGATTCAGGTGGATATTAGTGGCCACCTGCCTATTCCACTTGGGGCCCCACCATTGTCTCTTTCAGTTTTTTAGTTTCGGCACAACTTATTATTTTTAGCAGTTTTTCGGGTCCTAAACTTTCGGAGCCGTTTTGAGGCACTAAACAACATTTTTTGGGCATCGTTTTTCCGAAAAGTATGATTCTATTTTTAAATATATATTTCTAATCGACAATTGTATTCCTCAGATTGATATTTCTAACGATGTATCATGTGCATCAAACGGAGATAGTATGCCAAAGTTACGACCCCAGGAAATTGATGTACCAATTTACCCCAACGAGGCCCATAGTCTGGTGTTTCATCTCCCAGGGTTAGGTTTTTGGATGTTTAGGGTTTTCCATTGTTTCTCAATAATATATATGCCTTCAAGCCTCATTGTAACGATTTCAGAGGCCTATAGCTGCCACATCTCTTCTCAGAGATAAGCTACCAATGCCCTAGCTAGTTTATTTCCATTCTGTCTGTAAGCAAATTTCAGTTCTTTGATATTAATGCAATGAAGTGTTATTTCCGCTGCATATTTGTATTTATGGTTATATGTATATTCTATTGCGTTCCTGCATAAATCCAGATCAGGGGTATTTCTAGAGTAGTTGTCCAAACCCTTGGGAATCCTTGTTGAATAACGTTGTTGAATATTTCCATGATGTGTGGTGCCAAAATGTTCATTCCCCACTTTAGATACTCTGCTTGAAGTTCAAGCAAGTCCTTTGACTTCCCTGTTTTCAACTTTTTAATTCTTGCCTCCACCTCTTGTACTGTGAAAAGCTTTGTAGTTGTGTTGATCCTGGGAGGAGGATCAACTTCTAATTCTTTTTCATATAGTTGTCTTGCATAGTCAAACCACTTATTGGCTGTAATATTATTTTCAAATTGTTTCTTCCTTGGTTGAAGTTCCCGCCAAAAACGTTTTGGGTTATTCTTGCCTAGATATATAAACTCTTCTCGCCTTGTTTGCATGAACTCATATTTTTTCTTTTTCTTTTTTAAATCTGCTTATATAAATTTACATTCATCTTCTCCTCTTCTTCCTTTTTCAAGGTTCTCCTTGCCATTTTTCATTCCTCATCGAACCATGCATTCACAAGAAAACAATTTGATTTTGATTTCCTTTATTTTTCTCTTTTGCACTTCTCAGGTGCACCCTGGATTATATTTGTTAACTCATGGTTGTTGAGACTTTGGGGACCAATTTTCTCCTTCTGAATTGATCTTTCCAACATTTTTTAAAGATAGTGCAATTTTATTGTGTTAGAAGAATTTTGCCCCTTGATGTCGATTGTTGTTGAGAAGATTGGGTTTCCTCCTATTTTGTCTTTCTTCTAACTAAGATAAATTTATATAAATTGGGTTATGATATGATTTTAAGTCCCAAATATGCTCTCCAATCTTAACTTCATCTATCATTTCTATTAATCTTTGTGAACCAATAACATAGGTAACGACACTTGCCCCATTGTATGTGTTGCAAGTGAAGTTCCCAGACTTTTTCCATCTATCTAAACCATTGCAGATAATTAAGTTGAAAGCACCATACAACATAAGGAACTCCTCTCCAAAATGATTACCAAATTTTTTGTCTTCTGAACATCTGAACCATCGAGAATTATCCTCTTCAATGAGGCAGATAGGATTGTGATCCTCTTTGTAACAAATAATACTAGCTTGTTGATTTATTGTTCTAGCATTGAAATCTCCCACTAGAAGAACTTCTCCCTATTTATAATATGTGGAAATATCTTGCTTTAAAGCTGCATACGGATTTTTGTTGTCCAATCCCTTATTTTTGTAATTTTTTGATACTTGAGGCACAAAATAACATGTTGCAATTCTTATGTTGTTTTCATTCTCTGTTATTTTGAACCATAAATATTGTTTATTTGTATCTTCTTTCACTAACTGAATGTGACGAACTTCTTTTTCTTTTACTAAAACCAGTATTCCTTCATACCCTTTTCCATTTTCTCCTGCCTTGTTCCAAAATGCTAACTTCAAATAACCGTCAAACATAAGAGTTTTACAACCATCATGTTCATGAATTTTTGTGAGACAAATAATGTCACTACCTTCTATAATAAGCCCTATCCGTAGGTCCTCTCCTCATATGAACCATCCATCCCTACCTAGGTGCTTTCTTGGTGTGATTAATATTTGTGCTAGGTTAGACAAAATTCCCCCACCCAGCTTCTAAATTGACGAAACCCATGCCCCATAACCTTCGCAATTTGAAAAGGCTACGGTCCCAGATTGACTTAGTGAGAGCTGGAGGAGCTTGAGCATTAAGTTAAAATTGTATTATGTTGGCAAATGATATATGTTGGGTTGATATGGTATTGTGGGCCCTTGCCTGGAAGGTTAAATCTCCAGAGATATGAATGAACCGTTAGATGGATTTATGGTAATCTATATGCAGTAGCCCCCCTAACAATGAAATAAATTTAATGTAATGACCTTACGAGGTAGTTTGGGTATACTTATATATAATATGCATCATATATTATATAGCGAGATTTTATTATTATATACCATAGAGTTCGATGTGAAACATATTGTTCATGATCCATTATGTGTGGGGAAGGTATATTATGATATAATATTGTATACATGTTTGGTTTATAATGCATTACAATATATTTTTATAATATAATATGTGATTATAATATATAATATAATTATAATATATATTTACAAATAATTTTTTTGTAGTTTTATAATTGATCAATAATAATGTTTATATATATATATATATATATATATATATTAGTTTATTTTATATTAATATATATGTATATACATGTGTCCAAGTGAAGTTTTTGAGATTGATTAAATTATTTATGTAGTGAAAATTTTTGATCAGCGGTTGTCATTGATGTCAACCCAAGCAGCACCAGGGGCTACCCCAATATTGCATGGGAATTTTGACCTACCAAATTAATATATTCTGGATCAAGAATTCTTTTGATGGTTTCTACTTGTTGAGATGTTTCCGTTGATATATGGTACGCCATGTAATTCTTCACGGTTTGAGAGATATTCATGTTTGAAGTTTGTACCCCCAGTTAGTGGGCTAAAACCCCATGGGGTTGTGGCATGGGTCATTGAAAAGTCATAATTAATATTTTTTAAGCTCCTAAAATCCCTCCCACGTTCACTTGTTGAAGCCCCTCTCAACCTAAGCATTTATATAAATTGTGATCCTTATATCCTCCTTATGAAGGGATTTCATGATCTCAAATAGGTCATTTTGGCATTTTTCGCTCTATTTTTTTTTTCTACAAAGGTTCAGAAGCTGAAATTTTTATGAGGCGAAGCTGAAATCCTGAGAAAGCTCCTGTGAAAATTTCAGATCAAGGTGCACAATATTTTCAGAGATATGATCCGTGGAAGTCAGTGTTTTTGCAGGCTCCTGAAATTCATCTCAAAGAAGTGACCTTGGGAAAATCATCATAACTCTCTCTCTGAGTATCGAATTGGAATCAGAGCTTGGTTCCTTCAATAACATTTTAACAACTAGAAGGAGGTCATGGAGCATACCAAGAATGGTGTACCTTTTTTCAATGAAAATAATTATGCACTCTGGAAAGGAAGAATGGAGGTCTATCACTTGGCGCAAGGTTACGAAGTATGGGACACTATTCAAAATGGATTTACATCAACCGCGGATGAACAAGGTAAGAATAATTTGGTAAATGTTGCAAAAGAAAATAATATTATTATCAGTGGGCTTATTGAATCTGCCTATCATAAAGTGTTGGGTTGTAAAACCGCCAAAAATGTATGGGACAAGCTTGAGAATATATATGCAGGTGACTCAAATTTCAAAGAAGCAAAGCTTCAAATATATAGAGCAAAATTTGAGCAACTCAGAACAAAAGAATATTGCAACATTGCTGCATACTTCCAATACGTTGATGAAATAACCAATACTTTGGAAGGATTGGGAGAGCCAGTTGACGAGAAGACTATTATACGAAAGATTCTTAGAATGTTACCCGGGAGATTCAACCCAAAGGTATTGGTCTTATAATACAATGAAAATTTGGACAAACTCAGCAAAGAGGAATTACATGGAGTTCTCATAACATATGAAATGAGACTTGATGAAGAAGAGGGTACTTCGCATCTAGAAACTACGTTCGTTGCATCTAAGAAAACTAATAAGGACAAACAACCTTCAATTGAAAAGACATGCACCTGCAAGTGTGAAGAAAAGGGAGATGATGGAGAAGGTATTTCAGATGAAGAATATGCTTACTTTACGAGAAAACTAAAAATTGGTAAGGGAAAATTCAAAGGTAAACTTCCATTGATATTTTTCGGCTGTGGTGAGGTTGGGCATTTCGTAGCAAAATGTTCGAACACAAGTGATGGCAACTCAAAAGGAAATAAAGGCTTTAATAAATTCAAAAAGCAAAGATCCAAAAGGAAATTTCTCTCTAAAGAAGATAGCTCATCATCTGATGAAGACAATGACAACAAAGAAGAAGCCAATGAGAGAGTATTGTTTATGGCCAAGCACAATAAACAAGAGGTATCAAACAACGAAGAAGAAGGATTGACCATAGAAGAATTTTCTAAGGAAGCAGTCAAGCTTATAAAAGAGCTCAAGGCAGAGAAGAGCCATTCCAATACTCTTGAAGAACAAGTTCAAGGTCTCAAAATTGAAGTTGAAGAACACAAATGTATTGAAGAGTCACTTCAAAAGAAGTTGGAAGAAAGCAACCAAGAAAGAGAAGCATTAGAAGCCGAAGTAGTCTCGCTGCGTAAGGAAGTGAATAAGGGAAAAATTGTCCAAAACTATGCTAACAGCTCAAGGGCATTGGAAGAAATCATCAACAATCAACGATCTTACAATGATAGAACTGGCCTCGGTTACAAAGAAGAAGAAGCAGGACCTTCTACAACAAAATACAATGAACCTATGAGATCTAACACGCATGTAGACTTCATTGGACAAGATTCGCAAGCACATCCTTGGAAGACGATTCCTCGACGAATATTTCCATCCAGGTACCAACATGTTTTTCATGGCTATTGTTATTCATGTGAAAAATTTGGTCATAAAGCTGTAGAATGTCGCACGTACCCTAGGAACAAATACAATTCCAGGAGATCCTTCAAATATGAACCTCCCAGGGCTCAACGAAACATCAATAGATTTGAACATTTAAGAAATAATATGGAATGTTACAAATGTCAGAACTTTGGACACATAGCCAAAGACTGCAGACTTGAAAATCCTCCAGAAGAATCTTCGAAGCCATAGAATGAACGAACATGGAAGAAGAAGAAGACTGATAATTATTCTCTTGCTCTCAAGGCTCAAAAAAACAAAGATGTGTGGTATGTTGACAACAGTTTCTCAACGCATATGACTGGAGATAGAAGGAAATTTGTATCTTTGAAAGTGAAGAAGGATGGAATCGTATCCTTTGGAAATGATGGATCTTCAAATGTTATAGGATCAGGTACCGTCACTCTCAGAAGCAAAGATGTTATAGCCAAGAATGTTCTATTGGTTGAAAACATGAATCATAATCTGATCATTGTTGGACAAATGTGTGATCAAGGACACACAATGTTATTGAACTCCACAAAATGTGAAATCATGAAAGGCAGGTATGGTAAAATTGTGGCTATAGCAAGTCGAGCTCCAAACGACATATATGTTCTGGATGAAGCAACTAAAGCATGTCTAATATCTAAAGAATATGAAACTGGTTATGGCACAAATGAATGGGTCACATAAACTTTGACAATCTTGTCAGGATAAGAAAAAAGGAAGCAGTACGAGAAATGTCGAAAATCTCAAAACCTTCCAACACACTATGCGAGGCTTGTTGGCACGACAAGCAGACAAAATTCCAATTTAAAACAAAAGAACACTTTGCATCACATCCATTGGAATTGATACATACTGATCTATGTGGTCCTATGAGAACAAAAGGCTTAGATGGAGAATTATATTTCATGTTAATGATAGATGACTATACCAGGATGACAACCGTCAGTTTCCTAAAGAAAAAATCTAAAGCATTTTAGTGCTTTAAGATCTACAAGGAGTTGGTCGAAAATGAAATTGATTTGAAAATAAAGTGTCTAAGATCAGATAATGGCGGAGAATTCACTTCCAAATTATTTCAGCAAAACTGTGACGAAAATGGAATAAAAAGACAATTTTCAACAACACGAAACCTCAGCAAAATGGAGTTGTTGAAAGAAAGAACAAAACCGTACAGGAAATGGGTAGAAAAATGTTGAAGGACTCAAAATTGGATGAAAAATTCTGGGTTCAAGAAATTGATACGACAGTCTTCATTATCAACCGAAGTCTTCTCAGAAATAATTGCAACAAGACCCCATATGAATTATGGAAAGGAAAACCATCTAATGTAAAATATTTTAGAATCTTCGAAAGCAAATGTTATATCAAAAGAGAAGATCAAAATTTTGATAAGTTTGAATCACGTGTTGATGAAGGTATCTTTGCTGGTTACTGACGCAAAAGAAATGCCTATAAATGTTATAATCTAAGATGAAAACAGATAATGGAGAGCATAAATGTTACATTTGACGAAGATGGTGTTCTAGAGAATAATGATGAGGATCTAGAATATTTGAAACTTGAGACAGAGGCTGAAAAAGAAACAAATAAAATTCTAGAACAAGAAGCAACTATCAACCGGGAAGAAGTAAATAATGATCATCAAGATATACCAGAACAACAACAAGAAGCTCCTCCAAGGAGAACAAAAGAATGGATTCAAAAGAACCATCCATCAAATCAAATCATTGGTGACATAAATGAAGGTCGACAGCTTCGTTCATCACAACAAGCTCACATTGCTTTTCTAGCAACCTTTGAGCCTAGTAGTTTTGAGGAAGCCAGCTAGAATGAACATTGGGTAGCAGCTGTGAATGAAGAATTGGAT
This sequence comes from Pinus albicaulis, assembly GCA_034641835.2. NCBI lineage: Eukaryota > Viridiplantae > Streptophyta > Pinopsida > Pinales > Pinaceae > Pinus > Pinus albicaulis. The sequence goes on along the minus strand of CM076569.1, from coordinate 96,068,858 downwards.
CAAATCGAGAAGAATAACACTTGGGAATTAGTTCCATGACCAAAAGATACAAATTTCATTGGGACTAAATGGGTGTTCAGGAATAAATTGAATGAAGATGGACAGGTTACTAGAAACAAAGCAAGATTGGTTTGCAAAGGCTATGCACAAGTGGAAGGAATTGATTTCAATGAAACATTTGCACCAATTGCTAGAATGGAAGCCATCCGAATGTTTCTCGCCTATGCATGTTTAAGAAAAATCAAAGTCTACCAAATGGATGTTAAGTCAGAATTTCTGAATGGAGAATTAGAAGAAGAAGTTTACATCGAACAACCTGAAGGTTTTCTACTATCAGAAAAAGAAGACTATGTTTGCAAGTTAAAGAAGGCTCTATATGGTCTCAAGCAGGCTCCCAGAGCATGGTATGCTTGTCTTGATGGATATCTACGTCAACAAGGGTTCAAGAAAGGTACTATTGATAGCAATATTTATGTACAAATAGATAAAGATAATTTAACAATCGTTGAGGTATATGTGGATGATATAATATTTGGTAGCAATGATGATCGACTAAGTAAGAACTTTTCTACAAAGATGCAAAGTGAGTTAGAGATGTCTTTACTTGGTGAGCTGACATACTTCTTAGGGCTTCAAATATCTCAGCAAGAGAAAGGAATATTTATATGTCAAGCCAAGTACATCAAGGAAATGCTCAAGAAATTCAAAATGGAAGATTGCAAACCTGTCCTTACTCCGATGGTAACATGTTGAAAATTGAGCATAGATGACTCATCTAAGGATGTGGATCAGAGGTTGTACAGATCTATGATTGGTAGTCTTCTATATGTAACAGCCTCCTGGCCAGATGTTATGCAAGCAGTTGGACAAGTAGCAAGATTCCAAGCAGCACCAAAAGAATCACATATTATTGCCGTCAAAAGAATTCTTCGATATCTAAAGGGCACACAAGAGTATGGCTTGTGGTATCCCAAGGGTAACAATCTCATTATTCAAGCCTTTACAGATGCAGATTGGGTAGGAAGCATTGATGATCGTAAGAGTACTAGTGGAGCAACATTTTATCTAGGTAGTTGTCTCGTATCATGTTTGAGCAAAAATAAAACCTCAATCTCGTTATCTATATAAGAATAATAATACATTGCAGCGGCATCATGTTGTACTCAAGTCCTTTGGATGAAACAAACTTTGCAATATCTTCAAGTACAATTCAGTGAGCCTATTCCCATATTCTGTGACAACACTAGTGCCATCAGCATCTCCAAGAATCCTGTCATGCATTAAAAAACAAAACACATTCCAATCAAATATCATTTTGTTAGAGAACAAGTCACTGAAAATAATATTAAACTTGAGTATGTTGGTACAAAAGAACAAATCGTTGATATTTTCACTAAACCTTTACCTCGTGAAGCATTTGAATATCTTCGCCAGAAGCTTGGGATTCTCCCAATATCTCATTAGATTTTCCTTATTCATAATATAAAGGGGGAGTGGAAGTGTGTACAAGTCCGCAGGATGGTTGTGTGTCAAGGGGAGTTACCCTTTGCCATTGATGTCAAAGGGGGAGAAAATGTTGTAGGAAGAGGTGTCATGATCGCAGGTGGAGTACTTGTGTTTCCATCAATGCCAAAGGGGGAGATTATTGATCAGCGGTTGTCATTGATGTCAACCGAAGAAACACTAGGGGCTACCCCAATATTGCATGGGAATTTTGACCTACCAAATTAATATATTCTAGGTCAAGAATGCTTTTGATGGTTTCTACTTGTCGAGATGTTTCTGTTTATATATGGTACGCCATGTAATTCTTCACGGTTTGAGAGATATTCATGTTTGAAGTTTGTACCCCCAGTTAGTGGGCTAAAACTCCATGGGGTTGTGCCATGGGTCATTGAAAAGTCATAATTAATATTTTTTAAGCTCCTAAAATCCCTCCCACGTTCACTTGTTGAAGCCCCTCTCAACCTAAGCATTTATATAAATTGTGATCCTCATATCCTCCTCATGAAGGGATTTCGTGATCTGAAACAGGTCATTGTGGCATTTTCATTCTAATTTTTTTTTCTATGAAGGTTCAGAAGCTAAATTTTTTATGAGGAAAATCTGAAATCCTGAGAAAGCTCCTGTGAAAATTTCAGATCAAGGTGCGGAATATTTTCAGAGATATGATCTGTGGAAGTCAGTGTTTTTGCAGGCTCCTAAAATTCATCTCAAAGAAGTGACCTTGGGAAAATCATCATAACTCTCTCTCTGAGTATAAAATTGGAATTCTATAAAAATTGGCAATAGTGCATGAACTTTAGTTTTCTATCTATCAATTTCAGGGCCGAATGAAGAAACAGTGACACGTGGCACGACGTACAAGTTCTCTCTACTGAAACAGTCCATAATTAGGGCATTGTGAGAGATTGGGCATAACTCTCCCTTGAAGAATCCAAATCGGGTCAGACCCATGGAATTGGAAATAAGACTTAGAGGACTACTATAGGACCAAAAATCAGATATTGGGGATATGAAATTACAGAGATACACCAGATTCAATATCGAGCTCCTAGAAGGTAAGAAAAATCTAGATCATGTGTGTTCAAGGGCTGCAAAGGACCAGACTTTCTAGGGAAGAAAAGCAAAGCAAGGTGTAGTAGATGGTAGCATAACAAGAGCAACAACCAAGGTGTAAAACAGTAGCAAGAAGTTCATCACATGAAGTCTTCAAGTGGGCAGCATTGCATACAGTCACTATAAAGGTATCATTGTACTAGGTCATTATAAATACATTATTGTAAAAAAATTTCTAGTGTCTATCTGCCAAGAGTTGAAGAGGCAGTGTTGGGAGGTCTAGGATCATCATTAGGTGGTTGTGTCATAGTTGGGGTTATGGTCTAGTGTGTCTTATTCTTCTACATCATTCTATATCATTGTAAAGTGGACCATTTTCCCTGGTACGAGAGTCCATTATTCTTTTATTCTTCTATAGGGTGGTAGGGTGGTGCTAGGGTGACTTGTAGTTCATTGGGTGTTGAGGAATCCTTTCAGTTGACTACTGAAGAATATCGGGCATTGGAGCGTCCATCCAGTGGGAGCTGGAGAAGAATGCTTTTCTAGATTCTAGGAAGTTGGAGCTTTATTTTCAATTGGAGTTGAATATTAAAGAATTAATAGAAAAGCATTAGGTGGTTTTTGTCCCGGAGTGGGTTTCCACCTTAAAAAATGTGTGCATTTGTGTTCCTTTTGTTTGTTGCTATCATTGTACAAACACTGATAATAATTGAAGATTAACTAATGCTCTAATTGAAAGGAATACTGATTCACTCCCCCTCTCAGTGTTTCCAAAAAAAACAATCAAAACTTCAAACCATGTTTATTAATATTTATATGTACATATTATTTATTTTATATATGTGTGTGTGTGTGTGTGTGTTTGTGTGAAGTTTTAGAGATTGACCAAATTACTTGTATAGTGAAAACGACCAAAATTTTAAACAATCATAAATTTCAAACTATGAGTCAGAATGAAACAATATTTATGTCATTGGAAAAATTTTGAGGAGGAAGAGGTAATGGCACAATAAAAAATGAAAATCAAGGAAAGCTAAAATCACTCAAAACAAATCAAGTTGAAGCAATCCAAAAATGATATTAGCAAAATTTAAATGGGACCCTTTTAATTTTTCTCAAAAATTAAGGGGAGGTGTTGAGATCTCAACAAACAACCATATGAAGTAAATGGTTGCTAAATGACGATAGGCATCAATTCATAATAAACATCAAAATAGTTACTTCAGTATACATTTCATGACGTCATTAAAAAAATAAAAATAAAAATAAAAACTAACCAAATTATTACTTTATTTAAAATTATTATTATTATTAATTATAAAAACAATTAATATATAAAGAAAAATTAAGATTATATATTAATATCTAATATATTAGGATTTCTTATTATTAAATATATGGATCATAGAAGTATTGTTGGGTGTGGAGCCTGATTATATTCTTTTCATAGATGTATCACAGCATTGGACCCCTGCTCTTAATGGGGCGGAAACATTTCCCATAATTAAACGCTGCTTGGGGGGTCCAAGGGAGGGTGGCTACGACTTTATGGAGTCCCCCCCTGACGGGGGGTTTTCGGGGCAGTGCCCCCGAAGCTAAAAACATATTTAAAATTGCCTTGTAAATGTATAGTAATTTCTAGTCAATCTAGGTCATTCGTTAGGCAGATGATCTCACAGTAGAAGTTATGTTTGATTGAGGGTTTTTTTTCCCTAGAAGGCAACCCCTCATTTTGTATGAGGGTATTGTATTGCAAATGTGTATTGTATGTGTATTCTCAGAGAGAGAAACTGATAGAGAGAATGTGAGAGAGAACAAAGAATATTACAACGGATCTACTTTAGGTTGTGTCTCTTCATTTTGCTGGATAATATAAAGGAAGGACTGGCTGTTCAGGGTGGACGTAGCCCAAATTGGGTGAACCACTTATATCTATGTCTCTATAATTTGATGTGTTTCTTGTGTTTGTTTCCGCATATGTTTTATTTGTTCCATTGCTCTGTAATATATAATTTTCTAACAAGTATGAATTCATTGCTTATCAATACTATATGTCCAAAAAACCATAACTCATTTTATATGACACTTGTTCATATGTCACTTTTTCTAGTTAATCAATTTAATTAAAGCGGTAAAAGAACATAACTATTTTAGAGATAAATCTCAATCTTTGACTTGTGTATACTATTATGAATATTCTACAATATTTCATAGGGGTTAAATCCTTACCATCCACATAATAATTATTGATAATTAAATTAAACTTTTAAAATCATATTCCAAAATAAAGATACCTATTGATATAAAGATACCTATTGAGATCAAAAGTATCTCTATGTTTTAACTAGCTCATTGAAAAAAATTAATATAGCCAAGATAAGAACGAATTCTCATGAGCTCCATAGTGAAACAGGTCGTTGGGAAATTCCTAAAACAACATGGGTGGAAAGGATCTACCATCTCTGTGAGAATATGAACATTGAGGATGAAAATCACTTCCTCCTAGAGTGCCCTACGTACACCCACATTAGATCTCAGTTTCATAATATTTGTTGCAATACTGACCTTCCTAGCCTTTTAACATGTCAAAATTATAGTGAGCTCATGACACTTCTCTCCAAGCTCTTTGAGCATAGGAGTACAATTTTAAAACAAACTAAATAATTCATTTCTTTAGGTCTAATAAACCAAAATTTGGTCTTAGTGGACATTAATCATTGTCATCGTTATAACAATCTAACAATAAAAATAAAAATAATATAAAATATATAAAAATAATATAAAGTATATCATTGATATAGTATGTGTGATAAAAATATATGTTATTATTAACATATAATAATAATATAAGTACTACCAAGACTAAATATTTCGTATGTAGTATTTTAGATATATTTATCATGTTAGATCTAAGACTTTTGTGATCCATAATGTAGATAAATGGCTTTCGAATTAATAACATCATTAGGATTTGGTCGAAGTTTCGAACCATCTAATGTGGTTCATCCTTAGGACAAGGTGAAGAAGGAAACCGATCTCATTTAATAAATATTAAGGATGCATCAATGCCTGATGATAGCTATTCTATCAAGAATTCTCTCGGATCGGTTAAGGACCCTATAGACCCAAAGGACATGAAAGGTGTTTATTTAGTCCCTTGCTCCTGCGATACTCCTTATATTGGGGAAATTGGTCGATCCATTAGGCAGAGAATCCATGAGCATGTTGCAGACATTAGGCACAGTCGATCCAACACTTCTGCTCTTGCGGAGCATGCTGGGAAATCGTGTCACCATGTTTACATTGATGATTCCAAAGTCCTTTCCAGGGTGGAGCATTTCCATCATAGAAAGTTGAGGGAGGCTATTGAAATTGAGAGACATCCTAAAAATCTCAACATAGATGATGGGTGTAAATTAAGTAGGAGCTGGATTCCAGCCCTCTCGAGGTGATTCAGACCCCAGGTGTTATTTTCCTTTGTCTCTGATTTTTCCTCCTCCCTTTGTTTTGATTTTTCTCCTCTTTTGTTTGTTTCCTTTTCTTTGGTTTATGTTTTTACGCTATCTCATCTTGTTTAGATATTCCCCCCTTTTTATTATTTTGGTTATATATATATAAAAATTTTCCCCTGCCCCGCCTTTTTTTTAAAATTATTATTATTATTATTATTTACCCCTTCCCCTTAATTTTGTTCCATTTATTATTATTATTTTTACAATTTAATTAATTTACTGAATTATTATATTCTTTGGTGACCCTTCTAAATAATAATAACCTTAAATTATCTAACTAATTAACTAAATAATGGCTAGTCCCTTCCCCTTATGTTAATATTATTTCCTTTATTATTATCAATTTTATAATTTAATAAATTTACTAAATTATTATATTATTTGTTGACCTTTCTAAATAATATAGTTTTAAATAATTAAATATTTTTAATTATTATCTAACTAATTAACTAAAAAAAGGGCTAGTTTTTAACGGCTAATTTTAACATCTATCATCGAGCATTGATGCATCCTTACTATTTATTCAATGAGATCAGTTTCCTTATTCACCTTGTCCCGAGGATGAACCACATTAGATGGCTCGAAACGTCGACCAAATCCTAATGATGTGATTAATCCAAAGGACAATTATCTATATATTTATCATATCACAAGCCATCTCATTAATATTTTCACCTAAGAGAAGGTGTATACATGGTTAAATATTGTTAAATAAAAAGACAGTACTTTTATATGTCCAACTTAACGATTATTCTTGACTCAATCTTTAAAATTGTATTACTTATTGAATTTTTAACTCATCAAGTATGATTTTTTTTAATAAGCTCATTTTAATCTTAAATTTCTTGTAATTATGAATGAATTTGTAATATTTGTAGACCAATATAAGAATTTTTGGTAACATTTGACTATATTGTTTCTATTTAGTTGGTTATATGCTTATAAAAATGGTGTTACATTTATGGAATTAAAAAGAAGAAGAGGGGGCTACATTGCATTATGGTCTTTAAGAATCAATAGAATAAAAAGGTAACATTGCGATCTTTCAAAAGTAATAAAATTTTTAGATAAAAATGATATATTTCACAAGGATTTAATGGGACTCCAACCTATAATAGTTCATAGAAGTTGGTTATGTCACATTGTGATGCTTGATAATGTTTCTTTATGCTTTGGAATTTGTTACAGAGTTGATTTGTTGTGTACAAGAAAGTTATAGATATGATATTAGTGTGCGTAGAAGAATGATGAATAGAGCCTGAGAAAGCAAATCGACTAATATATGAAGTAATTGTATTAAAGAAAATTGTTAATATGGTATAGATTTTGTAGTGGAATGCTAAGCATAGCCTAAGTGTGTAGTTTGGCTGAGATTTGGAGTTGTTGTGCAAAGAGAAAAAGAGCCCAGAGTAGCTCTGAATGGTTGAGACCATATTTGGGTCAAAGGAGGAGAGACGCAGAGCAAACAAGAACATATATAAATGTTGAGATCATATTTGGGCTAGAGGTGAAGATATGTTGATAAGATTTGAGAAGGAGAAATAGATATCTAGCGGAGGATGAATCAAAGAACAAAAGGAATAGAGGCTACTACATAGAAATAAGAGAGTGAAAGTAGGTCAGAGATTAAATATTGATTCCTGTGTAGAATTTAATCAAAGGGCCTTAGGATATGAGTTTTAAAATGAGTGAAAAAGGGATCTGATAAGCAGGGAAATAGGTTCTTGTAGATCAGGGGATTGGAGTCTCCTTAAGGTTGGTGCCTCCAACAAGTTGGTTCTTACAAACAAGTGGAAGTTGGTGCTTCCAATAAGTGGGTGTTTGCAAAGAAAAGGGGGTTGATGCCTCATGTAGGTTGTGCCTACGAAATCTAATGTAAACTAAATTGTGTGTTTGTATTTACGCTAAAATTAAAAGAATATTTTTTGTTTTCTTCGATATGGGTTTCCATGTAAACATCTTGTGTTCAATACTTTATGTTATTGATTCATGGTTTTATTATTGAATGTATGTGTCTAGCATAATAGTTGTTAAATTTATATAATATTGATTCACCCCCCTCTCAGTATTATCCTGGTTTTCAATAAATATCTATAGTGGGCTTGGTGGGAGGATATAGGGTAATTTGCATTGTTAAGGTTTCATGGGAAATGGTCATGTTATCAAGCCTACGATAGATGTAATTTTCTGTAGTATTCATCTATGGCCTTCCCAAAATTAGAGGACAATCTCTCAGAAAGGGCTTGGATTTCAGAATCATAAATCCAATGAGATATTCCCATGAAACTACATAGATCACTAGATCTTCAAATATCCTTTTTATTTTGATAGTTGATTTGTTGGCAAGTTGTAACACTATGGGGATCTACCTAAGATGGGACATTCCTAAGGATTCCATGGCTTCACGAGTCATGACATTGATGGTGACTCCAAGATCAATCAATGTGTTGGGGATGAAAATATGTTTGATTTTCACATTGACTATCAGGCTCCCTAGGTCTAAGTATTTGGTTGTCAGACTTCCTACCATTATAAGGTCTGATAGTTTTCCCATAGCATGAACAAATTATTCTTCTTTTATCTAGTATTCTTAGACATAACTTCATTACCATTTTCGAGTAAATATGAACATCCTTGATTAATTGGAATAGCATTATGCAACACACAAATTTTGAATCTCACCTAAAAATTCAAATTCAGGTTGAGTAGATTGTTTCTATAGGTCCAATATTTTTGGGTAAGGAGGACCTTTTGGTCCATGGTGACTTGTTCTATTGTTTAGGGCTTTGAAGATTGAATTGGTTTCAGTTCTTCATTTGGAACTTCCTCATTAAGGTCTTCAATATGTACAATAGGATGTTCTTTGGTTAGGGATTTCCTTGTTTTAAGTGGATATCATGGCAATATAGGGAAGAGATAGAGTAAGTTGGGTAAGTATTGAGCCCAACAGTTTGTGCTAGTTGAGTTGCATCATCTTCAATGGGGTTAGGAATGGGTTGTGTAGGTAGTTGTAGTCGAGGAGAGGCTTATGTGGATGGTTGTGTTTGTGAAGGAATAAAATACATGGGTGGTTGTATTACGACCTATTAAGGGCCTCCAAAAGTGGAATACCTCCACCTTTGTTGATAATAATAATTTGGGAGTGGGGGAGCCATACATGACTAAGCAATGAAGAACCATAAAGAAGAATAATATTGCGTTGAAGGATTAGTTCAGTATAAATTAAAATATTATGATTGGTCTTTGACCATGCCTTAAGGCTTGTTATCACGACCATTTCTAAATGAAAAAACACAATTGCTTTGGTTCTTCATCTTCTTGGTAGACGAATTTCAATATTGGTAGGGTTTGACACTTACTAGTATCATGGTCTTCACTGCATATTACGCATGTCACAATTTGGTCCAACAAATATTATTTTAATGGGTGCTTCCCTATATAATTTGGGAAGAAAATTGTTAAATCTAACTATGCTTCCAATTTATTTTTGTTCATATGCAATTTATCTAATTAAGAGCTAAATTTTAAAATATTTTAAAATATTCTTAATTGATGCTCTTGTAAACCCGTTTCCAATAGCCTTACCAACTCTTGTCAATACATCCATGGGTCTTCTATTGGCTTTTGAAGATACCCTGGAATATCTTTGACATAACTCAATGATAAAATCATATGATTGTTGAGAAACATCTCTTCCACCCATCTATTTGAAAAGTTCAATGCAATCATCTCAGATCTCTCTCAATGATGAGACAAGACACATAATGTCTCATGAGCCAAAATTTCCCACCTTGCTATATGAATATTTTAGTTGAATATTTCAACATAATATTTGAATTTTATCTTCATTTTATGTCACTTTGAAGACTCCCTCCCTCATTTATTTCTCTTTTCAATAATCTTATTTCTCCAAGAATTTTTTCTTCATTTAACTGACATGTGAAGATTTTTCACTTGCCAAGTCTCATGAAATAGTGTAGTGCAATGTTCTTCAGTGTCGTAGGGAAAAATATCACATTTTGAGCATTTGTTACATAATCATAACTCCTACAAATTAGTACATGAAATTCAAAGAGGAATGTGTCTAGGTATTCCTTGGATAGACCATGAAATATCCGTAGAGATGAGTGAAAAATATTCTTTATTTTCGTTTCATCATCTGATTCTTGAGAAGACATAAGGTAGTTTCCTCCTAACTAACTCATGGGCCATCTCCTCTTAAATATTGTTCACTTATTCTGAAGGTAGTTGCCTCTTAACTTCATGGGCCATATCCTTAAGCTTGTTCTCTTCTTTCGAAGGTTCTGTCAGAAAAAATCATCTCTCTAGAGTGGAATTTCTCACTTATCATATCTTCAGGAAACATAACCTCCTTTGTTGTAGAGGATGAACCTTGTGCAATTTTGAATTTTTGGCCAAATATTTCATGTTTCTTCTTGGCAAGGGAACTTGTTGTGGGATTCAAGTAGTTCATTGGACCATGCCTTTTTTCCTCTTAAGATTAACTTGATCTATTAGTTTTATAGGTATTTTTGGTGGAAATAACAAATTTATCCTGCTAATCTCTAACTTTAGAGATAAAAAATAAAAAAATACATTCCATATAAAGTAATTTGTTGTAAATAAAATTTAAAATTTGATCACATCAACGCCTAAAAAATCAATTTACTTAACTAAATCAAGCAATAATCAAAATCAAGAAACAAAAATCAGGTTAAAAACAACCATGTACTATGCACAGTTCCTTGATAATGGCGTAAAAAATGACGGGCCTTTAAATTATCTCCTAACTATGTTAGTAAAAAACTGAAGAGTTGTATATTTAATTATCAATTTGAGGTTCATATGGAACTTGTGAACTATCATCCACTGTATATGCTAGTACAATTTGTTATGTACTATTGAAGTTGTAGTATTCTAGATGAATGAAGATATTAAGATGCTTTCACAAGTCACTAGGAAAATCACACCACTATTTTTTTCCTTTTTCTTTTCTTTGAGGAAAGAAAAAAATATCCCTCTCAACTCAAGGGTTAGAGTGAGGTTGTTGGTACCAGGCTAGCCCATAGGTATAATCACTTAAGAGTTCACAATGTTCAAAACCAATACAACAATACTCATATGCATGAAGTCATTGCAACAATATTTAATCAAGACATTATAGCTCATCATGTCACTAGTCATAATTTGAACTTGGGTGGGGAATATAATAGTCATTCTTCCCAACCACCTGAGATAATCTCAATTGAAAAAAACCACACCACACTTGCAATAAAAGTAAATACACTCACATGAAATAAAATACACTTACAAGAATGTAATGATACTTGTAGGAAAGTAAACAAATTGGCATTAAAAAAGTGACTTCTTCAAGTATTCAGATAATCTTGAATTCTATAGAAAAAAATTTCATGAAATGAAATGGCTAAAAAATATGCAATAAACCACACGTTGTAAGATATTCAAACCACCTATGCTACAAATAAATACACCACAAAAATAATTGTAACTTTTTAAGGTCACGGTAAAGTAGAAAAAAATATAAAAACAAAGTAATTAGTTGAATATGTAAAACATAACACTGTGATGTTAAATATGCAGTTGCAACAATAACCTAAACTACAAGTTACCTCTATGATCACACATGAATTGCAGTAATAGTCAAGTCACAAGTTATAATGATGTTCATCAACGAGTTACAATAATGTATATGATAAAAATTCATAGCACTACGTAAATAACATAATTAAAATCATATTTGCAGCAAAATAATAAACAAAGCAATTGTTGGAACTAAAATATTGTAAATGAAGTTATAACTATGCTATAAAGTTACACATGGTACCTGGCTAATGAGGGGGGGCTACCTCCTTAGGCGAGGCATTAATTAAGGAAACAACAAGATGTTAATCAATGAACACACCATCAACTCAAATTGGAACATGATAGAAAATTGTATTGCATAAGCTGAAATTACAATTACAGTTCTCTAGACTTCACTACTTTTCTCCTATTAAAATTCTTGCTCCCTCAACTTAAATATAACATGGTCTTTTATACATGATATCAAATACATCAGTTAAATTAAGGATTGAATGGACAACCAAGATAATTTGGTTGTTCCATCTAGTTACAATGATTTCATCATAAGATAGAAAAATTGTGCAAGTGTTGACTTGTTCATTTGTGTGAAAAGAAACATCTAGGTCATTCTTTCCTTTTGAGCGACAATTTTCCTTTGTCACTTTCTTTGTCAGGATATTGATCAATGGAATGATTTTGACAATGTTCGCAATCATTATGCAGTTGAGATGGTGCAGTGTATCAATTGTCACAAAATTTCAACACCCTTCCCCAATGGTCAATTGTATAAGAGTGAGTTGCAACAATGGTGTTGGTGCTGTGTGAATTGCAACAACGAGGAGTCCCAACATGAGTGGCAATACTTCACAGTTGCAACATTTACCCTATAATAGCAAATTGCAGTGGTCAACAATGTTAGGTACCTATAAATATAGGATTCATAATTTTGAATTGACTGATGATAGTCTTGTAAATATGTACATACGTTGCCTTCTGTAAGTTGTATTCCCATATTTTGTAAAAAATAAAAAAAATAGAAAAAACAAAAAGGGGGTAAAAATTCCTAAAAGAAATATCAAAGGACTTAGAAAAAATAATATACCCCAAAGAAAGATGAATAAAACATGAAAGTGTGCAAGTCTAAATGCCACTACTTTTTAGTTTTTGCAGTTGATTATGGCAGAGTGTCAATAAATGCCATAATCCATGATGAGTTGAATTGTTCAATCTTGACTTATCATGTTTCAATTTACTTGTTTTAGATAGAGAATAAAGAGTTATCAGACAGTTTAATCCTGACAATTCAGTAGATAGGTATAGAGTAAAAAGGAACCCAACAGTTTAATCTGGGTCCTTGGATGAAATAAGGTAGAATTAGATAGTTTTTACTGCTTTCAAAAGAATAAAATGTTCAAGGTTTCCAGCTCAAATGCACCTGCACAAATGGAAGAAAAAATGTTGGATTAAAGATTGGGTAGGAAGAAGAAGGTGGGAAAATCATTGTAAATATCTTTCGCCAGACTACAATAACTAATTTCCCCTTCCCTATAGATATTTTACATTATAAAATTTCAGTCAAAGAGGCTCAGAGTATTTCTCTGACTTCTGTTGGGACCGGACCCAAGGCTCAATGACTGGCTAGTTGAAAATGTTAAATTTCTATGTTAATCCCAAAATTTACATCATCTGCCATTCATGCATTCTTCACCATGTAATTTCATACGTAAAGAATTCATTTTTACTTAATGATATATAAAGCCCTCATTTGATTAACTGCCCACATCTCATAAAGCATAAAACCCTCAAAAGTACATTATATTCTAAGTAAAAGTGATTAAGTTATGAAAATGAATCTTTGCTTTAATTTTCACTTTTATTAGTTATATTTATGTATTTTGAGTATTCACTTTCCCCTTTGTCATATTAACTCTAACTTATATATTAATTCCCTATAAAAATCCTTGTCATATTAATATAATTCCCTTTTACTAAATATCCTTAAAAAACCCACTATTATAAACTTTAGCCAAAGTCTATTATCCCACATGTTTAAATAAAACACCCAAAAATAAACTCCCTTTGGCATAAAACTATCTATATTCAAATATCTCGCTCCCCTATAGTTTTAGACCATTCAAAAAAGTCTAATAACTATATAATAAAACTAAAAAATATATGAAAAAGCGCGTATTATTTACATATCTTATGTATTTAAAATAATGCGAAAACATTGCTTACCCATCACCCCATTACACCTTTGTACAAAACATTACTATCTCACACAACTTAACCATGGTAATATCAAGTCAAATTTGATGTTCATTTCTTATATAAACATTGGTTTTTCCCGTTTATTTACCCAGCCTCATGCTATACATTAGCTAACCCTAGTTTACAACATGCCCCACATACCATTTACCATATATATAAACCCACTTTATATATATTAAGTTGCATGATAAAACCCCTTTGGACTATACATATGTATATGTCTATTAAACCATTACCCCCACGCATATAAACCTTTCCATACATAAATAAAACTTTGGTTATAATCACATATTACATAAATGTTTTGTTATCTATCACTGCGCCATTGCCTATGAAGCCGCCTGGTCCCACCCACCTTTTGCTGCACCTTTCCAAAAGATCCTGACCATTCACTCAAACAAAGCAGATCCAACGGAGCGCGTTCAGTTTCGCACTCCGAAACTGATCGTGCGATGTTTTATAAAAGTTGCATGATAAAATTTGTTTCAACAAAACACCCTATGCTACGTGTCGGATTATTATTTGATCGCGTTCCAAATGCTTTAAACTGCTTACCATCTCAAACGAATGCGAAAACCACTAGCTGTTTTTGCATTCAAAGCGAAATTACCTCCCTCCATTGATTAAAACCTGTAATAAATGATATATACGATGGTAATATTAAAGGTTTAAACATTAATATTTCATTTTTTTATGTATTATTTGCCTCCCGACTGGTTAAACTTCCGCCCGACTGTGTTAAAAGATCTCGAGCCTCTGCTTAAACCATTTCTTGCCATGAAGCTGAAATTGCCCACATTTTTTTATATTTTGAAGTTGGTTGAAGCCATCCTATGTGCAGAAGTCCAAATTCAAGCCGAAGCTACCAGAAAGCCCTTTTTGACCACCAAATACCTGCAAAAGAGGTATTTCTCAGCATTTTAACCTGCAAAAAACTTTTAAATCTAAACATGTGAGCTAAGGAGACTAAATTAAAGAGAATTAATGGTTTAAAAGTGCCTGAAAACAAATCAAAACCTGGAAATTTTTTTCCAGGAAGCCTGAAGTCTGTTGTGAAGCCCTTTAAAGCCAAATTCCTCGATTTGCAGCATCTTTTAACTCTTGAAGATCAATTCCAAATGTAGAAGAAGTTCAAAGTCTTATAGATTGATTAAAAGACCCTTTTCCCATAATTTTACCATTTAGGAAACCCTGTTTCCTGTCTTAAACCAATTCAATCCCTGATAAGCCCAGTTTGAGCAATAAAATCCTTTGAAGATAATTTCCCCCCAGCAAATTGCTCAGTTTCTCTCTATTTGTGAAAATCAACTACAACAAACAGTTTAATTTTGCTTAGTTATCCCCAAAAATGACAAAGAAGCAAGTTACACCCAAGTCTGGAGGTCCCAAAACCTCAAAGCCTGCAATAGCCAAGCTTCCCAAGCCTGAATCATCAAAAATCAACAAGCCAACTCCTGCTTTAACAGTTGATTCAACTGAAGTTGTTAGACCCCTTCAACCTCCAATCTTATCTGAAGAAAACATTCCTCTAACTGATTTATATTACAAGATTGCTGATACAGTGGTAGAATTCAATTTGCTTGAGATTCATAACTGGTGTTATGATAAATTTTTGAATAAAAATCAAGATGACATACCTATTTGGGAATCCAATTTGCCCAAGTATGTAGTTCCTGTTACTCATCCAACCCAGGACTTAGTCAGATTATGTCAAATGTATTATGTTCCTGATCAGAGAGCCATCGTAAACAAAGATAGAGAAATTTTGTTTTCCATCACAGCAGAATCCATAAATGAAATGTTTTAGTTGAAGCTTGATCCTGGAGTAGTGCCCTTGTCAATTGAAGAGTTAACCCAATTATACTTAGAGTTGGAGTTAACTAAAAAGTTTTCAGTCATTTAGAATTTCATGCCTGAATATGTAGAAATCCCTAAGGTTAATCCTCCTTATTCCACTTCTGATTTTCCTGAAGCTTCTAGACAAGTGATTTCAATGATATCCTTCATTCGAGGATATTTTAATGATGAATTTGCTGATGCATCTATACTTGGTTTCCTTTCTACATTATCCTTGGGGCAGCCTCCTGCCATGATCTTTGATTTTGCTAGATTCATTGTTGATAGCATACATTACCAATTGACCAAATTTCCCAATGAAGGAGTTTTCAGATATTCATCTTATCTATTCCATTTGTTTCTATTTTTCCAAGCTGAGCATTTTCCCATTGCTTTACAAAAGATGTATGTAGAGGGCCAACCTCTATCAGTGATATTTTGGACATCTTTGCTTAGAAAGGAAGGAAATGAATTCAGTTATAAACAGTTTTCAGACTTATTCTTCAGGACTTGCATGAATTTGATTTACAAGTTTGAACAGCCCAAAGTGAGTGAATAAATAAAGAGAATATTATAGCTATCTGAACAATGAAAATTAGGAGACTGGTACTTATATCAGAGACACACAGAATTAAGAATCTTTGGAAAAAAAATTTCCCCATATAAGCTACCTAAATTTTTAACCATCAGGGTTTTTGCATTGGAATATTTGAGACAAGTTTTAAATGCAGATGCTATAAACTTCATGGCATCAAAGAAAAAGACTCAGTTTAAGTTAAAAAGCCAAATTGGCCCTTTCATAGTAAACAACAGGGAAGCTGAAAAAGAAGTATCCAAACAATTATCAAAGTATCAGTTTCAAGAGAGTTTTCAATGGAATTATGATCCCCAGAGTTACCTCAGTGCTATAAGGTAAAATGCAATCTTCAACCTTTTATACATGACTCAAAACCACATATTGAGAAGTTTTCCAATCAAATGGAATGGGTGGAAAATACATTGATAGATCCTACTTCTGATACAGAAATAATGAAAAGGATAGATAATTCACAAACTATAATAATCACCAAGCAGTCAAAATGTTCAAACAAAAGGACCAGGAATGAAGAAGGCTATTCAGTAGAGACCATTGCAGAAAACAAATTCAATATTATTTACAACAAAAGAGAAAAAATGACTGCTGCTGAGAAAGAAAAAATAATAAAAATAGATGATACCAATGATCAGAGAATGAATGATGATCAGTCAGCAAATCAAGAGACTACAATAATTGTTGATGAAGTTTTGACAAAAATTGGAAAAGAACATATTGCAGCAGATAAGAAGGGCAAGAAAATAATTGAAAAATAGGTTGATATTGACATTCCCTCTTTCTCCAAAGCAGCAGATTCAGATATCAAACAAAGGTACAAACAAATAAAGAAGAAAAATGAGGAGATCAAAAGAGAAATTTACTCACAATTCCTAGAAGAAAAGCCAGGTAATAAGGACATATTGTTAACAACATTTGATTATTCTACTAATAAAATGATCATGTCATACCTCCAGCCAAAGGTTGCAGATCCAAAGACAGTATCAGACTACAACAAAACAGTCTTTGAATTTGATTTAGAGAATATCCATGAGCTTGATCAAATTGAACTTCATAGACATACCTCTAAAATGTTATATTAAAAAATAGTGGATAAAACCAAGAGTACTATTCAATTGCAAAACACCATTTTTAATATGCAGGACCAGATAAGGCTAGACAAAGCCTCCTTACAGGAAAAATAAATAAGGATTAAGTCCTTAGAAGATCTAGTCCTTCATATAGGAGTAGATCCATCAAACATACAGGTTTCTCAGACCTTGATAAAGCAAAAGAATGATGATATCACTGCCTTGAGGAAACAGTTAAAACTTCCTCAACATGAACATCCTCAAGCAAAGAAAATCCTCCAAGAACAAACTGAAAAAGCTAAAATGGCCAAGCTAATACTAAAATTGACTGCCCAACACAAAGAGATGGAAGATCAGATGGACATCCTTATAAAAGAAAAAGAAGCAGTGAAAGAGGCTCATGTGCATCTACTGCCACTGTTATTACTATAGTTGGCACAGTTGTCCCTTCCACATTGGCAGAGCATTTAGGCCCAAAATTGCCACTGGAAACTACAGTGTCAGTGCAATCTATAGACACTTCTGCCACAGGATCATCCACAACACAGGTACATCAAACAGGCGAAGCAACTGACATAGTAAAGGCCATGGGGGAGATGTCCCTAAAGAATAATGAGATAATCAATTTGAAAAAGACCATTAAAACTCTTGAAACATCAAATATAAATGCATTGATTACCTCTAAGGGACATGAAAAAAGAGCAAAAAGACTTGAAGAACAGGTAAAGATCTTGCAGCAGCAAGTAAATCTCAGTGAAAAGGTGACCTTCATCAAGAACTATCTTTGGACAAACATAATTCAAGACATACATCTACAATGGCCTTCAATTCAAATCATATATGATTAGAGAGATCTACTTAAGGCAGCACGGGTGGAAATTCAAAAAACGAAAGAAGAGTTGGCTGACAAACCATCTCAAGCTTTGAATCTTATTACATTTTTAAACAGCAAAAACATAGAGGAGCTTGAAGAATTGAAAATCCAAGACAGGATTGAAAAAATTCTGCAAATAAAAAAGGTCCTAAATAAAATGAATATAATGAACAATTTGGAGGAAAAGTGCAAGGCCATGGAGTTGTCAATAACAAAGTTTTTGGCACAATACACAATATTGAGAAAAGCAGGCCTCACAGACATTCATGGATTTAATGAAAAACTAATGGTTCAAACAGATTATGACAAGAAGATCAGAGCCCATGCCAAAGAACAAATAAATAAGCCTTTGCCACAAGGTTCCCCGACTGGAAAAGTTGTCTTGGAGTACTTTGAAAACTTATTTTTTGTACAGAATGAAATTAAACATATTTTCATTATCAAACCAAATTTCTCAGAGTACACTGATGCTGATGAAAGTTACCGAAAGTTGAAAAGTATGAAAATACCAAGTGATCAGCAATGGCAGGAATTCACAGATTTTTTATAACAACATTGGAGCAGAACAACAGAAAATACAGGTAAAGCGATAAAGATTGAGAAGAAAAACAACTAATTTGATTATAAACTTTTTACTGCTGATAATCTCTTTTACAATAGTAAAAAGTAAAAGGGAAACTCAAATATGACAATCAAGTGATATAAACAGAAAATTGATTGTTTTTACCACAGTGAAAAATTCCTTTTATAGTTGTTAAAAGGTAAATGTTGCAGTTGAAAGTGTATCAGATTGATCAGCAGAGTCAAAGAGTATCTGAGAAGAAATCAATCAGAAATTTGTACTATTGTGATTTTTTCTATCTTAGAGTAGTGAAAGTAATAAGGAAGCAGCGTGAGAGAGTATCAAGAGGAAAAACAGTGTTAAAAGATGAAAAGTGAAAGAGTATTAGTCAAGCAATCCATAAACAAATATCTTCCAAATATGCTAGCAAGCATGCACACCTAGTCAACAAACTGTTTTGATTAGATGATGTTAGTTCTATTTTTTCTAAATAAAAGGACAGCTTGCTAAGTTGTTAAGCAGCTGTCCCTCTCAGTGTGTTAAGATATTTTATTTTCCTAGAGTTGTTCCTAGATGTCTCTAGGACATTTTGAAATAAACATTTGTATAAATACTTCAGTTTATGAAGTGTTTAGTGTGGAATAAAGTTGCTGAGATTATTATAGACGTTTTTGCTGGTACTGTGGAGGCTCGTGTTGATTTCATAGTAGCATTCTGGACAATAGCCATCTAGACTTCATAACTCAGGATTCATGCAATAAGCTAATGAGTAAAGTGATTTCTTACTGTCATTGTTTCCTCTTTTGAAGTTTCATTCAATTTCATATATGTTGTTCAATCTAAATGGTTAATTAGGAATATTATTTTAGGATAAGTGTAAAAAACTCCCTGTCTTAACTACTTGATCATTTCAATTTTTTCTGATGATTTCCGGACTTAGGAATCCTTAATTGATCCTAGTCCCGTTTGACCCCTGCCTTCTCCCTCTTTTTCCAGATCAAAGGATCCTTCATTGCCCTTTATCCCGAAAGCAAGCCATCTCATCCAATCAAACTATTCAAATCTCTGAGGGTTATCTACCTTGCTTTGAGTACATTAGCATCCTTTTGACCTTGCCTTCTAGTTTTTCTTGCTACATATGGACTCCATAGCCCAATGGACTAGAAGATCCCTCTCTAATTCATCTTCAAGTAATCTTATTTCCCTCCAAACTTTCCAAAAAAAAAACCAAATACCCAATCATACCTAGCCTAAAATATTGAACAAAAACAAAGTTAAATCATAAAGAGAGAGCCCTTTCTGAAATTTAGGAAGGCTAGATCCTAGATTTCCAAAGTAGGTTTGTGGTTACCCCTAGTTTTCTTTAACTATAAATCCAAATCCCACGACCTAAAAAATTACTAGGGTGATAACATACTGGCGACTCCACTGGGGAATTAACCACTCTCCATTTTTAAATTTAATCTTGAAGGAAGATTTTTAAATCTATCTTTTCTACTTTAAGATTAACTTTAAAGGTTGTGGGTATTAATAAATAGACATTCTGGCTTCTAGGAAAACCTACTATACCAGGTCTAACTAGGATCCTAAGCCTTCTGTAATAGTAGATAACCCATAACATATTGGAAAAAATAAAAAGAAAAAACAAGTTGGTAATTTAGAAGCTGAAGTGCCTTTAAGAAAAGTTAATTCATTACCCAAGGAATTAGTGAGCTTAACCAATATTGATTTTGATTTCAAGTTTGAAAATTCATTATTTAGAAATAAATATGAAACTGATTTAAAGGAAATTGTCATAGATCCTGTTTTTACTTCTTTTGTGAATGAGAAATAGAAAATCATTTCAGCATTAATAAAATCAGACAAAACTGAAATTCAAAGTCCAATAGAAAGATTTAATGTTACACGGATTAAAGATGTTGATGAAGCTGTCAAATTAGCTCAATTTTTATCTCACTTTAAACCTCCATTTTCAATTATACACAACAATCTTTCCAGCAGCAGATTCAACTCTGTATGCTGCCACTTCATTTTTAAACTCCACTGTTAGTTCACCCACATAGCCTTTTAGTCCTGAGTTGCCTTTGCAACCTAGGATTATTTTTTCATCATATCCTCAAGCCACTGCAAGTACATCCACATAACCATCTATTCCTGAGTTGCCTTTGTAGCCTAGGATAGTATTTCCATCATTCACTCAGTCCATTGCATCCACCAGTTTTATAAGCACTACATTTTTTCCATCCAGTTCCATACATATATCAACATCTTTTCCAAGTTCTTCAAATCCAGCTTTCAACACATCAGCTGTCATATCCAACACTACTCCTATAGTCACTGTTATACCTCCTAGTTCAGGAAAACTTCAAATCATGGCTGCAAGATATGCTCCTCTAGTTTTACCCCAAAACCTCCATGACATGCCCCAAAATTACCAAAAGGATATCCCATTGTTTGATAATTTTTCACCATATATTGCACAACAACATATCACCAGAATGAATGATTTTTATGAAATTTATGAGATAGATGAATTTGATATCCAAATGAGGTTGTTTGCTCAAAGCTTAACTGCAGAAGTAAAAACATGGTTTAGAAATTTAGGTGCTGGTAGTGTAGCAGATTTAGCTGCATTTCATAGAGCATTCGTAAATAAATGGGAAAATAAAAAGAATCCCCTGCAAATTTTATCTAAATTTGATTCCTTAAAAAGAGCTCCTAATGAGTCTGTTCAGGATTACTGCACTAGATATAACAGTGTTTATAATGCCATCCCTGTTGATCTTAAACCTACCCCCCTATTCAGTCCTTCTTAAATTTCCCGATGGATTTGATCCAGATATGGCATACCAATTAAGAGAAAGAAATGCTGAAACATTAAAACATATGCAACTAGATGCTGTTGGTGTAGAAATTAATATCCTAGCCAAAAAATCCAGACTTAGAAATGAAATAAGAGTCGTGATCAAAGAAGAGAATTCAAACTTAGATGGTAAATTTGATCTTTTGACTAGAACTTTAGAAAGAGTAGTTGAGAGATTAGACAACATTGAGAAAAAACCGAAATGGGATAACCAATCCCAAATCAGAAATCCCAACCACAGAAAAAACAACAATCCTAGGAAAGGTAAAGAACATTCCCCAGATCAAAACATTAGGTCCCCATTTCAAGAGAGCTATGCTGAAAGTTCTCAAAACAATGTTTAGGATGAGGAAGACATCAACATAGTAATGGGGATAGATGAAAGCAATCAATTTTCCTCACTCAGGAGGATCAAGAAATCTTTGAGCTGCAACAGTTCAAAGTGGAATCTGGTGAATCCTTTGACTATAAGCAAGGTTATGACTTCGCAATCAATGAAATTCACAGCCAGTATAACCTTAGGAGAAAGAAAACAAATGAGCCTTCTACAAAAAACAATGCCCCAACTCAACAAAATCAAAACAAAAAGAATGTAGAGGCTCCCAAAACAAAATTTTTGCAAATTCTTCCAAGAGAAAACAAGCAAAATTCAAACCCACCCAATCCTAAAAAACAGTCTAGTCCAAATATTGTTGATATCACTGATGAAGTGGCTCAATCATCCAAAGATTCCCAAAAGGATAATACCACAAAGACCAGTAATTTAGCAAAAACAATAGTTACTGATCTAAAAAATAATCCAGCTGACTCTAAATCATCAAATCCTAAATCTTCTGCTGAAAATTCCAAATATGATAAAGCCTCTGCTACCACTCAAACTGTTCATGAAAAAATAACTAAAGACATCAGAAATCAAGAAAGTCAAACAGAAGATAAAAGAAGAACTCAAGCTAAAGGTAAAACTGCTAAACCTCAAGAAAAACCCACTCAGTTAACAATCATAAAAGATGAACTTCTGCAGATTAGTAAATCTCAAACACCATTCAACATTCAAGCTGAAATATCCAAGTTAAAAATACCAATTCCTTTAACAGAATTGGTAAAGAATGACTTGTACAAATCAACAATCAATGAAACTTTAAATATGAATGATGGTGATGATTGAATTAATCTAAATGATGATCAGCCTGAATTAATTTTTGGTCTTGATGTAAATGGTACACATGTTGATGGAGCAATCCCTCCCTTTTACATTAGTCTTACCATTCACGATCAGATATTACACAATGCAATGTTAGATTCAGGAGCTTCCCACAAGTTAATGCCTAAAGCTATTATGGAAACTTTGAATCTAGAAATAACTAGGCCATATAAAGACTTGTTTTCATTTGATTCCTCTAAAGTGAAATGCATTGGATTGATAAAAGATTTGTGTGTCAATTTAGTTCAATACCCAGGTAAAATTATGATCATGGATATTGTAGTAGCTGATATCCCACCAATGTATGGTATGCTTCTTTCTCGTTCATGGGGAGCTAAGTTGCAGGGATCTCTACAACTAGACATGAGTTTTTCTACTATCACAGTATTTGGACAGCCCAAAAAACTTTATAGAGAAACTCTAATGAAATACATGGTCAGTAATGCAAAAAGATCCATAAATTATCCCATCTATTCAACCCCAACTGACCTTCACTCTTTCATTTTATGCAACTCTGATAATGATGATATCCAAACTGAATTGATTAACAGAAAACCTGAACCAAACAATGACAATATCTTTCATGAAGCCCTTTGGCATTTAGATTTTTATGGCTCAGTGAACAAGACAGGGGCAGGCACTGGAGTATGGATCACCAACATGGATACCAGTTATTCGGAAGGACATGCTTTTAGACTCAACTTTAAATTCACTAACAACATGACAGAGTATGAAGCATTGATCTTAGGCCTCCAAATTAGCATAAATTTAGGAGGTAAAAGAATTTTAATCATGGGTGATTCGGATTTAGTCATTAAGCAAATAAACGTTGAATATTCTGTTCATAATCCTAGATTAGCCAGATATAGAGATGCAGCAATTGACTTGGTTGATGATTTACTAGAGTCTAAGTTTGCTATTATTCCCATAAATCAAAATTTGCAAGCACATTCCCTAGCAACTTTTGCTAGTACTTGTAAATTACCTTTTCAACCAACAAATAGATATACTGCTGAAGTAAAATACAGGCCCATTGTTCCTGACAATGTTAAATACTGGCAGATTTTTTCTGAAGATGAACAGATTTTCAATTTTTTGAACAACAAGGAATAATTCCAACACTGTAAGATAGACACCGATGATAATTTAGATTCAAAAAGTAATGTAGATGATAATTTTAATAATGAAATAAATAGTGTAGATGTACATAAATATAAAAATCCAACTGTATTTACTCATTCAGATATAGATAACTTAGAAAAAGTAGACATAGAGGAAATAATTGAAGAAGAAATAGACATGCTAGAATTGAAAGATAATCTTTTACCTAAAGGTTTAACTCCTTTAGAAGACTTTTTTGATTCCAATGATGTGCCCAAAAAGCCTAAAATGGAACCAATCAAGTCTAATATTGAGGAGTGTAATATAGGAACATAATTACATCCTAAAATGATAAAGTTGTCTAAATCTTTTCCACAAGAAGAAAAAGTCAAATACATTGATCTGTTGAAAGAATATCAAGATGTATTTGCATGGAGTTATGAAGATTTAAAGGCTTATTACATAAGTATAATTCAACATAAGATTCTTGTAAAGGATGACCAGAAGCCTTTTAGACAAAAGTTAAGAAGGATTAATCCTGTCTTGTTACCTTTGATAAAGAAAGAATTCGAACGAATGTATGAGGCCCAAATAATTGCACCAATCAGATATTCTGATTGGGTTTCTAACTTAGTACCTACTAGGAAGAAAACTGGAGAAATCAGATTATGTGTAGATTTTAGAAATCTCAATAAAGTATCTTTGAAAAATAATTACCCTTTGCCAAAGATGGATCACATCTTGCAGAGAGTAGTTGGATCGTCAAGAATTTCTTTATTGGATGGTTTCTCCGGTTATAACCAGATATTTGTTTATAAAGAAGACCAATTCAAGATGGCATTTACTATTCCATGGGGCACTTTCATGTATGTGAAAATGCCTTTTGGATTAATGAATGTTGGGGCTACCTTTCAAAGGGCTATGGATATAGCCTTTGCTAAAGAAATCCATGAATTTTTGGTTATTTACTTAGATGATATTACTGTGTTTTCTAAATCTGATAATGAACATTTGGATCACTTGAGACAAGTATTCATTAAATGTAGGAGATATGGCATATCCTTAAATCCCAAAAAGAGTATTTTTGGACTTGAAGAAGGTAAAATATTAGGACACAATTTCCAAAGAAGCTATTAGGATAGATCTAGCAAGAATTGAAGCCATACTCAACATTCACCCACCTAGGAACATCAAAGAGTTACAAGAATTTTTAGGAAAAATAAATTTTTTAGGAAGATTTATTTCTAATCTAGTTGAAATCATAAAAAAACTTAATAACATGCTGAAGAAAGACTCGGTATTAAAATGGACAGTTGAAGCAAAACAATCTTTTGAATCTTTAAAACATGCTTTAACCAAAACAACAGTCTTAATTAGCCCAGACTTCAAAAAATATTTCATTATCTTTTCATTTGCCTCTGAACATACCATAGCTGCAGTCCTTTTGCAGAAAAATGACCAAGGTTTTGAACAGCCTATAGCATTTTTTAGTAAAACACTTAGAGATGCACCTTCGAGATACAATATCATGGAGAAACAAGCTTTAGCCTTGGTTAAAGCTATAAAAGATTTCAGAGTGTACATTCTTTACTCCCACATTACACTAGTACAAAATGGCTAATTTGTTACTAAAAAAATGACTAAAATTTGCATATAAACGACTATTTTTCAGTCGGTGACCAATAGTAGCTAATTTACAATATCTTATAACGCGACCAACTTTTGGTTGTTTTTAGCTTAGTCATTAATTGGTTATCTCAATTTTGTTATCTAGTTGTATATTTGGTCATTCATTTGGTCATTGATTTAGTCACTGATTTGGTCACTAATTTAGTCATTCATTTGGTTTTTCGTTTTCTCATTGATTTAGTCATTCATTTGGTCACTGATTTAGTCATTGATTTGGTCATTAAATGTCACAATTAATGACCAAATATACAACAAAATATATTACTATATGATCACTCGAGAAAACCAATTAATGACCAAAGAACTATGACTAACATGTTGGTCGTGTTATAAGATACTGTAAATTAGCTACTAATAGTCATATATATGCAAATTTTAGTCATCGTTTGAAACCAATTAATGACCGAAGAAATGTGACTAAATTTTAGTCGTGTTATAAGATACTGTAAATTAGCTACTAATAGTCATATATATGCAAAATTTAGTCATCATTTGTAGTCACAAATTTATCATTTGTAGTAGCAATTTATTCATTATATAAACGACTAATTTAGTAGTTTATATTCATTTCATTTATTTTAATTAATAATCATTATAAATGACTAATTTAGTCATATATTCATTTTATTTGTATTAATTATTAATCAACATAAATTAATTTGGATGACTTAAAAAATGTCATACAATGTGCATGTTCATCTAATATGAAAACACAAAGTCGCATATTTTAATTACAATACTAAACAACATCAAGTGCAACTATAAATAATTTCAACCAAATAAATTATATTATATGAAATGTTAAAGTATTACAATATGAGTTTCCAACTTTATATTAGTTGGACTACAATTTACACATGAAATGATGTTTCATCACTTCAAAACATTATCGTTGTGTTGTCAAAGCATTACAGGTGAATTCACCAACTCTAAAGACTTGATCATCAGTCTTTATATGTGTGTCTTATGCGAGATATTGGCTCTAAGGGTATCACCAGACTAGTTATCCTCTCTCTTTTTTCATTTTTCTCTCCAATGTTATTGCTCTTCTCTTTTTTCAATTCATGCTTCTTACCATCAATACTGATTTCATTTTCTGAAAACAAAAGAAAATACAATGCAGTGTAAGAAATGAAAGACAATGAAAACTAGAATATAACATAAATTAGACTATGAATAGTTTATACAACATATACCTGTTGAAGCCTAGAAAATCTCTGCTTCAAACATTGGGGAAAACCACTCGGTCGGGACCTTAAGACAGCTCCTTTTCCGTTTGGGATGGTGGCTCCGACTGGATTTAAAGGACCAGTTTCCTTATAACTATGTGGATTGGATGGGTGGAAATGGGACTAAATTAACAGAAATAAAATTATCTAATCTAAGCTAAATACTGATAAAGAAATACTAATATTAACCCGGGGAATTATATGTGAATACAACTTAAGATTGTTTCAATCTAATAATAACCATGAAAATGTATTATTAATCAAATTGAAATGTGTAGAAACGAATAAAGATAACTCTGTTTAAGAAATTAAACAGAGTTGTATTAGCATATTGCATTCATCATTATATACCATTCATATATGCTTATAAATGATAACATTCCAATTATACTCAGAAATGATATATAAAAAGGAAATGTTATGAAAACCAAATATATAAATGATAGCAAATTCTTCAAACGAATATCATATAACAAAGAAAATCAACCGTGAATAGATAGAAATACCTCATTCATCTTGAAGACTGTCAAATGAAATGTGATACTCTGATCTAGTAACTCCGATGTAAAATTAAATCCAAAGGTACAGAAATGCAACACTTCAAAGATGATTTCAGCACAAAAATCACCAGATGTGATCCTTCATAAAATATAATAAGGAGTGGAGTACAGAAATGTTAGCTCCAAGTCCAAAAAATATTACAACTTCAGATCCCTCTCTAAATGCATGAGAGGGATTTAAATAAGAAATTATATAACAAAATCCTACTACTACTGCTACAATCTATCAAATTAAAAACTGAAAGGCTATCTTGAATGAAACTGATTCATTGATTCTCTCTCTCGCTTGATGAAGCCAAGTTGCAAATCTTCAACATATCTTGGAGTCTTGGTGGATGACTCATCTCGGAATGCAACTGTCCGGCATAGGTGGCATCAGAGAATTCTGGAATTAAACAATCAACGGCATTTGAAAGGAATTTGATGGCCATTTTTTGATTGTTTGGTTTGATTAAGTGAGTCCACATACTGTCCCAGAATATGGTTTGGAGTTTGTTGATTTGTTGACTTTTCTTCTCCATTTCTTCTCTCCATCTGTTTTCTGTTTCTTTTACTTTTGGCAAACTGCCAGGAACACAGTCTGCAATGAGATTGATTGAGTATAAGCTGTCATTTATGAATTGTGTGATATTGTTCATCATACTCCTGGCCCTTGATATTGCTCTCTCTACTTTCATTATTTGATGTTCCCATTCTGTAAATAAGATTTCTTTGTGTTTTTCCTCTATTCTAGGAAGATTGGCTTGTTTTCCCTTTTCTGTGTCTTGCCAATTGAGAAATTCGGAAATCTTTTCATCAGCATCATCTATTTCTTGTCTGAGAGAAATAACATTTTGGATCAAAGATGAATTAATATCACAAAAAGGTTCTGCCTGTGACAGATTTGCACAAAATTCATTCAATTGCTGAGACAATAATTTATTAGCCTCAAGGGCTTCTGTTTTGAATTCATTTAACTTCAGGAAATCTTTAAACTTATCCAAAGTTGCTTGAAATTCCTTTTCTTGAATCATTTTTGCATTTTTCTCATGTTGTAACAGACTTTGTAACTTAGAAATTTCTTCATTTAGTTGTTGTTGTTTGCCCAAGAGTTGTTCATCAACTTTCTTCTTTTCTTCAGCAAGCTGTTTTTGCAACTCTTCGGACCTGAGTGTCTGATTTTGCAGTTGTTGTTGCAATTGGGTAATCTGTTGCTGACTTTCCTTAGCTTGCTCTTCAAGTGAAGCTATGTGGAGATCTTTCTGAGTTATCAGCTGAGAAACTTCTACAACTTTATCCACTGTTGCAGCACTATAAGCTCCTATATACTGGGACAATTTTGTGAGGTCTTCGAATGGATTCACCTCATTGTTTTTATAAACAATATTCATAAATTCTTCTGATGGAGTAGAAAATATGTCCTGTTCTGTCTTTCTTCTTTTTCTTTGTCTTCTAACAACAACCTTATGTTTGGGGCTGTAAAATATATCCAAAAGAGGGATCTCCTCGACTTTTAATACAATATGCCCTGTCGGATGTTCAGGAATAATTTCAACATCCTGCTCTGTTTGATCTTTATCTTTATCTTGCAATCCCAGCTGTTGAGCAAATTGATCATATTGTTTTAATAACTGAGGAGAAACATTAAGATCAGTAGAAACCATAATCTCCTTAGTTGTTTCTTTTCCTTTTTCTGTATCTATATTCTGCTTAGTACTTTTGCCATACGATCCATCCTTTTTATTATGCTCATCATCCTTGGTAGACTGCTGATCAGTATTTTGATCGGATTTATCAGGCTTGTCAATAGCGACCACCTTTTGAGTATGTACAGCTGGCTAGTTAACGGCCGATTGTGTAATGACTTTGCCAGTAGATGTTTCTACTAGCGTTTTGCTGGATGTACCTTCTGCCTCTGACCCTTGTGTTGGAATTCTTAATTGGTCCAGAGGAACTCTTAACAATCTCTGGCTTCTGAATAACAAAAATTTATCCATTTCCTCCTTTTGAAATTTAGACTTCGCTAAGTCATAAATTTCAGGGAAATTATCCAAAGAAACAAACAAATCATCAAATGGATCTGGCTCATGCTCAAATCGAGCAATTGAAACTGAAGCAGTAACATTAAATGCTATCTGTCTTGGATCATATTGTCTTCCAAGAATGGTTGCAAATTTACAACCTTTTATCTTGGAGACTTCTTTTTCAGCATGCTTGAAATCATTTAAAGTAAACTGACCATAATTGAGTGGAAATTGAGGCCACATTCTCTTCTTACTGTTATTCAAAGACCTAGATATTCCTTCAACTGTTAATTGATAGGAAATTTCTTGAGCAAGAAGTTTGTCTGGAACAAAAAGAGGAAGAACATGTGGTTCCGCAATACTACCAAAAGCCCTGATGTATGTAAATTTCTCCTCCCCAAACCAATCTCCTATTGCAGACAAGTCAGCCTTAGCTTTTTCAAAGAATCTAGGAGGAAAGCGATTAAAAATGGTTTTGAAAACAGGGATAAGGAAACCATGGCAGATTCTATATACATTATCTTGGAAATGAACCTTCCAAAGTAGTTTATGGTAAATATGAATTGGGGTAGGGTCTTTGGGAGTCCATTTCCATCCAAATAAGGGAAACTCGGAATTGAAACAAAGAGCATCAAGAATATAGGCACAAAAGAAAAAAGGAGTGGAATTTCCAGCGGTTTTTTCTTGTCTGTACTCAAGTATCCTATTGGCCATTCTATCAGAAAGAATAACAGCCCAATCCATGATGTCGGAATTGACAACAGCTAGGATTAATGGGACCATTTGTATAGAAAACCTAGCTGAATTATCATTGCCAAATAATCTACACATCATGGCAGCGGCATAGCAGTACAGAGGTAAAAGGGAATCTACAGAATACATACTGGACGCTTCATTTCGGTGCTTCTCTGGATTTTTCTTCCAATCTCTGATAGGGTCAGATTGGACTTTATTATTATCAGCAAAGTCTTTGATAAACTCCTTGTTATACACCTTCTGCGGGTCTGGAAGGTGATACATTTCCTTTAGGTCCTCTGCTTTAAACGAGCCAAAAGACACTCCAGATGCTGAAACAAACGTTCTGTCTTGTATCTTCACATTGTCAATAACCCATCGAATTGCATCATAATAAGGCATGATGCTCGCTCTGGCTGCAATTCGATGCAAAAATGAATTTGCAAGTGATTTTTCAGTGATCTCAGAGTCGGAATCTGAGCTATCTTCGTCTGGAACCGATGCCTTTTCCACTGTGACCTTGGGGTTTTCTCTTTCTAATAGGTTGTAGACTCCTTCCCACGTCATATTCCCAAGCCCCTGGCATGATGTATCTGTGACTAGTCTTAGTTTTGTGGGCTTTTCTTTTGAAACCGTAGGAGTCTCAACAAACTTAACTGGAACAGCAGTCTTGCTTCTTCTCGCTCTCTTCGACATTTCTTCGTTTGCTATTGCTTCCCTTTGTCTGTGAATGAACGGGCTTAGTGTTCTTCAGCTCTGCAAGATAATAAACTCTTAGTCGTGACAAACAAATAACTCAAACGGGATGATTTATGAATTTATGATTTTTATTTATTTTTTTCGTATACCTCGTAAATGCTCCTTTTGGGTCACAGTCACGCATTAAAAACCAAATTATTAACAATATTTTCATTCGATTTGTTATTGAATGCCCTCTTACCAATAGAGATTTGGCGCGTGTGAAATATTAAAATATTCATTCATTCTGAACTTTTCGCATGTAATCAATGACATTTATCGATCGCATCGAAAGTTGTCGAATGGCATATAGACATCGCCATACGTTTTTCTCGATTGGCCGATTCCGATTGACAACTTTTTTGATTTCTAATGGTGGGGTCTACCATATAAGACTTTAAACGAACAAATGTTTGATTTTCTTTTGAAAGCGTTTATTGTAATAACGCGCGTCGGATCGGGGAATTTTAATTGAACGTAAAGAGTTTATTAAAGATTATTCCGATTATTCGATTGCGACTGACCGCATCGCATCAGAAGTTATACAAACGAACAAATTAAACTCTCAGCGATTTGAAGATTTCCGATGAAACTAATCGCATCGAAGGATTTGAAATAAGTATATGAAACTTCTTTTAAGGGTTATTTCCGATTCTCCGATTGCGATTGGACTTTTAAACTTGATTTGTTATTTATGATAAGGCCTTCTATATTGGATCGGATCATAAGTTTTGAATGTTGAATTTATCTAGTGAACACAAGATGAGTTTTTCCAAAACAATGAATCTTTATTTCCAAGTCTTCTATTTCTATAAAAATGGAAAGGGACCCTTTTTCTAAATGAATTTTATTTCTAAAATTTTAAGAAAAAGGGAGGGTTGTTGTACAGTACAACAATTGGCGATTCACTGAAAGAACTAGTTATCTCTGAAAAAATAAAATGAATACTATATTTTAAGTAAGTAAGGATTTTTAAAGATAATGAAAACTATCTTAGGATAATCAAAAATAAAATCTAACTTATGAAAAAGAATAAAAATTATTAACAATTTCTTTCTAAATTTCTTGAGAATAAAAACATTTTGGGTTATCTTAAGCTTTGATTGGTATTAATAATGAAGTAAGTGGACTTTTTCAAGTTTGGTTTTATAATATACTCTATTGTCATAGGTATTGCCTCTGCTGCCTGCAAACGTTCATAGTCTCGACAGGGTTACCTTTTAACCATTAACTATTCATTGTCCCATTCAACTAAGATTATGACTTTTTAAAAGATAAATTCATAAGACATATTTTCTCATGTTTTTGTCTTTTATTTATTTTTTTATTTTTAAGAGCCATTGTTCTGGTTTGGTAGCCAGTTGATAACAATGCCATTCAATAGTTATAATTAAACTGAACAAGCTGGTTCGTGATGAGACCCCTTGTCTTATATTTATAAGCCATTACCCTGTTTTGATATGCAATATTGGTAATGTCAGTTTTATTATTTCTTATGAATATGGTAAGTCGGCTCATGATGAGACCTCTTATCTCTTAAAAATTTTAACATAATTTCTTAGAATTATATTCTAAAAAATCACAATCTAAAAGAATGGGGTGAACTAGTTTTGTCCTTAAGAATCAATGGATGACAATTTTTCTGAGTTTTTGAGTACCAAGACTTGAATAATCTTTACTTTTATAGATAACCTTTCTCTGCTTAATAAACTTATAATGATTTACATTTCCCTCAAATTTTTCAAAAAGATCATGCAAATAATTAGCACAGTCTTTCAAATTTTAACATCTTATTTAAAACTATCAAAAGAATATAATCATTTCTTTAAAAATTCTCATTTACACCAAATAAATATTTATAATATTCTTCTTAAGAATTCTTTATCAAGTAAACAGTCAATTAGAGACTTACTAACAACCTTTATTTGCAAAAACAATTAAAAACTTTGCAGAAAGGAATATGTACAGTTTAAGAAGGGGTTACCTCCTTATGAAAAGAATTTCTTCAAGATAAGCCCATTTACAGGAAGAGATTCTCCCTTACCTGTAAGATCTTGGAGTATGAATGTATTTGAGCCTATCTTTTCAATGATCTGAAATGGTCCAAGCCACATTTTCTGAAATTTGGTATGCTTGCCTTTTTCTTCATGTGCCTTATCCCATTTTAGAACAAGATCACCAATTGATAAAATTTTTGAGCTGGTAGAACTTGCATCAAAAGAAGATTTTACAAGCTGCTGATGTTTTTCATGAACAATTTTAGCTTTATCTCTTTCTTCTTCTAGTTTAAGGATTTGATCATATCTCAATTGAATGGATGAAGAAGGATTTTCTTCAATAAATTGTACTAGGGCTAATGATGGCAGAGTTAAATTTGATGGTACCACAGCTTCTTTTCCATAAACTAAATTAAAAGGTGAAGTTCCTATTGAAGCTTTTTCAGTAATACGATCAGCCCATAATGCAAAGATTAAAGATTTATGCCAATTCTTTTGATTTTGATCAATAGTCCTTTTAATAATTTTGATGAGATTTTTGTTGGTGGATTCAGCCAAACCATTACCTTGTGGGTAATAATTTGCGGAATATTTGAGTTTAAAACCTCTTTTAACTGCAAATTCTATTAAACTGTTTCCAGAAAAATAAGATGCATTATCAAAGACAAGAGCTTGAGGTACACCAAACCTGGTTATGATAAATTGATCTATGAAATCAATAATTGCATCAGAATTGGCTACCTTCAAAGGGATTGCCTCTACCCACTTTGTAAAATAATCGGTTGCAGTAAGAATGTACTTGTGCCGCTTGGAAGAATGAGGTACTATCTCACCAATAATGTCAAGTCCCCATTGTTCAAATGGTTGCTCAATATTTACTGGTTGCAAAGGAAAAGCTGGTTTCCTTTGCCTTCCACTTGCAGTTTGGCAGATTCTGCACTTTCTTACATATTCATGTGTATATTTAAAAAGGGTAGGCCAATAATAGCCAGCACGAATTATTTTGTGAGCTGTGGTATCACCTCCAAAATGACCTCCTGCTGGTCCATCATGCATCTCCTGCAAAACCTTTTCAGCTTCAGTCTTCTCAAGACATCTTAACAAAATTGAATCATAATTTTTTCTAAATAACACATTATCAATGATCTCATATTTAATAGCTTTTAATCTTAATGCACGTTTTTTCTTATAGTTGAGATCAGAAGGAGCATACCCATTTTTCAAGTAATAGATAAGATCAGCATACTGAGATTCAGAATCCGTACTACTTATCTGATTTACTTGGATATCTTGATTTGAATGTTCATTCTCTGGTATGTTATGAGCTCCTGCTAATAATCTGCAAAAACCTTGTCCTCTAACAATCTTAGCTGGTTTAATATCAACATCATATTCTTGTAAAGTTGTTACCCAGTTAGCTCGTTTTTCTCCTACTTCTCTCTGAATTAATAATTGTCTCACTGCAGAGAATGGGACAATGATTTTTGTATGAGTTTTTAAGAGAAACGGTCTGAAATGCTTGATTGATTTGAACACAGCAAAGGCTTGTTTTTCAACATCGGAATAATTCAGTTCAGCTCCTTGCAGATTCGAACTAAAGAAAGAAATTGGTGCTTCAATTTTCTGATCATTGAGCTGTGTTAAAACAGCTGCATAGGATGTCTCTGTGGCTAAGGTATACAAAATAAAATATTTAGAAAAATCCGGAGTACTTAATGCTGGTGCATTAATGATTGCCTATTTGATTGCCTCAAAGGCTTCTTTCTCTTTATGCCCCCATTTGAATACTGAATTCTTCTTGATCATATTTTGCATAGGTAAAACAGTTAAAGAAAAATCAGGAATGAATCTTTTTACAAAATTGATCTGTCCAAGAAATGATTGCATGGATTTTTTGTTATGAGGTAAAGAAATATCAGAAATCTCTTTTACCCTATCTGGATCAATGTATATACCATCTTTTGACACAATAAATCCTAAAAGTTTTCCTTCATCCAAAGCAAAGAAAGATTTCTTTGGATTTAAGGAAATACCAAATCTTCTACATCTTTCAAATATTTGCTTTAGATCATGTAGATGATTGGTTCTCTTTTTTGAGAATATTGTTATGTCATCAAGGTAAACAACGACTGACTTATTGATCAGACCTTTAAATGCTATGTCCATGGCTCTTTGGAAAGTTGCTCCTGCGTTTATTAGACCAAAAGGCATTTTTTGATAAGCATAAGTTCCCCATTTTGTTCTAAAAGTTGTTTTCAATCTGTCATCTGGATGAACTAAGACTTGATTATAGCCTGAAAATCCATCAAGAAAGGACATAAGTTCAGAACCAGCTACCTTTTGAAGTATCTGTTCCATAGTTGGCAATGGGAAATTTTCTTTTAAACATGCCTTGTTTAAGTTTCTGAAATCAATACAGATTCTTATATCACCATTTTTCTTCCTTACAGGTACCATATTGGAAACCCAATTGGAGTGCCTGACAGGAAAAATGATTTTGGATTTTAAAAGTTTATTAAGTTCTGATTTGATTTGATCTTCAAGATTTGGATGAAATTTCCTTAGCTTTTGTTGAACAGGTTTAATATCAGGGAGCATTGGAATTGTGTGCTGAATAACCAAAGTATCATACGTTTTTAAATCATCATAATTCCAAGCGAAAACATTTTTATACTTGTTCAAGAGTTTAATGAAAGCATCCCTTTCCTCTGATGTTAAATTAAGTCCTAAATTAACATTTTGAGGTTTGGAATCAGAACCAAGATTCACTAATTCAAACTTCAAAGTGGAACTGTGAAGCTTGGTATTAGTGACTTTCTTGAATCTGTCTTTAATATCATATAAGTCCTCCAATTTAACAACAGATTTCGGAATGGGATTTTCATTACCTTTTGAAACAATTTGTAAATCATGATCTTCTTCATCAATAATTTGATCATCATATGATTTCTCTGAAGTCATGAAGTTTAAAATATCTTGATCATGATAGAAAACTCTCCAATTTGTGACATTGTCAGGGACAGATGGATGAAAAATTAATTCTACAGAAAACCTATCAGGACTGCAGTCTTCAGCGGGTAGGAGTTTAGATGCAACATTAGCTAACAAGTCAGCTGATGTATTTTGATTTCTAGGAATAGGAGAAATATTAAATGCTAAAAAATGAGTGGTGAGATTTTGTATTAGGGTTTGATAGTGTTTAAGATGTCCTGAAAGGCAATGAATAGTATTCCTAACTTGTTTTATGACAATTTCGGAATCACCAAAGACTTTCAAGTATTTAACATCTAACCCTATAGCTTTATAAAGTCCTTGAACCAAGGCTTCATATTCTGCAGTATTGTTATTACACTCAAATTCTAGCCTACATGACAGCA
The DNA here is from genome assembly GCA_034641835.2 of Pinus albicaulis. Classification (NCBI taxonomy): domain Eukaryota; kingdom Viridiplantae; phylum Streptophyta; class Pinopsida; order Pinales; family Pinaceae; genus Pinus; species Pinus albicaulis. The sequence goes on along the minus strand of CM076569.1, from coordinate 96,032,506 downwards.
TGGTTTTCTCTCCATCTGGATCGATTAAAATGCATCCTGCTCCAGCTCCATCACTAGACTTTGATCCATCAAAATATAATGACCAAAACAAAGATTTATCTATTGTCTTATCTACAATTACATCAGAAGTATTTACAATTCTAGATGAATCAGATTGTGAAAAATTTTCTACTTGAGAAACAAAAGTATTAACAGAAAAAGGTGATATGGGTGCTTTGAAGTTTCCAAGAAATGATTCAGTAGAATATCCTCCAAGAATATTGTTGTTAAATGCCACAGGTTCATTAGGTTGTTCAAACTCAGTAACAGTATGTCTCATATGTTTTTCTCGTTCAATTTTGATTTGATTTGGTTTCCCTTTGTAGGGCAGCCACATATGAGAATAATCAGTCGAGATATAACCATTGAGTTTCGCAGACCAGTCCCTACTTAAAACTAATCCATAGAATTCAGGAATATCAGCAATCAAAATATCAATTCTTTGGACAATTCTAGGATCGGAAGCTAATCTGATAGTTACCGAATTGATTTCCCCTACAACTTGAACTTTGGATCGATCTAATTGAAAAATATGTACTGCTGATTTCTGTGGTTCGATATTCAATTTGGCACACACAGAAGTAGGAATTATATTAGAGGAAGCTCCAAAATCAATCAAACAATTGTGCAGATTTTTATTGTACATCTCATAAGTCAAAAGAAAAGGAGGAGTTTGAGAATTTGACCTTTCCCCAATGAGTACAGTATCAGTAGCATCTACCTTATCTGGTGGCTTACCAGTTCCTCTTGCAGATTTTGCAACTACACCACTTGGTAAAGGAGTAATTGGTGTAGCATTTAATTCTTTCAATAACAACTTCTGCTGGTGTTTCAATTTGTTGAGTTCATGTAAGGAAATGTTGGCTTTGATCTTTTTCATGTCTTCAACAATGTTGTATTCCATAGGATCTGACACTACTAAAGTCTTTGTTGTTGATGTGGGAGGATTGAAAGAAGATGGCTGATTCTGAGTAGGTAGTGGAGAAGCTTTCTTTGCAGGAGATTTGTCTTTGATACTTGGAGTTGTGTTTTTCCTTTTAGGAGCTGTTTGTATAGGCTCTGCTGTAGATTTACTCCTAGTACTTACAGGCATAGCTTCTTGTTCTACTTCACTGTCAGAATTAGGGAGAATAAAATCCCACATTCCATGTAATTCGGCGATTTCTTCATTTTCTTCTTCCTCATCTGATATTAAAGATGTATCTTCTTCTTCTTCTTCTTCCTCTGATTCTGCATTAGAGATTGCATTAGGAGGTTTAGATTCCATTTGGTTTCTTCTAAAATTTCGGAATGGTTTTTTGGTAGAAGTCTCAGCTACTTGTTTTTTAATTTCAACCATTTCATTCGACATGGTTTTAAGAACTTTCTGTAAACCTTCCATGTCATATGGATCTTTGGCCTTTTTCTTTAAATCATCTTTGAAGTTGACTTTCTTCGATTTTCTTTCCTCAAGAGCGTTTTTCTTTTCTAGAGAAGTAATTCGTTTTTCCACTGCAATAGCTTCTTTCATACTTTCAGCTAATGTAGGCTTTGCAGCTCTGTCTACGAAAATAGCTATGTTTGAGGGTAAGGAAGTTATGTACCATTCTATTCTGACTTGTTCACTTGGCTTGGAATTGGTGGGAATTTTATTCAAGAGCTTATTGAATCGGGAATTAAACTCTTTAATTGGTTCCTTGGGTTCTATTTTCAAATTTGAGAGATCATTGAGTAAAGTAGCTATTGATCGATCATCTCCAAATTTGGTTAAGAAATCATCTGCAAAAATATCCCAACTTGTTATAGATCCTGATGGTAATGAAAAATACCATGATCATGTTGTTCCTTGAAGAGTATAAGGAAATAGTCTAACTACAACATCCTCCTGTGTAACTCCATTCAAATTAATAGCCAACATAAAGTTATTAATATGTTCTTCAGCTGGAATGTTAAGATCTGGGCTAAATTTTGGAAGCCATTTTCCAGGATTATCTGGTAAATCATGTAAAGGTGCAGCCATATTGACTGCTCCTGGAGTAGCCCATGGTCTAGCCATTATCGGAACGACTATCGGAGGAGTAGTAGTAACTGGCGGTGTTTGAATAGAATTTGTTGGAATAGATGATGTTTGAGGTGAATGGGGAGGAGGTAATAATAAAGACTGAAGAGGTTGTGATGTTGAAGGTGATGATCCCTGGTGAACAATAATATGTAATGGGGAAGTGGGTGTTTGACTTCGCACTGGAGATGATGAGATGGAAGATGATGGAGAAAAGGTCTCACTATCAGAACCTTCAGTGTTCTTTTTTTCCCTTTTCCTTCGGGGTAAAGGTAACTCAGCTGGTTCAATGCCAAGTTTTTCGCTTTGAAGTCTGGTGAGATGATGAGGTAGGTGAAATTGCGAAGTCTGACTGCCTTGAGATACTTCAGATCTCTGAGGTGATATGGAGAAGCCTTGAAGCTTCTGGATGATAGACTGAACTTCAGGGGACTCTGGACTTAAATGTTTTGAAGTATGGTGTGATTGAGCAGTGATAGTTGATCCCTCTTCTTCTCGTTTGGACACTGGTGATTCAGAATGCAAACGAGAGGTCCGAGGTGAGGTGGAGGGTGATTTACTCTGAGAATGGTCTGTAGGTTTTGATTTACTCGCCATTCATAGTTGGCCCTCCTTCTAGCGCCAAAAAATGTTGAAGCCTAGAAAATATCTGCTTCAAACATTGGGGAAAACCACCCGGTCGGGACCTTAAGACAGCTCCTTTTCCGTTTGGGATGGTGGCTCCGACTGGATTTAAAGGACCAGTTTCCTTATAAATATGTGGATTGGATGGGTGGAAATGGGACTAAATTAACAGAAATAAAATTATCTAATCTAAGCTAAATACTGATAAAGAAATACTAATATTAACCCGGGTAATTATATGTGAATACAACTTAAGATTGTTTCAATCTAATAATAACCATGAAAATGTATTATTAATAAAATTGAAATGTGTAGAAATGAATAAAGATAACTCTGTTTAAGAAATTAAACAGAGTTGTATTAGCATATTGCATTCATCATTATATACCATTCATATATGCTTATAAATGATAACATTCCAATTATACTCAGAAATGATATATAAAAAGGAAATGTTATGAAAACCAAATATATAAATGATAGCAAATTCTTCAAACGAATACCATATGACAAAGAAAATCAACCGTGAACAGATAGAAATACCTCATTCATCTTGAAGACTGTCAAATGAAATGTGATACTCTGATCTAGTAACTCCGATGTAAAATTAAATCCAAAGGTACAGAAATGCAACACTTCAAAGATAATTTCAGCACAAAAATCACCTGATGTGATCCTTCATAAAATATAATAAGGAGTGGAGTACATAAATGTTAGCTCCAAGTCCAAAAAATATTACAACTTCAGATCCCTCTCTAAATGCATGAGAGGGATTTAAATAAGAAATTATATAACAAAATCCTACTACTACTGCTACAATCTATCAAATTAAAAACTGAAAGGCTATCTTGAATGAAACTGATTCATTGATTCTCTCTCTCGCTTGATGAAGCCAAGTTGCAAATCTTCAACATATCTTGGAGTCTCAATGGATGACTCATCTCGGAATGCAACTGTCCAGCATAGGTGGCATCAGAAAATTCTAGAATTAAACAATCAACGGCATTTGAAAGGAATTTGATAGCCATTTTTTGATTGTTTGGTTTGATTAAATGAGTCCACATACTGTCCCAGGATATGGTTTGGAGTTTGTTGATTTGTTGACTTTTCTTCTCCATTTCTTCTCTCCATCTATTTTCAGTTTCTTTTACTTTTGGCAAACTACCAGGAACACAGTCTGCAATGAGATTGATTGAGTATAAGCTGTCATTTATGAATTGTGTGATATTATTCATCATACTCCTGGCCCTTGATATTGCTCTCTCTGCTTTCATTATTTGATGTTCCCATTCTGTAAATAAGATTTCTTTGTGTTTTTCCTCTATTCTAGGAAGATTGGCTTGTTTTCCCTTTTCTGTGTCTTGCCAATTGAGAAATTCGGAAATCTTTTCATCAGCATCATCTATTTCCTGTTTGAGAGTAATAACATTTTGGATCAAAGAAGAAGTAATATCACAAAAAGGTTCTGCCTGTGACAGCTTTGTACAAAATTCATTCAATTGCTGAGACAATAATTTATTAGCCTCCAGGGCTTCTGATTTGAATTCATTTAACTTTGGGTAATCTTTAAATTTATCCAAAGTTGCTTGAAATTACTTTTCTTGAATCATTTTTGCATCTTTCTCATTTTGTAACAGACTTTGTAACTTTGAAATCTCTTCATTTAGTTGTTGTTGTTTGCCTAAGAGTTGTTCATCAACCTTCTTCTTTTCTTCAGCAAGCTGTTTTTCCAATTCTTTGGACCTGAGTGTCTGATCTTGTAGTTGTTGTTGCAATTGGCTAATCTGTTGCTGATTTTCCTTAGCTTGCTCTTCCAATGAAGCTATGTGGAGATCTTTCTGAGTTATCAGTTGAGAAACTTCTACAACTTTATCCACTGTTGCAGCACTATAAGCTCCTGTATACTGGGACAATTTCGTGAGGTCTTCAAATTGATTCATTTCATTGTTCTTATAAACAATATTCATAAATTCCTCTGATGGAGTAGAAAATATGCCCTGTTCTGTTTTTCTTTTCTTTCTTTGTCTTTTAACAACAGCCTTATGTTTAGGGCTGTAAAATACATCCAAAGGAGGGATTTCCTCAACTTTTAATACAATATGGCCTGTAGGATGTTCAGGAATGATTTCAACATCCTGCTCTATTTGTTCTTCATCTTTATCCTGCAATCCAAGCTGTTGAGCAAACTGATCATATTGTTTTAATAACTGAGAAGAAACATCAAGATTAGTGGAAACCATAATCTCCTTAGTTATTTCTTTTCCTTTTTCTTTATCTATGCTCTGCTCAGTGCTTTTGTCATCCGATCCATCCTTTTGATTATGCACATCATCATTGATATTTGTGCATTTGTCTGTCATTTGAGTAGTAGACTTCTGGCCAGTATTTGGACCGGATTTATCATCAGTATTTCCCTTTGGGACATCAGGTTTGTCAATAGTGACCACTTTTTGAGTATGTACAGTCGGCTGGTTGACAGCCGATTGTGTAATGATTTTACCGGTAGATGTTTTTACTGGCGTTTGGCTGAATGTACCTTCTGTCTCTGACTTTTGGATTTGAGTTCTCAGCTGGTCCAGAGGAACTCTCAACAATCTCTGGCTTCTAAATAAGAGAAATTTATTTATTTCCTCCTGTTGAAATTTAGACTTGGCCAAGTCAAAAATTCGAGGAAAATTATCTAATGAAACAAACAAATCATCGAACAGATCTGGTTCATGCTCAAAACGAGCAATTGAAACTGAAGCAGTGACATCAAATGCTATCTTTTTTGGATCATATTGTCTTCTAGGAATGGTTGCAAATTTACAACCTCTTATCTTGGAGACTTCTTTTTCTGCATGCTTAAAATCATTTAGAGTGAACTGACCACAATTGAGTGGAAATTGAGGCCACATTCTCTTTTTACTGTTATTCAATGACCTAGATATTCCTTCAACGGTCAATTGATAGGAAACTTCTTGAGCAAGAAGTTTGTCTGGAACAATCAGTGGAAGAACATGTGGCTCCACTATACTACCAAAAACCCTGACGTATGTGAATTTTTCCTCCCCAAACCAATCTCCGATTGCAGATAGGTCGGCCTTAGCTTTATCAGAAAATCTAGGAGGAAAGCGATTAAAAATGGTTTGGAAAACAGGGATGAGGAAACCATGACAGATTCTATATACATTATCTTGGAAATGAACCTTCCAAAGCATTTTATGATAAATATGAATTGGGGTAGGGTCTTTGGGAGTCCATTTCCATCCAAATAAGGGAAACTCAGAATTAAAACAAAGAGCATCAAGAATATAGGCACAAAAGAAAAAGGGAGTGGAATTTCCAGCGGTTTTTTCTTGTCTGTACTCAAGTATCCTATTGGCCATTCTATCAGACAGAATAACAGCCCAATCCATGATATCGGAATTGACAGCAGCTAGGATTAACGGGACCATTTGTATAGAAAACCTAGCCGAATTATCATTGCCAAATAATCTACACATCATGGTAGCGGCATAGCAATATGGAGGTAAAAGGGAATCTACAGAATACATACCGGATGCTTCATTTCGATGCTTCTCTGGATTCTTCTTCCAATCTCTGATAGGGTCAGATTGGACTTTGTTATTATCAGCAAAGTCTTTGATAAACTCCTTGTTATACACCTTCTGCGGGTCTGGAAGGTGATACATTGCCTTTAAGTATTCTGCTTTGAACGAGCCAAAAGACACTCCAGATGCTGAGACAAACGTTCTGTCTTGAATCTTCACACTGTCAATAACCCATCGAACTGCATCATAATAAGGCATGATGCTCACTCTGGCTGCAATTCGATGCAAAAATGAATTTGCAAGTGATTTTTCAGTGATCTCGGAGTTATAATCTGAGCTATCTTCATCTGGAACCGATGATTTTTCTACTGTGACCTTGGGGTTTTCTCTTTCTAATAGGTTGTAGACTCCTTCCCACGTCATATTCCCAAGCCCCTGGCATGATGTATCTGTGACTAGTCTTAGTTTTGTGGGCTTTTCTTTTGAAACCGTAGGAGTCTCAACAAACTTAACTGGAACAACAGTCTTGCTTCTTCTCGCTCTCTTCGACATTTCTTCGTTTGCTATTGCTTCCCTTTGTCTGTGAATGAACATGCTTAGTGTTGTTCGGCTCTGCAAGACAATAAACTCTCAGTCGTGACAAACAAGTAACTCAAACGGGATGATTTATGAATTTATGATTTTTATTTATTTGTTTCGTATACCGCGTAAATGCTCCTTTTGGGTCACACTCACGTATTAAAAACCAAATCATTAACAATATTCATTCGATTTGTTATTGAATGCCCTCGTACCAATAGAGATTTGGCGCTTGTGAAATATTAAAATATTCATTCATTCTGAACTTTTCGCATGTAATCAATGACATTTATCGATCGCATCGAAAGTTGTCGAATGGCATATAGACATCGCCATACGTTTTTCTCGATTGGCCGATTCCGATTGAAAACTTTTCCGATTTCTAATGGTGGGGTCTACCATATAAGACTTTAAACGAACAAATGTTTGATTTTCTTTTGAAAGCGTTTATTGTAATAACGCGCGTCGGATCGGGGAATTTTAATTGAACGTAAAGATTTTATTAAAGATTATTCCGATTATTCGATTACGACTGGCCGCATCGCATCGGAAGTTATACAAACGAACAAATTAAACTCTCAGCGATTTGAAGATTTCCGATGAAACTAATCGCATCGAAGGATTTGAAATAAGTATATGAAACTTCTTTTAAGGGTTATTTTCGATTCTCCGATTGCGATTGGACTTTTAAACTTGATTTGTTATTTATGATAATGCCTTCTATATTGGATCGGATCATAAGTTTTGAATGTTGAATTTATCTAGTGAACACAAAATGAGTTTTTCCAAAACAATGAATCTTTATTTCCAAGTCTTCTATTTCTATAAAAAGGGAAAGGGACCCTTTTTCTAAATGAATTTTATTTCTAAAATTTTAAGAAAAAGGGAGGGTTGTTGTACAGTACAACAATACCTTAACATCAACAATGTCAAAGCAATTTTCCTTCAGCATCAATTTCTGCAAAATAAATGTCGCGTTATTCTTTCCCATTTCTCAACATGCTACATACGATAAATTGAAAATCACATAAAATCAAGAGCAAACCCTTTTCTAACCAAAAAAAACAAACAAACAGTGCCTCTAATAAAACTTCATTATAATATTAGCAAATGAAAAGAGAGCTAGTGGACCATTTGTGTTGTTTGACTTTGCCTATTTTTGTTATAAAGTGCTCGAGCTTCAGGAACCAACAAATGTGAGCACGAGCTAAAAACTAACCAACCATTCACTTGTCAACATGAAAGATCACAAATAAACCACAAAATTGATCAGGCATTAAAATTGTGAGCAGACTAGCTTGAAATTTTCTTCTTGAGAAATACCTCAAAATCCCCTCATTTCTAATAAGCTTCCTGGCTATGTACCTCCATCCTTGATTTCCCTTGCTATATCTTGAATAAAGAATATCCCTTCAACAACCATTTTTGCAAGAATCCTACCAAGTAACTCAAGAGCCTTGGGCGCATCAATAGTAGCATCCTCCAATGAAAATAGTACAATATCCAACCTAGAAACATCAAAATTAGATATAGGTATAATGTCGAAGAGTGTAACTAGGTAGGTCTTCATTATAATGACTATGCAATTATGTACTTAATATGTAAAGATGAAGTCAATAATAATAAATTGAATTTTTGGTTTACTTGCTTCATGGGTTTCATGAGCAAGATTCTTAGTATAGGTCTATAGACTTCTTCTTGATGTCTATTAGGTACATAAGTGTAATTAAGAGTCATGTAGAAGGTGTGAAGAATACCCTCCAAGACGTTGCAAAAGAATGGCTTACAAATGTTGAAGATATGCCTATGAAGTTGGCCTACAAACAAATGTTAAAGTCAGCCTACTTAATGGCTATAAGGTCAGCTTAATTACTTGGCTAGAACTACTATATATACCCTACATATGCTGCAGTTAAGAGAACATATCTGCGGATGATATTGAGGTTATACAACGTGCAAAAGAAGAAAGTTTTGCGGATTCTACTGAGGCAATACAACGTAAAGAAGGGAGCAAAGAATAAGTTAACGTCTGGGGTAGAACACATTAAAAGAAAGAAAAGATTTGCGGATCTGTCTCTGAGGTACTGCGGATATTTAAGTAACAATTACGGTCAAGTTTGAAGTTAACAAAAGGTGTAAGAAAGAACATGAATTACGTATTAGTTTGAAGGTATAACAAATCATATCTAAGGACAAGATTGTCTACGTATAAGTCTGAAGGTGACAACGTTTGAAAGATAGCAAATACAAGAATAGTTTTGATTGCAGACTTATCTAAAGGAAGAAATGAATGATACAACTTCCAAGGTAACTGAAGGACATATTCTACAGAAGCAGCTAAAGGTTAGTAATTGTTGAAGTAACTGGAAGATTGAGATATTGACTAAAGGATATGATTAAGTTATCTCTGAGGAAAGAATTGTAAAAGTCAGAAACCTCAAGTAAGGAAGGTAAATCAGAGATTCACCTTCCTAACTATATTGCAAAATACTCAATTACAAGAAAGATCAATTTTGTCTCTACATTTGTATAAGCACTTTGATAATTGATTTGATTAAGGATTAACTCATCAAGCTCACAAGTAGTTATCAAGAAGAGAATTTGTTTTAATCTATAGCCCTTAAATTCTCAACATGGTATCATAGCTATGGTTATGATCAAAGGCAATTTGAAAGGACTCGAAACATTCTAAAAGGACCTATGTCAAAAAGGCTCAAATCATAGTAAGACAGTCCAATAATTAAACTAGGTGCAAGTTCACAAGAAAGGTCAATCTCTGTCACTATGAAAAGAAGGATCTTGGTAACATCTCAATCTCAATGACATCACAGTGTTGAAATTACCTCTGTCTCAATTCAATACTACTCTTATAAGATTATTTTGATACCACAGCAGTGAGGAGAATGAGTTATAAAGGTGTATTTATAGTTAAGGCTCGGTGTTGACAAAAAGATATCAGTATAATCCGTATTACAATGAAGATATTCAGTGTTATAATCATAGGTCAACTACAGTATCGGTAATCAATCACATGATAAGTATGACAGTATAATTTGGAACTACCACAGTAAAAAATCTATCATTGTTTCGTGCTACCACAGTGAGAAAGGTCTCACTGGTTTGGTGCCATCATAGCTTGATGAGAAGTATGCCATTTCAGTTTGATGGTATCACATAGGGTCTCACATAAATGGTCAACAGAAGTCAGAGACATGTACAGTGAAGTATTTACAATCGAAGCACAGAATAAGTTCAAAATAGTAATATGTATACACAGTGAAATAGCACATTCGAAGATCTCGGAATAGCTGCTTACATTGAGTTTGAAAGAATCTGAATTGTTTCCTATGAAGTTGACAGTGCAAGAACCAACTAAAAGAAAGAACTAGTTTGAAGGTATAACAAATCAGATCTAAGGACAAGATTGTCTACATATAAGTCTGAAGGTGACAGCGTTGGAAAGATAGCAAATGCAAGAACAGTTTTTATTGCAGACCTATTTAAAGGAAGAACTGAATGATACAACTTCCAAGGTAACTGAAGGACGTATTGTACAGAAGCAGCTAAAGGTTAGTAATTGCTGAAGTAACTGGAAGATTAAGATATTGACTAAAGGATATGATTAAGTTATCTCTGAGGAAAGAATTGTAAAAGTCAGAAAACTCAAGTAAGGAAGGTAAATCAGAGATTTACCTTCCTAGCTATATTGCAAAATACTTAGTTACAAGAAAGATCAATTTTTTCTCTACATTTGTATAAGCACTTTGATAATTGACTTGATGAAGGATTAACTCAGCAAGCTCACAAGTAGTTATCAAGAAGAGAATTTGTATTAATCTATAGCCCTTAAATTCTCAACATATAATTCATAATCGCACATGACCATAGATTGTAGCAGTCTTTGAAATAAACTCAAACTTGAATAAGAACAAACACAAAATTTCAATTTTGTGGTTTATATGATAGCCATTTGATAATAGCTCACTCAGCATCCATGTTTTAGGCAGTATTTGGTGTCTTTTTATGTGGAAAATTTTCCAATGGGGCTAGATGTTTTGACCTTTTCTGTTTGGATCTAAGTTTAATATGAATATGTATTGGATTTTTGTTTTAAATGAAAACATAGGTTCTTCTTTTTCCTTTTCTGTTTTTCTCCCTTTACATATATATGTTGTGAATTTGCGTAATTTTAAACAAAATAAACAATCATGTTAATATGTTTTAACATATTGCAATTTTAAAAATAAATATACAATTTTAAAATTTATAGCTAGAGTTTTGGAGGAAGCATGGGAATTCTACCTGCTTTAGCCAGCGTTCTTGATGCTTGTTTTGATATATATATGGAGAATAGAAACTAGGTTCAAATGGACAATAAACCCAAATGTTACACTTCTTTTCACCTTTTTCTTGGTCTAAGCAAGCCTAACAACAATCTGCAGCACTTTCTTTATGGTGCACTAGACCCCATTTAATTGTCGCTCCGTCATAGTTTGTATGTGGTTCTGCATGGCATTCAAAAGGAAGTGGCCTGCCATGTATGATTCCATCTTCTGCAGAAATAATATCAAACTATGCATCAGACTTTAATTGCACCATTTTAAGCTAGGATTCTCCAAACCCTTGCTGCCCTTGGACAAATTGAACAAAGAAACAATATAACTCGTTCAAAAATAACACACCTAGGAAAAGGTGGAAAAGAAAACAGATGTTAAAACAAAATACTTTGAATTTTAACAGTTCTTCACTGCAAAATGCTAAATTCCATTCTCTCGCATGTAAGTAATCAAATTGTTAAATTTAGCAACATAACAATAACCTTAAATATGCTGAAAAAAGGAACCTAGAGAAATTGTCAGGAAACCATAATCCTCAAGTCATAAACTTAAAAATAGATAAGAATGCTATATGAATACTTTGTAAAACACGCTCTCAAGACATAATGCAGTGAAGAGGAAAAAATAATTTGGTGATGCTAACCTAGTAGTCAAAATCCCAAGAAATCAAAAGTGAAAACACCAAACTAAGATTGCACATATATTCATTACTGATCTCAGTTCCATCCTCCAGCATCTTTCCACTATCCTCGCTTGAAGCTTCGGGAGGTAATGAGAATCCAGTTTCCTCCAACACAGGGCCCCAGTGAGTCTCCAATACTTTTGCCACCATCTCTGTTCATGGGAACCCCAATACATAATGTATAAACACACGCCCAAATTTGGGAGTTGTGGACCAAAAGGAGCAGGGAGGAAAAGAACCTGATGTCACCAAAAAATACTATGCCATCACAACTAACGGACAAGCCATCAGTTGAAGTCACACACAAGCTGAATAGAAAAAATGCATACCAGTATCTTTAGCTTCTGTGGAGGAATTCACACTGGCTTTCATTGCTTCACGTTTCTTAGCTTCTTCAAGCTTTTTCGTCCACCATTCTTCAAGGGCTATCACTTAAAAAAATGTAAGCATTAACAACATATTGGTGTAACTACCAAATTCTAAAACAGTCAATAGTTTGCATTGTTACTGAACTAGGTAACACTTTAATTTTACATTATTACTCAACTAGTGGGTTAACAATTTATAACTTTTGAGGAATCGAGAGCTAAAAAGTTGTTGAGATTTATATAATGAGCAAATGTATGAGCTCCCACATGTCAATTGTTAGAAGCTATGTGAATGGTGGAATATATGCTAGAGCACTCATAGCATATGGCAGAGGGCGTTCGTGATGTTATATTCCCAAGGGTGAATGATATTGATCCTTTAATTTGATTATGTGAGGTCTCTAAGAACTTTAATGATTTATAATTCCCTAGTACCTCTGCAAGAATTTCCCCTGATATTTGATTGCCCTGGAATTCAAGACAAAGCTCTGAAATCTCTGTTATGAAGCAAAAAGGGAGCTATAAATATTCCTAAAAATTGGTTGTCATTTAATAATAATCCATAAGATGGTTGTTATTTCATTATTCCTTCATTTATTAGTGGTGGAGAAAGCAAACCAATGAAGTTGTTACTGTTTGAAATCATGAAGCACCGTCAGACCCTTAGACAGAATGGAAGTGATTGGATTGCTTCCCCAAAGACCACACATAAAGAGATTAGATAGAATGGAAGTATTTGGATTGTTTCCCCAAGACCACACATAAAGAGAGATGAATAAAGAGCAACAAAGGTGACCTGAGCTTGCGAACTATCGAAAAAAATCATTTATTGAAAGCAGTGGTGGTTTGGTGAAGCTATTATTCGAGCAAGTTGAAATGTTGCTAGATAATTTGTTTCCACTAACATTAAATAAAAGCATAAAAGAAACTAGAAATTCAGGAATCATCCCTCTAAGTTGATTGCCTCTCAAGCGAGAAAATACAAGTTCCTGCATCTACCCAAAACTATAAGAATTCGACTAGTCAAAAGATTTTGACACAAATTAAGGATCTCCAAGCTACTACATTCACCCCAACCCTCAGGGAAGGTTCCATTTTGAGTTGTCTGTAGAGCCCAAATAATCTTAACACGAGGAAGTGTGATAAGATCGGCAGGAATATCTCCTTGAAAATAGTTGAGCTCCAATTTTTCACTGTTTGATAAACCACTAGTAGGCTCAGAATCAATATAATTTTTTCCAAGCGTGTAGTCCAGCGGATTTGTGAACACAAGTACATAATGCTCATGGAAATTGACCAGCTCCTTGTGAATCTCATGAGTGAGGGAGTTCCTTAAAACATCTAGCATTTCAAGCATGGATTGTTTGCCAATCTCTATTGGGATAACTCCATCTAAAATATTTGGAAATATTTGTTTGCCAATCTCTATGATTGACAAAATGGGGATGAATGATTGAATAATACATCTTAACCTTAGATTTATTAAATTTGGAGAGATAGATAAAACCAAAATACAAATCTTTTAATACTTAATACATCTCAATATATATATTAGTATTATTATTTTTTGTTTATTTTTTGTGGGAGTATTTATTTCAACAATTTTTTTTTATTTATTTATTTATAAGCTTTACCTAGTGAAATATCTCAACTATATTGACCATAGCATGTACCTAGCCTCTTTAAATTCAGTTATAGAACTCTCACCTAGTTACATATTTCATCCATATTGAGTTTTAAAGTGGACCTGGCTACTCTAGGTGAAATTATAGATCCTTCATCAAACATAACTTGCATTTGAAAAGTGAAAAGGATAACTTGTATAGAGGCACCTCCTGTGTCAGAAATGTAACAATAAAACTCACCATTATGTACTCTATTCTTTTATGCACATATCCATCAGAACTGACCATTCAAGTTATACTCTTTGATAAGTCTACGCATTTTTCTAGTTTCGACACCTTCTTCTTTGTCTTTGGACTTTGATGGGTCAATATTGCCAACAACCAAAACAAGGTTAACTAGCTCTAGCTTTAGATAAAAGCATGCTTGGGGGCATTTCCAGCTCCAATGGGGCTTGGAAAAGATAAGAGAAGAAGGGTCAAGCTTGTGGATTCTCACTACAGAATCATAGGGTAGCCACTTTTTGTAATGAACAATAAATCTCTAATTTAGCCTACCTTTTAGTTATCATCTCTGTCAAAATCAGTTCCATCTACTGGGAGCATAAAACCAACAAATATATTTGTATATGATGATATGTTTTCTACATTTATAACATTTCATGTTAGAAGGGTTTTTTTTTTTTTCAATCGAGTTACAACATTGTACACATTGAATTGCATTACTGCTGAAAAGGATACGTGCATGAGAGCTTAGAAGAAGTTTTTATACCCCTTTCAGGACTATCTACTATATGCCACTTGTCTTTGGTAAACTTCATGTTAAAATTGGCAACTAGGGAGAAATTCTACTCTAGTCTATTCAGTTGATGGAGATAATAATCACATTGAATTCCTCTTTTCAAGAGGACTAAAATTGATCTAAAGATCGTCAAACTTGGTCAAGGAAAACAGTTGTTTATACAAAAGGAAATGCTACAAGTTATGTTTTTGTTAAGGCAGGATAAATTGAAAATTTGAATTTTAAATTTGCCTCCAAAATCATCATATCAAATTGTATATAAGGGCATTCTTCCATCCTCAATTGACACATCTCCTGGAGAAGTTTCTTGGAAAGAAAGGGTCTTTTTTTTGCCACAAATTAAGAGGGTATTTGTGCCATGATTTCAATGGAGATGTTCATTGAAGTGTAAGGGTTTTTGTTTGGGCCCCAACAAGGAGAGGTGGATCAACGTAAATGTATTAAGGTTATTTTAAAGCCTATTCCAGAGAACGAGAGGCTGGGTTTGAGACCTATATTCTTTGCTTTAGGGTCAAGGAAATGAGGGGTCATTTTCTGATATATTAAGGGTTGAACCGAGGCTATGAAAGGTCACAGTGGAAGGTTGTTAGGGTGTTGCAGAGGAATGTGGCAGGCTGCTTTCCTAGCCACTCCCTACAGGGTTGCGTAGAGGCTTGAGGAATTGTCACATGCCCAAGAATAATAGAGAGTGACTTACCTTGCTTAGGCCATAGCATATGGGGGTTGTTAGAGTGTTTAAGGGTTATTGCTACATACAAAATCCCTAATCTGGCCATGGTCTACAAAGAGGAGTAACAACCTTTTTCAGGATGTCCGAAGTTCTGATCACAGATTGGAAAACGATATTATATGGACTATGATTTTTGCATCCTTATCATCAATTAAGAAGGACACATTCATGTTCATGATTGAGCTACTCTTACACTATAGTTAGTAATTGTTTCATTCAGAAGTACATGGTTGACTGGATTATGGTATTGCTCAACATATTGACAAATCAATTTGATTTTATGTTTACTCTCTCTATCTCATTCTTCGTTGAACATTTGATCATGATAATAATAAGAATTGATCAAGGGTTTTCCCCTTCTTGGGGGTTTTCCTTGGCATGATCCAATCGTGCGTTCTTTTGTCTTAGCTTGTCTTCTACATTTACTTTCTATGTTCTTTCTTTAGTTACTATCAATGGATTATGTGATTGCTAATGGAATTAAATGGGAATTGTAATTGGGCTATATGAATCATTGAAGTAATTGTCCTTAGCAAAGAACATTTTATCAAATCTTAACATTTCAACAACATATTACACTCTTTAAATGGAAAATTAGATACCGTTTCAGCAAAGAGACTGAAAAATTAAGAGTGAAATGCATATATAAAGTCATAAATTAAGAGTGAAATGTTTCTTTGTTGGCTTCAAAAGGGAATTTGACACAGTCCCTAGAGATAAGTTGTGGTGTAGAATGGAAAAACTCAAAACTCCTTCACAATATAGAGTTGTTATCCATAGGCTTTATGAATAGGTGAAAGTCAAAATTAGAACTTCAATAAGCATTTTAGAAATTTTAGAAGTGACATCGGATTCAAGCAAGGTTGGCCTTTATTCCCTACCCTTTTTGGTTTATATATTGATAAATTAGAAAAGTGTTTAAATCTGCAAGGTGGGGATGGTGTTCGGTTGAGGGAGTTTGTGATAAAGCTTCTTCTATATGCTGATGATCTTATACTAGTTGCTAAATCGGCCCATCGATTGAAGATGCACCTATATGCCCTTGAGATTTTTTGTAAACCAATGGGGATGCAAGTCAATACCAATAAGCCAAAAATAATGATTTTCTCTAACAAAAGGAATCAAAGCTAGCATACGTTCTTCTTTGAAGGCAACATTCTTGAAGAATTAAATGAATATAAGTACCTCGGGATCGATATCAACAAAAAGCTTAATTTGGATGATTGCAGAAAGAAAATAATCTTAGGATGGTTGAAAGCATTATATGCACTTCAAAACATATGTAGAGAGGAAAATTTATGGGAATGGAACATGACTAAAGTGCTTTTTGGGATCCTAGTTTGTCCAATGATAGTATATGGGTGTGAACTGTGGGCTAGCAACATCCCTCTTTCAAAATGGAAACAAATTGAGAAAAAAAAAAAAGCTTGATCATGACCAAGTTCAAAATAAAAATCTTGGTTCCTTACGAGATAATGTTGAGTGAAACCAGAGCAGCTCCCATCGAAGCAATTTCTATGGTGCATCTTATAAGGTATCTAAGAATAATTGAGCAAATGGGAGGAGGTAGATGGCTAGAAGTTATATTCAATGAAGGCATGAGTGAAATAAAGAAATCATGGATGAGACAAAACAAAAAAATGGGTGCAAAAATGGAATATTTACCTCAATGCATGTACCAAAAATAGCAAGGAGTTAAAGAAAATTGTTATGGAGAAGTTTCATAAGCGTATATGGGGAAACGAATTGAGTAGAAAGAAGAAGTACTATGTTCAGTTATTCAACCCCACTTGTGATCTCCAAAAAAACGAGTACATTGGAGCTAGAATTCCATGGAGAGAAAATATTCTTATTGCTCAATTAAGAAATAACTCACATCAACTTCGGTGTGAAACAAAATGGTGGAAGAGACCGAAAGAAAATTGGGAAGAACAAGTGTGTATTTTTTGTACTTCTTGGGCAGTGAAATCGGAAAAGCATTTCATTTTGAATTGTTATGCTCTCAGAGACATCAAGGACAATTATGGTCATATGTTAGCATCAATTATGTGGCATTATCTTTCAATGAGGGGACTCTTAGAAGGTTGGGTCAGCTCGTCATCAGTTTGAGTAAGAAAATGATTGAATTGCAAAAGGAAAAAAACAAGGAAGCAGATAGTACCATAGACTATTTGTAGTCTCGTGGACATTAAAATATCATTCATTCATTCTAATGTGCAAACCTCTTTAGCCACTAACACGAACATAAAAGGTTGAAAGAGGGGATATCAATAGTCTTTTCACTGGATTCAACACCATACCGACTCTTGTGGCAAGGTGAAATAACTTTTTGTACCATTGGTCTCTATTTTTTGGAATGTCAATTCGAATTATCAAATATTTTGTATAAAATCACCAATGCTCTGAGGTTTTCCCACCTCTCGTTTCCCTTTTTCTATTTGATGAAATGTTTTGGAACTTTTGTAATCGAATGATCCATTCGATTATGATTAAATCTTTAGGCTTTAACTTCCACAAATTTGTTAGGATAAAATGGAACATGTTCGATTAAATTTTATTGTATTTTCAAGCAAGCCATTTGAACTTGGTCAGACCGAGATTCCAGAATTTCTTCCCTATGGGATGTTACATCTTGTTTCGAGTTAGTGAAAGTACACAGCAAATTTCAGGATATTTTTTCTCCCTCAACTAACTGAACTCGATCAAATCGAGATTCCAAAATTTCTTCTCTATGAGATGTTATATTTCGGTGTAGATTAGGGAAAATAATGGTGCATGGCCTGGAGTTTTGTTCCAAATAGTCTTTGAACAGGGATACCTTGAACCCATTTGCACGATAATCCACCACGTCTGTGGTTGGATGACAGGTGCTAACATGACAACATGTTAACTCAGCAAGGTAAAACCAGTACCAACCCTTCTAGTTTCTCTTTTGGATCTACTCACGAGGATCAACATCAAAAGACTAATAACATAGTTTTTATACTCAATGCCCTAATTACACAGAAATTAAACCATAATCTAAAGAATAGATCCAATAACACTCATTTCTCTGAATTGGAGATCAAAATAGAAAGAAAAATGACACAAATATTGAAGCGCATGAGTCCATCTTGTTAGTAGAATGAAATTTCCCCTTCTACCATGCAGGTTTGTCGTTCAAATAATTAGGAACTTTATAAAACTAACTCAGGCCATTTGTTTCTTTTCATTCATTATAATAACTAGATAATCTGCAGAGTTTCTGAAAGCTCACAAGATAGTCATCAATGTTGTGCCTGACTTAGTGGGGATCATTGATAAGGCTTTGCCCATAGAAACACGAGATATCCAAAGAACTTTATAAACTAACTCAGGCCATTTGTTTCTTTTCAGTCATTATAATAACTGGATAATCTGTAGAGTTTCTGAAAGCTCACAAGATAGTCATCAATGTTGTGCCTGGCTTAGTGGGGATCATTGATAAGGCTTTGCCCATAGAAACACGAGATATCCAAAGACCCCTGCATTAGGAAATTTATAAAACTAAATCAGGCCATTTGTTTCTTTTCAGTCATTATAATAACTGGATAATCTGCAGAGTTTCTGAAAGCTCACAAGATAGTCATCAATGTTGTGCCTGACTTAGTGGGGATCATTGATAAGGCTTTGCCCATAGAAACACGAGATATCCAAAGACCCCTGCATTAATCCTACAACAATATTCAAATATTAATTTTTTCCTCTTGTTAGTTATACATTATTCCTACAACGATATTCAACTATTATTTTTTTCCTCTTGTTATTTAAGTGCACCCCTCATTATTTTATATCAGTTAAGGTCTCAGTGAAGACATTGTAGGAAGGAAAATATATGATAAGGAGAAACATGTATTCCAAGTAAGGTGCCTTCATATTCATGTTGCAAGGTGCGAATACTGAAATGTGGGAAGCTATCTCCTCTAGAGAGAGAGAGAGATCTTCACCTCCACCGTGGGTGGTAATTATGTTGGCAATGTTGAGGTTAACAATGTCCTGCAAGGCCAAGGGCTTCATGAGTGAGAAGAGCGTGTCGTAGATTTGGAGTTGGGGCGAGGAAGAAGTATATATTTTGAGGGCGACATATGGAGCAGAAGCAACAACAGAAGTTGCTGAAAAAAGAGGAAGACTCACCCATGGTCACACAACGACTGGGTGATTCCCACATTATAAAGGTGAAGGGGAGGTTCTATGGATAAAATTCATTTGTTCCTCCATACTTGTCTGCATTTACGATAGATAAAGCACGCTCTCGACAAACATTTTCACACTGACTGTTTCATCCCTTCTATTAAAATGTTTAATCTCACTTCTGTAATGTTAGTACCCTTCATTATTTTATCTGATCCTTTGCACTGGATCCGAATAAAAAAAAAATTGGGGGCACCAAACACGCAAATCCACTGAAAATATAGGCAAAATGTTCAGGAAGAATCATATTCGAATCAAGATCTCCATACATATATTAATAACGGAAAATCCATAATATCATTAATTATTTAGTGATTATTAGTCTCATAAAAGGATCAAACAAACATAGAAATGGGAATCGAACTTTGGATTGTTGTTGTTGCACATAAATTAAATTGTGCGTGTATCTGTGGGACCATTATACTATTGAATAAAGATAAGTGGAATTTGGTAGAATCAATTATATTTATCATTGTGATGAATTATTGACTTGAATTTTTGAATAACATATGTTATTGTGAGTTAAAATTTGTTAGCTGGCCATCTTATGTTTATGAAGATGCCATTGTCATTGTACACTATTTATATTTGGTGATTCCCTAAATTGAATTGAAACCCTGGGACAAAAAACAAGGGAAAATTTCCCTCGTATATTACATTTGAACATGTTTTTTCCCATGCCACAGTTTAAGCAATTGATTTTTTTTTTCAGTGGGATTGTAAAAAATACTTGAAGTCCACTTTCCTAGGTACTTGGGGTGCGAGGGGTGTGTGCACCAGACCCTTGGGGATGAGTCCCTGTGGAACATTTTCGAGGCTGTAGTTTAAAGAGTTAAAGTCCTTTGTCAGGGCTTTGGGTGTTACCATGAATGCTCACCATTATATCACGAAATCTATCAAATATAAACTAAAAAATAAATATTATATTTGCTACTGTCTCTGGCTCCAAATCAAGCCTTAGATTTTAAGCAGTCGGATTACATTTTTAGTAGGGTTAGTGTAAATGATTTCCAATGTATCTCAATTTCTATAAAATATAAACTAAATTTAAAAAATCCAATACTATCAGTGGCACCTAGTCAACAAATATTTTTCTTTATATGACTCCAGCTATTCAAACATGAAAAACTCTAGGGCACGTCCTTTGTGGCTCTTTGTCATCTCAGTTTTATCAGAAATACCAGTAGAAGATGGTGCATGGGCACTTCATGTTACTTCGTATACGAAAAAAATGGAACGTTCTAACAATGGTCTCAAATAATGTTTTTCTGGCTTCACTGCATCTCTCATATTTTACTGACAGTAGTGACAAACATAATTTATTGCCCAATATTTTAAATAATGGCTCTCTGATATGTTGTTTTAAATTCTCATAATTTTACAACATTGGTCAAAATCTAACAACTACTACCCCTAACGTCCCCAATGCTTCTACTAATAACACTCCCAGATTTTCTTTTGAAGTGTTTCGTAAACCATGACAGAGACTTTGCACCGCAAATAATGTACATCCTTCAGCTTTGTTGTAAGGACTGAAGCATTGTAATAGGACCCATTGATGTTGTTGCATACTCGACAGTTGGCTTGGGTATGAAGTGGGTCAAGTCTACTTGTTTAGGTCAAGCTCTGTAAAGCCCAGTTTGACACACCAAGACTCCAGGAATCTGACCAAAATTGATGAGTTCGATGGAATTTGAGAATTTTCTTGGATGGTTTGGCCAAGTTTAACTATCCTGATGGATTTTAATAAATTTTGGCATCCATCTAGCTATTTTTAGGAAACTACAAAAGCTTCCTAGGAAGAAATGTTGGGCATTGGTAGCCTCCTTTTGAAATGCTGCCACTAACATATCGACCTATTCGAAATGCTAGCACTAACATATCGGCATATACCTCATCATGTGAAGTCATGTAGCAAAAAATAGGATCATTACATGCTTAAACGACATACACACAACAGAACTCATAAAATTAACAGAGATCCAAAAGCCAATTGAAGGAATACTAAAACCACTGTATTTATTAGATCTGCTATGTCTAAATATTGCCTTCCAATTCTTTGAGGAATTGAACCGCTGTGAGAGAAATAACACTACCCCACTTCCGCCGACCCAACTGTGCCCTTGTGATGTGCTGATTAGGAATTTTAGAGTCTTTCTTACGTAGTTCCATGATGAGCATTCTTGTATTTTTACAACAATTCCAAGGAATATCATTTTGACCAAAGTTTTGCCCTGTAGCCTCCCCCCTCTAAATTTACCGAGTGCTGATGGGTGGAGAGCCACGAGAAGGGAACCCCGGTATGCACCCTAGCACTCCGTCGACTTCACTACTGAACCAACCAACCAGTTAGAAACCAGGAACTGGTTTAACAAGCCCGAGGAAAATGTGTGTTTGGAGCAGAGAGTAAAACCCTAGTTGAACAACCATTCAAAACTGAGAAATTCATGTGACAGCTACGTGAAGTGACTTTCTATTTCAGTTCAAATCCTCCACATAAAAAATTTCCAACTGAATGTAGCATAAAGCAAAAATCCTTAAACCTTAAAAGATAAAGTTACCTTAAAACCCCGCTACAGATCCTGTTCTGCAAAATGAGAGAATAAGGTCCGTGGCTTGCTCTTTTTCTTCCATTTTTTATTTAATGCAAATGAGACAATGAAGAGTGTGCGTACTTACCTACAGGCCCTGCTTGGATGAAAAAAACCATAGTAATTCTTCTGAAACTTGGGCATCCAAATTTCCAACATAGGCTACTGTAGCATCTTGATTTCTTTCAACTGTATGCTGCACTAATAGATTGGCTCCTATGCCCGGTGTTATCCTACTGGTCATTTTCTGCTTAATACTGCTAGACATTCTGCTCAAACCCCATCATGTTGTGGCTCTATATCTGTATTTGTATTTGATTTGCTGTCCTTCCCCTTATAGTTATATGGTAGATGTTCCTAAAGCGCTCGCAAAAAATTGAGAACATTTCTTGCGAAAGCGGGAAAACTCCTCGCAAAAAATTGAGAACATTTCTGGCGAAAGCGGGAAACTCCAAGAAAGATTCCTTTTCAAAGGAAATCGAATATGAAACCTTAAAAAACTCGAGTAATACAACTAGCGGAAGAGAGAAAAAAACCGAGCAAAATTATTTATATATATCTCAAAAGAAATTGAATAAGAAAACTTAAAAATATTGAATAATATAATTATTTCCCCACCCGCTCTACAATCATGTATAAGGTTGATGTGTGATCAATTGTAAGGTTGGTTAGTGTCTAATTAATTGTATGGTAAGATGTGTGATCAATTGTAGAGTAGGGTAGGTAGTGTCTCATTAATTGTAATCAATATATTTAAGAATATTTAAAAAAAGAAAAGAATGGTAAATAAATAAAATATTTTTTCATACTTACTCTAAAGGTATGGTAAATATATATATATATTAGAGGTATGGTAAATAAAGAAAATTTTCTTTTATTTTTATTCCATAAATTTTTTTATATTTAAAAAAAAGAACTCAAAAATGAGGTTTTATTTAGATGAAGTCTATGGGTTTAATACCGTGGGATAAATTAATATTAATACCATAGGTTAAATACCATATTTATAAAAGAGATATGGTAAATAAATAAATTTAAAAGTAGTGATGTGGCTAAGGGCTGGGGCTAACCGCCCGCCCCTGCCGCGCTAACTCTCAAATCTTTAGTCGGTGGTTATGCGCTGAAACCGTGACCTAGGGCCAAGCGTCAAACTCTACCCTTTTCGAATTAACCCTTTATGTGTCCACCTGTGGTTACATGCCGCGCCATGGGACTGGGCTAGGGCCTACGTCCCTTCCCCCCTCCACCAAACGCATGTCTGGTATGTGCTTAGTCCTATAGCTTGCAAATATGAATAGGAGTTGGGGTTGGTCCACTCTCCTTTGCTCCATCCACCTCCACGACAAGTCATATAGGTGCGATACGACCAGGGGTTAGGGCTCACCATTCGACCCCTCCTCCCAATGCACCCATACATGTGATTCAAATATAAGTGACAGACAATATGGTTGAGAACCACTTGTAGGTGAGATGGTAAGGCTTTGGAGTTTTTTGTGGCAGGTCATCAGTTTGATTCCCACTAAGGCCTTCCGACCCTTAATAATGTTTTAGCCAATGTGGAGGCGCTAGGTGGCGGCCTCTAGTTGGGCCACGTGGTAGCTTCCCATTGGGAGAACAAAATACACTGCGACCAATAAAATTGGGCCAACTCGCACTTTATTATCAAAATTGCAATTTTTCATTTCCAGAGTGACACAATTAAAAATTACTAACGTAAATAACTAATTCATATACTTGTTGTACTTATTATATTGTCATATTTTTATTCTTGGACTATATTAGTCATTTACGTTAATCATTATTAATTTTTTCACTTATTATCTAGTCATATATTTTAGTCCTAGACTAAATTAGTCATTTTAGTTAGTCGTTTTTAGTTTGGTCACTTATTATCTAGTCATATATTTTATCCCTAAACTAAATTAGTCATTTAAGTTAGTCATTTTTAGTTCGGTCACTTAAAATTGCTCAAATTTAGTAGTAATTCACATGAAATAATTATGGTGACTAACTTTTTTAGTCACCTAGTCACTAATTATTGTGTTATTGCCTATGTTCCCAATTCTGTAGTCAAAGATATTCTTACACAGGATGGACTAGATGGTAGGAGAAGAAACTGGATTGTCACTATCCTTGAGAATGATATCGAAATCAAACCATTCATTTACAACAGACAAGGGAGGAAGTATATGAAAAATATCGAGTAATTCATGATAATATCAAAAACATTTTTGATAAAAGGAGTAAGGAGGATGGTTTTTACATACGAGATAAAGTGTTAAAGTGGGATTCCAAGAGAGAGGAAAAGGGAAAACATGGAAAATTTGATTTTTTATGGAAGGGACCTTATGAAATTTATGGGTACAAGGGTAATAATGCATTTTTCATCCGAAATTTGGATGGAACAGACCTTCCAGATGGACCAATGAATGGTAGGATGCTTAAACACTACTATTCTTCTGAGTTAACTAACAGCTAGTTCCAGATTGATTCCTTTTTTACATGATTGTAAATATTCATTGCAAGTGAGTAGATTTGATTGGATGTTTTCTTTTCAAAAGTTGAAGCCTGGAGTGAAGGCCCTAAGCTCTGAAAAGTAAAATATCATAAGCAAGAGTTGTTGCAGAAATCAGAGGACATTTACAGGATTATCAAGGTTAAATATTCAAGGCTACTAATCTTAGAGTTCTTGACATTTCACCAAGAAATGCCATCCCCATGTGAAGCCGATGTTAGGGACCTATAAATATAGGATTCATACTTCTGAATTGACTAATGATAGTCTTGTAAATATGTACATACTTTTCCTTCTGTAAGTTGTATTCCCATATTTTGTAAAAAATAAAAATAAAAAAATAGAAAAAACAAAAAGAGGGCAAAAATTCCTAAAAGAAAGATCAAAGGACTTAGAAAAAATAATATACCCCAAAGAAAGATGAATAAAACATGAAAGTGTGCAAGTCTAAATGCCACTACTTTTTAGTTTTTGCAGTTGATTATGGCAGTGTCAATAAATGCCATAATCCATGATGAGTTGAACTGTTCAATCTTGACTTATCATGTTTCAATTTACTTGTTTTAGATAGAGAATAAAGAGTTATCAGACAGTTTAATCCTGACAATTCAGTAGATAGGTATAGAGTAAAAAGGAACCCAAAAATTTAATCTAGGTATTTGGATGAAATAAGGTAGAATTAGATAGTTTTTACTGCTTTCAAAAGAATAAAATGTTCAAGGTTGCCAGCTCAAATGCACCTGCACAAATGGAAGAAACAATGTTAGATTAAAGATTGGGTAGGAAGAAGAAGGTGGGAAAATCATTGTAAATATCTTTCACCAGGCTACAATAACTAATTTCCCCTTCCCTATAGCTATTTTACATTATAAAATTTCAGTCAAAGAGGCTTAGAGCATTTCTCTGACTTCTGTTGGGACCGGACCCAAGGCTCAATGACTGGCTAGTTGAAAATGTTAAATTTCTATGTTAATCCCAAAATTTACATCATCTTCCATTCACGCATTCTTCACCATGTAATTTCATAAGTAAAGACTTCATTTTTACTTAATGATATATAAAACCCTCATTTGATTAACTGCCCACATCTCATAAAGCATAAAACCCTCAAAAGTACATTATATTCTAAGTAAAAATGATTAAGTTATGATAATGAAGCTTTGATTTAATTTTCACTTTTATTAGTTATATTTATGTATTTTGAGTATTCACTTTCCCCTTTGTCATATTAACTCTAACTTATCTATTAATTCCCTATAAAAATTCTTGTCATATTAATCTAATTCCCTTTTACTAAATATCCTTAAAAAACCCACTATTATGAACTTTAGCCAAAGTCTATTATCCCACATGTTTAAATAAAACGCCCACAAATAAACTCTGTTTGGCATAAAACTATCTATATTCAAATATCCCACTCTCCTATAGTTTTAGACCATTCAAAAAAGTCTAATAACTATATAATAAAACTAAAAAATATATGAAAAAGCGCGTATTATTTACATATCTTATGTATTTAAACTAATGCGAAAACATTGCTTACCCATCACCCCATTAAACCTTTGTACAAAACATTACTATCCCGCACAGCTTAACCATGGTAATATCAGGTTAAAGCTAATGTTCATTTCTTATATAAACATTGGTTTTTCCCATTTATTTACCTAGCCTCATGCTATACATAAGCTAACCCTGGTTTATAGCCTGCCCCACGTACCATTTACCATATATACAAACCCACTTTATATATATTAAGTTGCCCGATAAAACCCCTTTGGACTATACATATGTATATGCCTATTAAACCATTACCCCCGTGCATATAAACCTTTCCATACATAAATAAAACTTTGGTTATAATCACATATTACATAAAGGTTTTGTTATCTATCACCGCGCCATTGCATATGAAGCCGCCCGGTCCCACCCACCTTTCGCCGCACCTTTCCAAAACATCCTAACCATTCACTCAAACAAAGCAGATCCAATGGAGCGCATTTAGTTTCACGCTCTGAAACTGATCGTGCGATGTTTTATAAAAGTTGCGCGATAAAAGCTGTTTCACAAAACCACCCTATGCTACATGTCAGATTATTATTTGATCGCGTTCCAAATGCTTTAAACCGCTTACCATCCCAAATGAACGTGAAAACCACTAGCTTTTTTTGCATTCAAAGTGAAATTACCTCCCGCCATTGATTAAAACTTGTAATAAATGATATATACGATGGTAAATATTAAAGGTTTAAACCTTAATATTTCATTGTTTTATGTATTATTTGCCTCCCGACTGGTTAAACTTCCACCCAACTGTGTTAAAAGATCTTGAGCCTCCATTTAAACCATTTCTTGCCCTGAAGCTGAAATTGCCCACAGTTCTTTATATTTTGAAGCCGGCTGAAGCCATCCTATGCGCAAAAGTCTAAATTCAAGCCGAAGCTACTAGAAAGCCCTTTTCAACCACCAAATACCTGCAAAAGAGGTATTTCTCAGTATTTTAACCTGCAAAAAACTTTTAAATCTAAACATGTAAGCTAAGGAGACTAAATTAAAGATAATTAACAGTTTAAAACTGCCTGAAAACAAACCAAACCCTGGCAAAAATTTTCCAGGAAGCCTGAAGTCTGTTGTGAAGCCCTTTAAAGCCAAATTCCTTGATTTGCAGCATATTTTAACTCTTGAAGATCAATTCCAAACGCAGAAGAAGTTCAAAGTCTTACAGATTGATTAAAAGACCTTTTCCCCATGATTTTACCATTCATGAAACCTTGTTTCCTGTCTTAAACCAATTCAATCCCTGATAAGCCCAGTTCGAGCAATAAACTCCTTTGAAGATAATTTTCCCCCAACAAATTTCTCATTTTCTCTCTATTTGTGAAAATCAACTACAACAAACAGTTTAATCTTGCTTAGTTATCCCCAAAAATGACAAAGAAGCAAGTTACACCCAAGTC
Source organism: Pinus albicaulis (assembly GCA_034641835.2). Lineage (NCBI taxonomy): Eukaryota > Viridiplantae > Streptophyta > Pinopsida > Pinales > Pinaceae > Pinus > Pinus albicaulis. Next base: position 96,004,883 of record CM076569.1, on the reverse strand, counting down.
TGGAGGTTCCAAAGTCTCAAAGCCTGCAACAACCAAGCTTCCCAAGCCTGAATCATCAAAAATCAACAAGCCAACTCTTGCTTTAATAGTTGATTCAACTGAAGTTTTTAGACCCCTTCAACCTCCAATCTCATCTGAAGAAAACATTCCTCTAACTAATATAGATTACAAGATTGCTGATACAGTGGTAGAATCCAATCTGCTCGAGATTCATATCTGGTATTATGATAAATTTCTGAATAAAAATCAAGATGACATACTTATTTGGGAATCCAATTTTCCTAAGTATGTAGTTCCTGTTACTCATCCAACCCAGGACTTAGTTAGATTATGTCAAATGTATTATGTTCCTGATCAGAGAGCCATAGTAAACAAAGATAGAGAAATTTTGTTTTGCATCACAGTAGAATCCATAGATGAAATGTTTCAGTTGAAGTTTGATCCTGGAGTAGTTCCCTTGTCAATTGAAGAGTTAACCCAATTATACTTAGAGTTGGAGTTCCCTAAAAAGTTTTCAGTCTTTCAGAATTTCATGCCTGAATATGTAGAAATCCCTAAGGTTAATCCTCCTTATTCCACTTCTGATTTTCCTGAAGCTTCTAGACAAGTGATTTCAATGATATCCTTCATTCTAGGATATTTTAATGATGAATTTACTGATGCATCTATACTTGGTTTCCTTTCTACATTATCCCTGGGGCAGCGTCCTGCCATGATCTTTGATTTTGCTAGATTCATTGTTGATAGCATACATTACCAATTGACCAAATTACCCAATGAAAGAGTTTTCAGATATTCATCTTATCTATTCCATTTGTTTCTATTTTTCCAAGCTGAGCATTTTTCCATTGCTTTAAAAAAGATGGATGTAGAGGGCCAGCCTCTATCAGTGATATTTTGGACATCTTTGCTCAGAAAGGAAGGAAATGAATTCAGTTATAAACAGTTTTCAGACTTATTCATCAGGACTTGCATGAATTTGATTTACAAGTTTGAACATCCCATAGTGAGTGAAGAAATGAAGAGAATATTATAGCTATAGGAACAATGCAAAGTAGGAGACAGGTACTTATATCAGAGACACACAGAATTAAAAATCTTTGGAAAAAATTTGTCCCCATATAAGTTACCTAAATTTTTAACCATCGGGGTTTTTGCATTCGAATATTTAAGACAAGTTTTAAATGCAAATGCTATAAACTTCATGGCATCAAAGAAAAATACTCAGTTTAAGTTAAAAAGCCAGATTGGCCCTTTCATAGTAAACAACAGGGAAGCTGAAAAAGAAGTATCCATACAATTATCATAGTATCAGTTTCAAGAGAGTTTTCAATGGAATTATGATCCCCAGGTTTACCTTGGTACTATAAGGGTAAAATGCAAGCTTCAACCTTTTATACATGACTCAAAACCACATATTGAGAAGTTTGCAAATCAAATGGAATGGCTGGAAAATACATTGATAGATCCTACTTTTGATACAGAAATGATGAAAAGGACAGATAATTCACAGACTATAATAGTCACCAAGTAGTCAGAATGTTCAAACAAAAGGACCAGGAATGAAGAAGGCTATTCAACAGAGACCATTGCAGAAAACAAATTCAAGATTATTTACAACAAAAGGGCAAAAATGACTGCTGCTGAGAAAGAAAAAATAATGGAAATAGATGATACCAATGATCAGGGAATGAATGATGATCAGTCAGCAAATCAAGAGGCTACAGTGATTGTTGATGAAGTTTTGACAGAAATTGGAAAAGAATAGATTGCAGCAAATAAGAAGGGCAAGCAAATAATTAAAAAATAGGTTGATATTGAAATTACCTTTTCCTCCAAAGCAGCAGATTCAGATATCAAACAAAGTTACAAACAAATAAAGGAGAAAAATGAGGAGATCAAAAGAGAAATTTACTCACAATTCCTAGAAGAAAAGCCAGGTAACAATGACAGATTGTTAACAACATTTGATTATTCTACAAATAAAATGATCATGTCCTACCTCCAGCCAAAGGTTGCAGATCCAAAGACAGTTTCAGACTACAACAAAATAGACTTTGAAGTTGATTCAGAGAATATCCATGAGCTTGATCAAATTGAACTTCATAGACATACCTCTGAAATGTTATATTCAAAAATAGTGGATAAAACAAGGAGTACTATTCAATTGCAAAACACCATTTTTAATATGCAGGACCAGATGAGGCTAGACAAAGCCTCCTTACAGGTCAAATAAATAAGGATTAAGTCCGTCAGATAGGATTAGATCCATCAAACATACAGGTTGCTCAGAGCTTGATAAAGCAAAATAATGATAATATCACTACCTTGAGGAAACAACTAAAACTTCCTCAACATGAACATCCTCAAGCAAAGGAAATCCTCCAAGAACAAACTGAAAAATCTGAAATGGCCAATCTAATACTAAAACTGACTGCCCAAGTCAAAGAGATGGAAGATCAGATGGACATCCTTATAAAAGAAAAAGAAGCAGTAAAAGAGGTTGATGTGAAATCTACTCCAACTATTATTCCTATAGTTGGCACCGCTGTCCCTTTCACATTGGCAGAGCATTTAGGCCCAAAAGTGCCACTGGAAACTGCAATGTCAGTGCAATCGATAGACACTTCTGCCACAGGATCATTCACAACACAGGGACATCAAACAGGTGAAGCAGCTGACATAGTAAAGGCCATGGAGGAGATGTTCCTAAAGAATAATGAGATAATCAATTTGAAAAAAACCATTCAAACTCTTGAAACATCAAATATAAATGCATTGATTATCTCTAAGGGACATGAACAAAGAGCAAAAAGACTTGAAGAACAAGTAAATATCTTGCAGCAGCAAGTAAATCTCAGTGAACAGGTGACCTTCATCAAGAACTATCTTTGGACAAACATAATTCAAGGCATACATCTACAATGGCCTTCAATTCAAATCATATATGATTAAAGAGATCTACTTAAGGCAGCACAGGTGGAAATTCATAAAACAAAAGAAGAACTGGCTAACAAACCATTTCAAGCTTTGAATCTTATTACATTTTTAAACAACAAAAACAGAGAGGAGCTTGAAGAATTGAAAATCCAAGACAGGACTGAAACAATTCTGCAAATCAAAAAGGTCCTAAATAAAAGGAATATAATGAACAATTTGAGGAAAATTGCAAGGCCATGGAGTTGTCAATAACAAAGTTTTTAGCACAATACACGATATTGAGAAAAGCAGGCCTCCAAGACATTCATGGCTTTAATGAAAAACTAATGGTTCAAACAAATTATGACAAGAATATCAAAGCCCATGCCAAAGAACAAATAAATAAGCCTTTGCCACAAGGTTCCCCAACTGGCAAAGTTGTCTTGGAGTACTTTGAAAACTTATTTTTTCTATAGAATGAAATTAAACATATTTTCATTATCAAACCAAATTTCTCAAAGTACACTGATGTTGATGAAAGTTACCAAAAGTTGAAAAGTATGAAAATACCAAGTGATCAGATTTGTTATAACAACATTGGAGAAGAACAACAGAAAATATAAGTAAAGCAGTGAAGATTGAGAAGAAAAACAACTAATTTGATTATAAACTTTTTACTGCTGACAATCTCTTTTACAGCAGTAAAAAGTAAAAGGGAAACTCAAATATGACAATCAAGTGATATAAACAGAAAATTGATTGTTTTTACCACAGTGAAAATTTCCTTTTATAGCTGTTAAAAGGTAAATGTTCCAGTTGAAAGTGTATTAGATTGATCAGCAGAGTCAAAGAGTATCCGAGAAGAAATCAATCATAAATTTGTACTATTATGATTTTCTCTATCTTACAGTACTAAAAGTAATAAGGAAGCAGCATGAGAGAGTATCAAGAGGAAAAACTGTGTTAAAGGATGAAAAGTGAAAGAGTATCAGTCAAGCAATCCATAAACAAATATCTTCCAAATATGCCAGCGAGCATGCAAACCTAGTCAAAAAAATGTTTTGATTAGATGATGTTAGTTCTATTTTTTCTAAATAAAATGACAACTTGCTAAGTTGTTAAGCAGCTGTCTCTCTTAGTGTGTTAAGATATTTTATTTTCCTAGAGTTATTCCTAGATGTCTCTAGGATATTTTGTAATAAACATTTGTATAAATACTTCAGTTTATGAAGTGTTTAGTGTGGAATAAAGTTGTTGAGATTATTATAGAATTTTTTGCTAGTACTGTGGAGGCTCATGTGTTGATTTCATAGCAGCATTTTGAACAACAGCCATCTGGACTTCATAACTCAGGATTCATGCAATAAGCTAATGAGTAAACTGATTTCTTATTGTCATTGTTTCCTCTTCTGGAATTTCATTCAATTTCATATATGTTGTTCAATCTAAATGGTTAATTAGGAATATTATTTCAGGATAAGTGTAAAAAACTATCTGTCTTAACTACTTGATCATTTCAATGTTTTCTGCTGATTTCTGGACTTAGGAATCCTTAATTTCTCCTACTTCCATTTGACCCCTGCCTTCTCCCTCTTTTTCCAGATCAAATGATCCTTCATTGCCCTTTATCCCGAAAGAAAGCCATCTCATCCAATCAAACTATTCAAATATATGAGGGTTATCTACCTTGCCCTGAATACATTAACATCCTTTTGGCCTTGCCTTCCAGTTTTGCTTGCTACATCTTGACTCCATAGCCCAATGGACTAGTAGATCCCTCTCTAATTCGTCTTCAAGTAATCTTATTTCCCACCAAACTTTCCAAACAAAAAACCAAGTATCCAATCATACCTAGCCTAAAATATTGAACAAAAACAAAGTTAAATCATAAAGAGAGAGCCCTCTCTGAAATTTAGAAAGGCTAGATCCTAGATTTCCAAAGTAGGTTTGTGGTTACCCCTAGTTTTCTTTAACTATAAATCCAAATCCCACGACCTAAGAAATTACTAGGGTGATAACAAACAACAAGAAGTTTCAACATTGTTATTTGAGCACTAAGTTGCAACAACAATCAATAGTGAGTAGTAGTCCATGCATTCTACTACTATTTGAAGATACGTGCACAACTATACTTCTTGAAGGTACCTATACAACTCTACCTATTAATTATCACCCGTTATAGAAAGATAACAAATTTAGCATTAAAATGATATATTAAGAAGATAATTGTATCTTAACCAAAATGCATCTTCATGGGAAGAAAGGATGTTGTGATGATATGAAAATGGAAAAAAAAATGTGCAAAAAAGTCTTAGGTGGGTGCTAAAAAGATGGCATATTTGGCACTTGTCACTTCCTTTGATGATTATCATCCAATTTCCCATTGCAATGTGATGTACAAATTGGTCTCAATGGTTATCTCTCTTAGCTAAAGTCAATTTTAAGTGAAATTATTTTAAAGGAATAATTTGATTTTCTTCATCATTATCAAATTCATGATGTTGTTGCTATTACCGAGGGGTCTCTCCATTCTATAAATATCACCAAGAATTTAGATTTTTAGGTGGTCCACAAAATAAACCTTGTTAAGGCTAAAGAAAGAGTTAGTTTTTCTTGCCCTTGATTCTTATCTAGATGAGAATGAGCATTTGCACACTTCACTTGAGCATGCTTTGTATGCAATGGGTAGTATTTGTAATTCTTATAAATGACTCTCCTTCAGGTTTTCACAATTTTCACATGGTATTTATCAATGTTTTTAGTTATTTCCGTTTGTTTGTTGGTGGAAAAAGGTTCGAGTTATCTTATGTCAAATGCAAGAGCCAAGGGGAATATTAGGGGTGTAAAAGCCTCTTCATATAAACATATATCCTGTTTCTTATTTGTTGATGATGATTTAATGTTTAGTGTTATGTATCTTCAATAAATTCATGGCCTTAGTAAGATATCAAACCTATATGAATAAGTGATGAGTATGGAAATAAATGTTTCAAAGTCTTACTTATTATCATGCAATTTGTCGAAGGATATTTCACCCCAACTGGTAGATCTATTATTTTTTCCTAAAATAATCCTTGATGACAAATTAAAATATTTTTAATTCTTTCTCAAACCAAACTCATACACATTTGCAAACTAGTTATGGCTTTTTAATAAGGTGGAAGCTTGTATCTCTTTATAAGTGAACACTTTGTTATTGCACATAAGACACCTTGTTTTTCTTAAACATATCCTGGAAAACATTCTCGTTCTTTGGACATCTATTGTAAATGTTCACAAATTCATTTTAACCAAAATTATAAAGACGAGCTTCAAATTTCTTTGGTCTAAGCATAAATAATTTGAAGGCATCCCTTTATTAAAGTGGTCTATAATTTCCATGCAAAAGAAGCTAGGAGGTTGAGCCCTCAAAAATATGTATTAGTTAAAACTCCCAATTGTTAGCAACAAAATGTTTATGGAAACTAACCCACAAATTTTCACTATAGAGAAAAGTAATGTCTTATAAATATATAAACACTCTCTCTATAGATGAATCATATTGAGCTCCTTGTTAGTCCTGAAAAATGGATATATAGTATGGAAGGCCCTTGTTTCCACTTTTCCTCTCATTGGTCCTTGGACAATTTGGAAATTGGGGAATGGTAAAAAACTAAGAATTGAAGAAAATCCATGGTTTAAAGTAGGTCCACTACCTTTTTGATAACTTTATTCGATCTCTCCATGGAGCAAGTATCTATTATTTCACTGATGCAAAATCCCAATACCCTTGGGATTTGGCGAAGAAGATGACAAACACAAGCATGGTAAACACACAAGACATGAAAGATAAACGTGAGATGCTCTATTACTCACAATGATACATATTTATCATACAATGGAGTGACCCCTGGATTCCATAACCTAAGGTCTCTTGGACTCCCTAAGTCTCTTGAGCTTCCACACTAACCCTAAAAGGATTAGGTGTCCAACATTCCCCCCTTAATCCGAAGGGGTATGTGTGACTCAAAGAAGAGAGTTGTAATACAAAATGGCAACACCACGTTGAATGTGCTCTCTGAAATGTTGGCATAAGGAGGTGTTTTAAGGATGACCACCAACACTAGAATGCTTAGTGCAGTTCCTGAAACTCTTCCAAACCTGGAAATAAGTTGAGATCTTCTGCTAGAAGAATTGATCCTAATGTTTTGAAGAGGGAGACCTTCAACCTGAAAGAAGGGAGGTCTACAACCTGTGATGGTTTAAGAATGACCAACAATTGTGGAATGCTTGATGCATTTCCTCGAACTCTTCCAAAACTAGAAAGAAGCTGAAGTCTTCTGCTAGAGGAAGTGTCCCCAATTATTTGAAGAGAGAGAAGCTCAACCTCGCATAGATGGTTTAAAGCTAACCACCAACCAAAGGCATGCTCATGGGCATTTGTCTCTAGCTACAACTTTGAATTTGGAATGACAGAAGGTTGTGGCTCAAGCTCACTTGAACTTCTATGTCTCTAGATACAACTCTGAATTTGGAATGACAAGTTGTGGCTCAGGCTCGCTTGATGTGGCTTTGAAGCTTGTAGATGACCATCATTTCCCCCCCTGTGAAATACAAGGTGAGATGATGGTGAAAAATCAATTGCAAGACATTATAATATTATAGAAGAAATTCTAACATATGACTGAAATACCTTCTTGGCTGTTGTTGCATATTGCCATGAAGAAATCCATCCAAGATGAATATTTATTCTTGTGGGAGGCTTGTTTCTAAAGCATCTATGTGAAGAATGAGTGTGATGACAACAGTGCTTGCATGGGTCAAGATCAAAACAGTGATCTTTCATATGGCCAACTTGATCACAGTGTTGGCATTTTACAATTTGTTGTTGATTCTGTGGAAGAGGAGCAGGATCTGGAACAATTGAAGCGGAACTATCATAAATAAATCCAAGACTTTGACACTGGATGGGCTTGAAATAGTCTGGAATATGAAATGACACCTCCTTGTCATATCCAAGACCAATTTTGTGCTTGTTATGGAAAATTTCTTCCCAAGGTTTGATGATGGGCTTGGAAGGTGAAACCCGAGCTTTTGCATCTGCATGCAAATTTTCTCTTAAAATAGGAACATGATGGGAGTCAACCTCAATGTTACTGATTTAACCACTTTCTCGTTGTCTATGGGTGTCATGATTATTATGTTGTTGTAACTCATCTTGTTGATGCTGAAAGTCACGCTGCAAAAAATCTATATTTTCTTGTGCATTATGTAGATAGCTCTGGATGTCAAAGAGAGTGTCTTTGCTTATGTTTACCATCGCATCAATAGTGGAATGTATTAAAGTGTTCAACAAATCTATTGCATCATCAATCCTAGCCCATTGTTTTTTACTAAAAAAATACAAACTCTCCTTAAGAAAAAGCTTCCCATAATAGAGTTAATATAGAAGCAAATAAGGTAAAACTAAAATATTTGCATCCAAGCAAGACAAAAGAAATGTATAACAATGGAACCAAGCCCTCTTGATAGACCAATGTCCTTCACACAATATGCGATCTTCAAAAAAATTGTATACCATGTTCAACGCAGCGCATCGTTCAGTTTAAATCCCAACGGTCATTGTTTGCAACACTAAAACTAACAGTAAGTGATCAACACATACCAATAAAAAAAATAATCAAATGCATACCACCCAAAGCAATGGCCAATCAAACCTAGCAATGATGAATCTGACCAGCATTCAGACCAATGGTCTAACCACCACTGCGTTAACGTATTTATTAAGATGTCTTAACAATAGATAATTAACGCACAAAAACTTCAATTCAACGTTACAGGTATGAGAGTTCACCAAATCACAGAGCTTTAGAGAGAATATATACAATCGATTGTCATCACTTGAGCCTAACTAGTAGAACGGGGTCACGAGTTTGTCTACTGGAAAGTTAGATTTTCCTTCAAAATTCACAGTTGCATCCCTCCACAAGCTCAAGTCACAAAAAAATGTACACATGTAGCTAATTATCTGCAATGTTTGTTATCACTTGGAGGAAAACACTAGTGGGAAATTTGTTGCTTGTACACCAACATCGTGTTAGATGCCAGGGATATTATTGATGCCCTATGATTGATCCTCAACAGGTGCTAGCTCTTGGAAGGACAGGGTAATTATTTTTTGGTTGAAAACAATGACTTTCTGAACATCCTAGACAAAACCGACTTAGAAATTATGCAGTGCCGGGAGAGAGGAATGATACACAGAAGAATATTCCTTAACCCTTCAACAAACTATTTCTTATTCTTCATTTTCTTAAGAAACAAACTAATGTTAATTTGGCATTTGACACACAAACAACCTTGAGCGCATTCATATTTCAGTGCATGCTTCAACGCATTCACAATTCAACGCACTTCATCCGGAGAGAATTGAAGAGACAATGGGCTATTACCTTGGACATGGTCATCTGGAATTGTTATATAAAACATTTAACATGTACCAATGCTAAATTATCCCAAGGTTGAAGAACTGAGATGTCTCGCAGAAACACTGTAAAATTATTAGAGCACAAATATAGATCTAGTTGAAGAATAATTCCACAAACTTGCCAAGTTAAAAAAAGAAAAACAATTAGAATTGAGAATGAAATTGATTCATCAATATTAGTTTGAGAATCAATATATAAAGCAATTAAGTTAAGCTTAGTTGTACATGCAATAACTATGGATAGTTAAAGCTAACTGAAGCTAAGTGTGCTTAATGTTCTGCTAATGTGCACATGCACCACATGCAAGCAGTAAGTTAACTAAGCGAAGTGCACATCACATGCAATATCTAGAGTGGAACTAAAGCTAATCTAGGTGCATGTACACCAACAACCCCCCTTAAGCATAACTTAGGTGAGTGTGATGCAAAATGAATGAGTCTCGACAACACGGTCATTTTAGGTACCCATATACAATGCATAAAAAAGAGGAAAGAGGGAAAACCTAGTGGGAAGAAAAACCCCCCCTCAAAATATAATTGAAAAGTAGAGAAAATACAATTGTTAGGTAGTCGTGTCCTTCACCCCGAGACGATCTCACAAAAATCGAAACTTCTGCTCAGTAAAAGTCTTGGTGAACTCGAAAAGCACTGAAAACCGATGATCCCATCATGGATCTGGAGGAATAAGCTTCATTTTTGGAAGTACAGGGATCAACTCCCATTTTTGGATGAGGCTCTGAATTTCCTTATACATGGTTGCATGCCAATATGGATTCCCTGCAACTTCGTCATGCATTTAACGATCAAATTCATGTACCCTATATGCATGCATGAGAATGATTGTCTCTAGGGATGCATGCATGTGCATGTGTGGCCTTCGATATGCCTTTGTGGATGCATACATGGTGCTATAAATTCATCCTTAGATGCATGCATGGGCATGCATGGCTCTGCGACTGAGAGTGAATGTGGGGCATCATTAAATTGAGACCGTGTCAAATCTGCGTCAATAGTAGAGGAATCAAAGCCCTCTTCTATGATTTGAAAGTAGTGTCTTCATTATTAGCAAAGGAATATATTTCCTGATGTGCAATGTCTTCACTATTGGATAAGATAAAATTATCATCTGTGACAAGTCCATTAACAATAGAAGAAGCAAAATCTTCTTGTTCAACGCTGTCTTGAGAATATTTCGATCTCTTTGCCTCCAAATGGTGTTCTTCTAGATCATTTTAATCACCATATAACCCTTTCAATGTAGTCCAGATTTCATGTGGTGATTCAATATTTACGATCTCATAAAGAATATCATGAGACACAGATAGACACAATCTTCCATAAGCCATGTCAGATCTGTTAATCCAATCTGACTTCTCATCCTTTGAGATTGGTTTTGTCTCAATTCCCATGACTATTTGGTACAAACCTTTGCTCCTAAGATGAAGCAAAATCATTGGCTTCCATTCATGGTAATTCTATGGAGTCAGAATCATTGAAGATGAGAACTCTATTGCGGAAAATTCTCTAATATTTGGATCTGTAAATTAAATCTTCAAACAATTTCCAATTCTATGCTCTTCAAACCTGCAAAAAAGTTGTTCATGCAACTTCTCCAAACCCTTGTAACTTCGATACCATGTAAAATTATTAGAGCACAAATATGGATCTAGCTGAAGAATAATTGCACAAACTTGCTAAGTTGAAAAAAAGAGAAAAAATTAAAATTGAGAATGAAATTGATTCAACAATATTAAGTTGAGAATCAATATATAAAGCAATTAAGTTAAGTTTAATTGTACATGAAATAACTATGGATAGTTAAAGTTAACTAAAGCTAAGTGTGCTTTATGTTCTTCTAATGTCCACATGCACCACATGCAAGCAATGAATTAACTAACTAAGCCAAATGCACATCACGTACAATATCTTGAGTTGAACTAAAGCTAATCTAGGTGCATGTACACCAACAAATACGCTAACACTCACCAAAAAAATGAGGGCTTTTATTTTGTCTTCGAATTCTTAGCCACTGTCAACCCATACACTGGGGATATTATTTTATCCTATTATGTAATGTTCAGCGTCAACTAAAGGAGATGGGCAAGTAAGGAATATGGTGGAACTGAAGAATCACAGATGAATACGATGTAGTTCACACACAAGGTGAAATAAGATGGAGGTCTCAAGCACTGCAGCAGCAGAGGAGCAAGGACTCCTGGGAGATCGAAGGAAAACCATGAGAACAAGAGCAACAACGCCAACACGGAGCCAGGTCTAGACTTTCAGAGTGATATGAACGAGTATGGTGTCGATATTGCATCGAAATGAGAGGGAGCCACGGTGCATAGGCCCACTGTGAGGGGACGCTGAGGGAGAGAGCCCAACAGTGTTGGAAGATGATGATGTTATTTTAGATAAGTCAAGTATGGGCTACAATAAGGAATCAAATGAATGAGGGAAAGCGCAGAGGTAATCGACTGAATGAGAGAGAGCACAGAAGGAATTTGGCAGATATGTCAAATTAAATAGTGAAATGCTCACCGCAAGAATTTGGCAAATATGACAGACTACAAAAATGGTAGAAGTACAGAGAATATGGCAGAAAGGGAGTTACATAACCATGGACTAAAAATGGCGCTGACAGAATATGAAAATGTCAGGGCCTATTCTGCGCTCTGATACCATGAAAAACACAAGCATGGTAAACACTCAGACATGAAAGATAAACGTGAGATGCTCTATTACTCACAATGATACATACTTATCATACAATGAAGTGGCCCATGGATTCCATATCCCAAGGTCTCTTGGACTCTCCAAGTCTCTTGAGCTTCCACACTAACCTTAGGAAGATTAGGTGTCCATCAGAGGAGATGGAAATTTGAATCAAATCTTGGTCTTACAAGTCCCAAGGGTGTCTTACAACAAAACTTTGTAGGAAATCTATGCTCCAACTTTATTCAAGGGCTAGAAGAGCAAGATGGCTCACTTTGTTTGTCTAAAATTTCTGAATTAAATAATTTTATGAGAAAGTTCAGTTATAATGTTTTGATAAAACTTCAATTTTTTGTAGAGAAAATATAATGTTGGAATAATTTCTGGGAAATTTAGCAAACATATAAATGTAAAATAATCATTTGGCTTGAACTTAATAATGAGCTTCTTACCAAGGACGATGGTGTTAAGAGATGATGGTTAGGCCAAATATATGTATATCCTTTGTCAATTGATATAGCGTCCATTTCTTATTTATTCTCTTCTGTTCATTATGCGACTTGTGTGGGAGTCAATGGAACGATCGTTTTCTACAAAAGTAGGCTCAAACAAATCTTCTCTAGAGGAATGTATGCAACGCTCGCAACATGATGGTGAAATTCAATAATATGACTCATTTCCAAGTTTCATGGTTTATTTTATGTGGTGGGACTAGAACACTAGAGTTTTCGAGGGATGCAAGTCATTGTGGCAATGTCAATAGTTTTGATTACTAATCTAACTAAAGAAAACTATATATACCCGCACAAAAAGAAGCAAATTGTTCTTGAAATTATTGTTATTGATTTTGATATCACTTGGAGTTATTTGATGGCACAAGCCAAGATGAACCATCCAAGTGTTGGGTTGGAGTGGTTCTATTCTTGAATCAAAATCATTATTTCACATTCATTATGGATTAAACAAAGGTTCCAACACTAATACAAAATTCTGAATGGTCTCTCTTTCAATTCCCTATTAAAAAAGACATAATAAAGATCCAAATGATGGGCTCCTCGAAACAATTATAAACTAGGCTATAAACATATTGTGGTTGGAAATGTAAACCTTGGCCTATTGCTTTCAAACATTCTTTCCTTTTTACAATCTATTCAATGGTATTTCTTTAAACATATATATAAATAATTGAAGCAAAACAATGATGTGCTTCTAAAGGCCACACTCTTGTTCATAGGATATTTTTCCCTCTATATGAATTCTTCAAGGGGCCAAAGATACGGATTTCCACCTTTATATGTATTTTAGTTGATAACAATCACGCATAGTCTTTAATGGAGTTCCACTTTTAATGTCTTTTATATGGTGACAATCATGCTAATCCTAAAGATCACCAATCTCTATATTTTTGTTGTATGTTAGATCATTTATTAAAATCATGTTTTGGTAGAGTCGTTTTCAACTATAAAACCCAATATAACAACATACGTAATGAATAATAGAATTATAATATTTTTTTACTAAAAATAAATTATTTTTTCATTAGACAAAACCTTTTTTTAATGTCATAAATATCATAATAAAAATCACATTCAATTCTTGTGAAAATGTCATTTAAAATCAAATTTCCCCTAAATTGTATGTTGGTGGATATATATTCATAGGCTTTTCACACCTCATGAAAATGTTTTTTGAAATCAAAATTAGCTACACATTCTTTGTATTAGAGGGTATATAATCATGTAAAGGCTTTCACATCTCATGAAAATGTTATGTAAAATCAAGATTACCTATAGTTTTTTTCTAAGAAGCTGTGTATAATTATATAGTTAGGTGTTCACATGTTGAGAGATTGTTACATGAAACTAAAACTTGCTATAAACTTTTTAAACATGGTAAATATTTGCCAATTGTAAATAAACAATTTTATATATGTTTGACATAAATTTAATTATAATTAACAAACATAAATTAATTTTTAATTTTTTTATTAACATTTTAAATAATTTAATACCATCTAAATTAATAAACAAATTTTCATATACAATAAAATTATTATAATAAATTTGTACATTAACCAATTTAATATTGAATTTTAACTATTATATAACCTCCTAGAAAGGAGTGGGTCCCTCCAATATTTAAATATCAATTTATAAGAATTAAATAAAATATATTGATCTAAAAAGTACACTAAATGAAAAACATTCAAAGTGCATGACTTAGGAATTCAAATGATATACTAAAACACGAATTTTCATGATTTCACCCAGTTATTTGGAATTTAATAATCCTATAAACAACAAGTCAAATTAATTATGAGATAATAGTTAAAATAACTCATCAAATGCAAAAACATTCAAATAACAACGTCCTAAGAATTCAAATTATGCAATAAAACATAAAATTTCATCATTTCACCATTTCCCTTCTTGAGTTATTTGCAATTTAATAATTTCAAGCATCACATATTAATAACAATTCAAAAAAATATCAAAATATGATTAAAAAGGCCCACTAAATGACATTGAATTCCAAAGACAGAGCTAATAATTCAAATGATGTAATTAAAAAAAAAACAAAAATACAAAATCACCATTTCATTCTTGAGTTATTTGATATTTAATAATTTTAATTATTATACATTAATAACAAATCAGATTAAATAAATACAGTTTCAGATAAATAAAATAAAAAAGAGAAAATAAATAAATAAACAAAAACAAAACTAAAACTTATATTTTAACCCAATTTTTAAATTGATATTTTAACCCAAAAAATTAGAAATTAGAAATTAATAATTAATATAATTAAATTAAATATTATATATTCAAAATGCTAACCTTGCTTATATATTTTAAAATATAGCTTAACTAATAAAAAGTTACAATTTCAATACTGTATCCAAATATCTATCAAAAACATCAAAACATCAAATGATTTAGAACCATAAAAAAACATCCAAGTGAAAAACTACATTTGATGTCACACCATTTACGATCTTTCGCACCAGTCATGATCTTTCATGACACCAATCCAGACTCTTTCACACCAGTCACGATCTTTCATGACACCAATCCAGACACAAAAGCCTTAGCAGTGTATTAAATAAAGCACAAAATCTCACACATACGTGGTTACAAAATATGATTCAAAATTGGCTACATACGTACTATACGTGTCCATTACCATATACTCCGGCTCTTCTTCCTCCGACCCCGATGAATAACGTTTCACAAGGAACACTCCATTGACTCCGAGTCCTCTGAAGGCAACGAAGACGATTCGGATTCTGAATTATCCGAAGAGGAGTC
This sequence comes from Pinus albicaulis, assembly GCA_034641835.2. Classification (NCBI taxonomy): domain Eukaryota; kingdom Viridiplantae; phylum Streptophyta; class Pinopsida; order Pinales; family Pinaceae; genus Pinus; species Pinus albicaulis. The sequence goes on along the minus strand of CM076569.1, from coordinate 95,989,472 downwards.
CAGATTTACAATTTCACAGTCCTCAATATCTTTAGACGACAAGGAGCACGATTCCGAGTCCTCCTCCCCATCTTCTGACAATAATTTTGATTCTGAGTTATCCGAAGAAGAGGAATAGAACTTCACAAGTTCACAATCCTTAATATCCTCCACCACAATCTTCAGTTTTGTCCATTTTATCCACGAGTTAGCAGTGTTGCAGGAGAGATAGCCATTGCTCATATTTGCCACACCACCTCCACTCTTCTTCACACAGACAAAATGACTTCCATTCCACTCTAATCCCAGGCCCTTGTACTTCCACCTGCATCTGTAAAAACTGCAACTTACAGTCTTACTATTACACGCTTTCATACATTGGGAGCACAGAAAACGGGATGGCATCACCTTTTTCATATCAAAAGTGCCGAACCCTAATCCACAACCTTTCACTTGGAGGCTCACACAACTCCCAAATGCTGAACATTCCATGTTATCACAGACGCCGCATATATCCATTCCCTCCCTCAGCTGCCAGGATCCCCTCCTCACGTTCATGGATGGAGACGAATTAGATGCTATGTATTTCTCGCCTGTCATGTTTAAGAAACTGAAGGTATCTCGCTCCTCAAATCCTCCTGCAACAATAATAGGTCAAATAACATTTCTGGAAAACTTACCCTCCACCATAAAAACTGCATGGAATCTGAGATCATTTTTTACCTGTCTCGTTCAGCCATTTTTTCTTGTAGAAAGTATTTGGGGACGTTTTAGCTGCTGCTTCCGGCATGTTTACGAATCCAATTCTAGTGAAAAAACTTGAATCCCCAAAACAAACCCAGACTGTGTTGTGCAAAAATAATACATCTGCCAAACTCGGAAATCGGACTTAATAATCACAAGGCGTACTCATAAATTAAATTAGAAAGAACAACCTGAAAGCAAATCCCAGGCCATTTATTCTCGATGATATACATATGCGGAGAATGGGCATTTGTCAAAAGTTAAATCGAATCGGAGGCCATTCATTCTTCGTATCAAAGATGAGATGTATTGAACGACGCATCCATCAAATCGTACCTTGCCAAGCATTTCATCAATTATAACGCCATTCGGAATATCATTTATTGAGCAGACAATCATAACACGCCTGGAATATCAAATCCATCCAGCGATTAAATGAGAATTCAATTACAGTTGTTATGCCATATTCGATTTTTTTAATAACTGGTATGGGCAATATCTTCCACCCATTCAATGACAGTTGTTATGCCATATTCGATTTTTTAATTAACTGGTATGGGCAATAGGCGAGCCTTATTTCAGCTGCCATAGGCTCATTAATGCCGCTCAGGCAGCTGATGCCCGTAGCACGATGATCGTGTGCTTTAATCCGACAGCCGGCATCAGCGGCCTGGGCCGCATTAATGGGCTTTAATCCGACGGCCGGCATCAGCGGCCTGGGCCGCATTAATGGGCCTATGGCAGCGGAAATAAGGCTCGCCTAGGCAATATCTTCCACCCATTTTGTATTTTAGTTAAATAGTTGGAAAAGGTTGCATCATTATATTCGAGAATGAAACTCAAAACCCTTTACGGTAAATTCAAAATATATTTATGTTTTAAAATGAAACCATTTTGACTGATATTGCAAAAGGATTGAAGGGTATCATAAAATTAAACCATTTTGAATGATAAATGGATTGAAGGGTATGGAATGATATTGGGTTACTTCACAAATCTTTGGTGAGTCCTAAGTTATTTCATACTTCTATTAAAGATTTACAACTGGACTTTAAAGTACTCCCAACTTGTTTAACATGCGACTTCAATGTTTTACATAGAGTTTCGCTCTTCTCTTAGTTTTTTCTTCTAATTTTACATGGTTTCACGTGCCGAATTCATTACCTCAATCTTTTACACAAGGTTACTAATTTAATTTGTTGTAAACTGTAGAATGAAGCTTAGGTTAAATTAATAAAATATACAAAAAATTAAATAAATAAAATACAACACACACAATCGTGAGACAAAGCTCACACAAAATTTGTCATTAGCTCCAAGATAACATTACATATTTATAGCATAGGCACTCACCTAATCTTCCTAAGTTTAAGGCAACAAACTTGGTGGAACTAAACTCTAATTAAAAACTCTAGTTCAACAAACCATAACCATTCTTATTTCTACATTATTCTAGATTATTCTCACATTCTCCCTTAATGGAGAAATGGATTTTCTACAACACTTAATTTACTTCTAAAATCTTCAAACTTGAGTTTACCAAGAGGCTTGGTAAAGATATCAGCCGTATTATCCTTGGTATTACAAAATACTAAATCAATTTCATTTGATTCAATCTTCTATCATATAAAGTGGTATTGCGACTCAATGTGTTTTGATCTGGCATGATACATTGGATTGTGTGCTAATTTGATAACACTTTGATTATCACAATTTATGCATGTTGAACCACTTTGCTTCTCTTCGAGATCTGCAAGAATTCTCCGCAACCAAACAGCTTCACAAGTGGCATTGGTCAAAGCTTTGTACTCAGATTCTGTTGATGATAAAGAAACAGTTGTTTGTTTCTTACTACTCCATGGCACAACCCCTGATCCTATATGAAATGCATAGCCAGAGGTAGATCGTCTGTCAGCAAGATTTCCTACCCAATCTGAATCAGAAAAACCTGTCAGTGCAACATCAGATTCATCAGTATACATAATACCTAAATTGATTGTTCCTTTTAAGTATCAGAGAACTTTCTTTGCAGCGTTCCAGTGATTTCCTGAAGGCTTAGCCATAAACTGACTAAGGATACTGACTGAATATGCAATATATGGTCTGGTAGTGGTGAGATAGTTCAGACTTCCCACCAACTGACGATATAAAGTTCCATTTGCCTCTTTAGTTCCATCTTCTTTGTACAACTTTGCATTCTGTTCTAAGGGAGTTGACCTAGCTTTGCAATCACTCATATTGAACTTTTGAAGAATTTCCTTTGTGTATTTACTTTGAGTGATCAATGTTTTACCAAACTCTTTCCATACCTCAATTCCTAAACAGTAATGAAATTCACCTAGATCTTTCATTTCAAATTCCTGAGAGAACTGGATTTTAATTTCTTCAATTAACTTGTAAGCACTGCCTGTGATAATGAGATCATCCACATATAAAGATATTAAAGCAACATTTCCTTCTTCATCTTTCTTAACATACAAGTTAGGATCATTTTTGCTTTTCAAAAACCCATTCTGATGAAAGAAGGTATCAATCTTTACAAACCATGATCTCGACGCCTGTTTCAAACCATATAAGGCTTTTCTTAACCTGCAAACTAGATGCTTATATCCCTGTTTGACAAACCCTTCAGGTTGAACCAGATAAACTTCTTCCTTTAAATCACCATTCAGAAAAGCAGATTTGACATCCAATTGATGTATATTCCAATTATGTTTTGTAGCTAAGGCAATCAGTGCTCTAATTGTATTCAATTTAGCTATTGGTGCAAAAGTATCTTCATAATCAATTCCCTCCTGTTGAGCATATCCTTTTGCAACTAATCTCACCTTAAATTTATCAATGCTACCATCTACTTTAAATTTAGATTTATACAACCATTTGCTTCCAATTGGAACTTTGTGTTCAGGGAGTTCAACTAATTCCCATATTTGATTTTGCATAAAAGAGTGATATTAATCATTCATAGCATTTCTCCATTGTTCATGCTCTTTAGCTTGTTCATAATCAACTGGTTCTACAACATTCATGATATTAGACATCAAGGCATAATCTCTATACCTTGCAGGAAGCTAGGTTTGTCCGGTTTACCTTCTTGGTTCTGCAATACCTATTGGAGTTCCATCCATGATTCTCCTGCTTTGAGGTGAATCTTCCTCTGGTGATGAATCACCACTGTTGTAAGTGCTCATGCTGCTTTCATTATGATCTTGAACCTGTACCTATACCTGTTCCTATTCTTGTTTAACCAAAGTATCAATTTTGACATGATCATCATTAGATATATGCTAAGCATCATTCTTTCTATCACTTTTATCAACATTCTCATGAAACACCACATCATCAACTTGCAAACAGTTTATGTGAAATGGGATCAAACAATTTATATGCTTTCTGATCTGTACAATACCCAATAAAAACACACTTGATTGACTTTGCATCAAGCTTTCTTCTGTTATCCTTAGGAATATGTGAAAAGGTAGTACATCCAAATACTCTTAAATGACTGACATCAGGTTTATGACCATAAAGAATCTCAAAAGGAGTTTGAAAAGCAAATTTTTTAGTGGGACTTCGATTCTTCAAATAAACAGCAGTATTAATGGCTTTTGCCCAGAAACCATTAGAAATGTTTTTACCTTGAAGCATACTGCGAGCACACTCCACCAGTGTTCTATTCCATCTCTCAGCAACACCATTTTGCTGAGGAGTATGGGGTACTGTGAACTGTTGTTGGATCCCATGAAATTTACAATACCTGTTAAATGCTCTTGATTTATATTCACCACCCTGATATGATCTAAGAATTTTAATGTATTTTCATGTTTGATTTTCAATCAAAGTTCTGAATTATTTAAAATACTAAAAGACATCACTTTTTCTTCATATGAAATAGACCCATGTATATCTAGATCTATCATCAACAAAAATAAGAAAGTAGGAAGCATCACCAAGCGACCTAGTTTGCATAGGTCCACATACATCAGTGTGAATTAATTCAAGTATATCATATTGTCTTTTATCTGTATGAACAGGAAACTCCTCTCTATGCTGCTTACCAAGTGCACAAGCTTCACTTGGTAAATGTTTACACTTCATAATAGGAAGACCTTCAACCATTGTTTTTCTTTGCAACAACAATAAATCATTGTAATTTAGGTGCCCATACTTGTGATGCCATAACTCTGCTATTGACGTTGTTGTGGATGTCAATGCAACATGACGCTTCATTGTCACATCCAATTTATACAATCCACCAACCCTGGTACCTGTGGAAACAACCCTGTAGTGATCCTGAACATCTTTCACAATACACCCCAATTTACAAAATTCCACTTTTAAATTATTATCAGTGATAGTTGAAACTGATATCAAATTATTTTTAATACTAGGAACATACATCACATCATGAATCTGTCTCATTTTTCCATTAAGTAAGTACACACTTATTACGCCATAGCCTTGGACTTTATGTGACCTGTTATCTCCTAGGTAAATGTGTGTGCCATTAGTTTTATCGTAATATTTATCATACCATTCTTTATTATACGTCATATGAGCTGATGCACCAGAATCTATGGACCAAGCAGTCTCATCATCAGTTTCAGGAGAAAATGCAGCATCAGAAAGAAACAATTTAAGATTTTTACCTCTAAAATCCTTGTTGTCATTGTCATCTATATCTTGAGCAATAAGTTCATGATTCAAGTTTTTATGCCCTTCTTCATGAACCATTGATAGCTCTTCAAATATAGAAACTTGTTTGTCAGAATATTCTTCTGACTCAAAAATACCACCCAAGCCCAAAATGCCTCCAAATGACCACATGAAAAAAACATCATCAGAAGGATCTAAAAATATAGAAATATTGACAACGCCCCAATTATCTCACCTCCAAATTTCGAGCTCTCATTCACATCATAGCTCAAGTCTCTATGTTGAATGTTGACAACAAATGTTTACCCAGCAGCAAATTATAAAACATAACACTTTGTCTAGGGCTTGCGAATTTTGAACTCTGGTGCCCAAAACTTGTGAACCTGTGGGGTATGGGCTCACGGAAATTTGGCTCTCGCCGCTTTTCAACGCAACAATGAATTCGTGACCCCAAATCAAAAAAATAAAGGAGGACTCAACGTATATGATCTCCGCAGCACTCGACCATACAATATTTCTGTCTAAACCCCAGTTTTCTTCGACGTTAGCTCAAAGTGCAGAACATTTCATAGTAGACTAGGCTTCATTGCGGGCTCATAGACCATCACGAGGGACGTGGGTCTCATCCCGATGTCGGGGTCGAAAGCAAAAGGAACAGTTGGGTATCGTAGGATGGGACAAAGCAAACCTGTCGCGTTCCGATCTGTGGAGCAAGCTAAACTAGCAAGCTGCTCAGAACGCACTGCACATCAAACGATAAAACGCCAGCGCACGACAATAGAGAATACCTTGTTCAAATGGGAGGACTTTTTGCATCTGCGCTCAAATTTTACCAAAAGAAGTTCACCGAAATCCTTGAAACGCAACAAATCGGATGACGAGGCTGGTCGATGATATTAACAGCAGGAAGACGATCAAATTTCAACACATTTTACTCTGTATGGGAATGTGGTCAAAATCATGTCCTGAAAATCATGTTCTGAAAATATTTAAGAAAGTTATTTATGAAAATAAATGTAATGATTTTAAATTATAAGTGGCATTACAAAAATCTCTATAAATGAATAATTGTCTACAATGTTATGCTTATGATTATAGATAAACAATTTGTAAAATAAACAAAATAAAACAAACAACTCATATATGACAAAGGCTATAGTGTGAAATCAAACACTTATTCTATTCCAAAATTCAAAAAATCAACAAATCCTATAGTTCAAAACTTAAGTCTATTTTAAAATGGACTTCTCATTCATTAACATTTCATAAATGTATACAAATATGCTCAAGCAAAAATCCCTTTCTTTATGAATGTTATTCTATTTATACAAGTAAATTAATCATCTTGTTTTTCTCTCTCTATCTGGTTTCTTCTTGGACATTTCTTTGTTCAACTACCTTTTCTACCATTTTTTTTTAACTCTAACTATTTTTTTTTGACAGTTTGACCTATCCTTATCCTTCACATACACAATTATTTTAAAATGGACTTCTCATTCATTAACATTTCATAAAAATGCATACAAATATGCTCAAGCAAAAATCCCTTTCTTTATGAATGTTATTCTATTTATACAAGTAAATTAATCATCTATCTGGTTTCTTCTTGGACATTTCTTTGTTCAAATACCTTTTCTACCATTTTTTTAAACTCCAACTATTTTTTTTTGACAGTTTGACCTATCCTTATCCTTCACATACACAATTAATAGTCAAGCACAACTTCAAGCCTCATTACACATATTATTAAAATTGGGGATAAAATCAATCTCTCAAATTATAATACCATCATGATTAGTCTCATCTTAATTAAGCTATACATAAGTATTTTGGAAAAAAAGATTAGCATATGGTTGGAAAGCTATGGAAAAAGAGATAGAATCTAGGTTGGATTTAGAGGTTATCATTCAACTTCCAACCACCTTGTTATTCTTAGGATTATTGCACATGAATGTCAAAATAATAAAACCAATAGCCTTTGTTGTTTAAATTATCTTACAAAATATTTTGACATGTTGTACTAGGTCTAACCTTTGGAGTACGCTACAAGAGCTAAAAGTTTCTTTCAAGTTGAGAGCTAATGCAATAATTTCATATGAGAACATTATTGCCAAATTTATGAACATCAAGGGCTAGTTAGAAGAAATTAATTGTAATATAAGAGTCTTTTCAAGGTTGTCCCTTGTCCCCTATCCTTTTTGGAATATACATTGATAAGTTAGAAGAATGGGCTAAGAAGTTGGTTGCCCTAACCCATTATCATTGGTATAGTCATCATCCTCCTTCTTTACAATGATGATATTTTTCTTGTGGCGAGGAGCTCATATGACCTTGATAACCAACTAAGAATCCCCAAGGACTTCTACTCACATATGGATACGACTCTGAGCATTGAAAAAAGAAAGGCTATAATAATCCAAAAAGGTCACCACAGTAATCGTTTAGAAGAAGTTCCAGTTGATACAAATATCTTGGAATCAATAATCATCACAAGCTAAATTGGAACTATAGTGTTGAGAAACTGATAAATGGAGTTTTAAATCTTACTATCTACTTGAAAATAATCGTAAATTAGTAGAATTTTGGCATTGGGATAAGAAACTCCTCTTTGAAACTCTCATCACTCCTCTAATCTTATATGAATGCGAAGTTTGGGGATGCAATAACTATGGAGATTTGTGGATAAATATAACATAGATCCAAAAGAGGTTTATAACTTGTAATCTCAAAATTAAACGTAATACACCATATCTTATCCTCCTCATAGAAAGGAGTCTTTTTCCCCATTAGGAACATGGCTATTATTATGTACTTAATTTACAAGAAGAAATAAACAACATAGACAACAAAAGGCTTCTAAAATCACTACAAAATCCAGTGGATGGCATAAGGATGGCAAGCTTTGGCCAAATCATTGGAGAACACAAGAAGATGTCATTATGTAGAATATTGACAACATTAAAAATATTGTTACCTCTAAATTAAAGAGAATTTGTCGTATTATAAATAATTAGATGATAAAACGAAATTAAGATACTAGAAGGAGGTTCTCAACCCTAATTTGGAAAATCAAAAGTATTTGTATGTTTTGACTAGAGCTAAGAAGAGATAAAATATCAATCTGCAAACCCTATTCATTAATCAAAGAGATTACACACATTTATACATGAGGTAGTCTCAAGATAGGAAATCTATCTTGAATGCACAATAATGTGGTTATGATATTCTCTCAACCACACGCTAAACTAGGAATGAATATAGTTCTAGCTACTTCCTATACTGTAGGAACAGACTCCTCAAATAGAGAATTACAACCACAAACAAGTAGGAATTACATATTCCAACTCCCTCCCTTAATGACTACTTGTCGTGATATAAATTCACAAAGTCTAGTTGTGGTATAAAAAAGGATATGTCGACGTCCATATAAAGGAGCAACCATCCACCAGAATGCATGGGTACCAACCGCTGCAATCGCTAGTCTCGTAGGATGTCCTTCGCATACATGATTCTGTCAACCATTATTACTGCATATATGTACCTGTATCTACAAATCCACCAGCACCAGGAAAATCTGCAACTTCAATATGCCACCACCGGGCATGTCCGATTTGCCACCACTGGGAAAATCCGCTAACTTCAATATGCCACCACCGAGCAAGTCCGATCTGCCACCACCGGGAAAATCCACAACTTCAATATGCCACCACCGGGTAAATCCGCCAACTTCAATATGCCACCACCGGGCAAGGCCGATTTGCCAACACCGGGCAAATCCGCAACTTCAATATGCCACCACTGGGCAAGTCTGATCTGCCACCATCAGGCAAATCCATAACTTCGATCTACCACCACTGGGTAAATCCATACTTCAACTTTTGTAGTTTCCAGGTACATAACAATGACTACTTACAAAATCTTCCTAGACTTGCTTATAAGATGCTAGGGAGTCTATCCCATAAATCCACACTAACTCAAACAAACATTTACTTTGTTGTCCATCATAGTAGTTTTTTCTACTTCATTAACTCATCTTCTCCTAGTTCACATCCTGGGCATCCTTGTCTTTGTCAAATAAATTCTTAGAACTCCATGCTTATCCTGTCATTTGTTAGAGTCATGAATTCTAACAAAATAACTTTACCTAAATTGAGTTAGCTAGGCTCAATAAGGCTCAATAAGGCTCAATAACTTTAAACATGATTCCAAGAAACTAAATAAAACATAAACTCTTCAGATTTAATTTCTCTATCTCTGCCCAAAGATGATTATACCAACAACCATTTTTCTCCAACAATACCTCTGAGGGGTCCACTGATGAAGAACCAGATTGACGACTTTTCAACTGGACTCAATGCAGTGCATTCCAGCACTGATGATCTAGACATAGGCACTCACAGCCTCACGAACAGACACAATTTTCCCTTCAAAAATCCAGGACTCCACGAGTCTGATCCTCCGTCGTCCACAAATTCACTGTCAACATGCATAAAATTCAACGATTTTACACAAAAAGTTCTCGTTTCAGTATCCAATTCCCCTAGCATCGCAACATAATGCCACTTCCCCTGTTCACAATATCAAGGTTGGGTAACTGCTTTCAAGCATGTCTCCTCATGCTCTCTAACGTGCTGCAACAACTAAGGCCCATTGTCAAGCTAATCTCATAGCAATTGAACATGCAAATCTGTTTCCATCACACTCGGTATACACAAACTTGATCATCCTCCAATCTATGATGTACTTCCAAGCACTATCCTTTGATGCCATTTCCATTGTCATGTCTTCATCATATCTGGTACTAAATCATTCCTGCAAATAAATTTGTCTATTTGGAATGGCAAATTCCAACATAGATTCATACTCGTGACAATAGTTTGCCAAGCTAAATGTCACAACAATACAACATCTAATTCTTTTAACCAGATTTACACAAATGAGTTTACATGTTAAGTTGACTGGCCTCAGCATGAAAGAAAAATAATTCACGAAGAAAATTTGTTTCATTAAAGAAAATATGTTGGAACTTTTAATTTCATCTTTACCCTGTATGGAAACATAATCATGTTGAGGCAGCTCACCACACTGCCCTCGGCTCACTTCACTATTGCGCCATGAGATCATGCTGGAAATGTGTTCAACCTTGAACCAGGTCGATCCCAAACAAAGGAAGCTCGAAACCTCCCAACAACTCCGCGTGCTTCCGCACCTCTTCTGACACCTATAGAAGACTCAACAATCTATCGACCTCTTCGCTACACAAGGCCATGTTCACAACACCACAACCCAACAAATCTTCCAACCTGAAATCTGCATTTGTTCAACTCGAACATGTGGGTGAAGCCACCACCAATTGGTTCCAACGAGAAATTAAAACGAATTGAAACCAAAACAAAAAAACAACATTCGAGGACTCGGCCCTTCTCAGTGGCCTCGTCCACCTTCTCGCCATACAACCACTGAGCACTCAAATTATCAATGAACTGATCTGCAGCAAAAACACACACAAAAAACATCAACTGCGTATATCAAAACTTTTCCATCTGTACCAGCACCAACGTTATCTCCCTCACAAATGGGCATAAACAAGACACTTGAGCTTCCTTGATCAACTCGTTGTGTAATGTATTAAAAAAATAGGTCTTCATATCCGCCAATGCCAATTTCCACTTCTCAATGGTAAGCTTCGAAAGGATCGCTTCACATATTTGAGGAATCAGATTCTCACTGCAACTGGGTTCTGGGCAATGAATGGGCAGTGAATTTTCTTGCAATTTACCACGGATATGCAGGGCCATGCAAGAAGAACAAAAAACTGTGCGAACAAGCCATCCTATCAAAAAATTCGGATGGGTATTTCGCTTCAAAATAGATGCGGCACCATTATTTCAGAGAAGGGGCATCCTGATTTCCTTCCACCCCTCTCTTCCTAGTCCTTCTCGACCTTTTGGGCAAGGGAACCAATATGCATCCGCTTCTCATGTGTTTACCCACTGAATATTTATGCAAAGAGGAGTAAAGGATCACGTTCAACTCCCCTTCTCCTTGTTAGCATATTTATACGCCAAGTGAACCGCAGAATTTGAATTCGAATCCCAAAAGTTTCTCCATACGGCTCGCCCCGGTGGTCATCAGACGACGGTATTTGGAAACATTATTGAGACTTCCAGCCATGAGGAAACTATCGGGGTTTACACTTGGAGGATATAGACGGTATAATGAAGATCTCTCACACAATTAGTCGACCCGACGATGCAAATCTCTCAGAAATGAAACCAAATATCATTTCTGGCCACATTCACTTGTAACCAGGCATATCACAGATCTAGTCTTGCCCAGAGCTTCCATTTTCCATGAAATCCTGCACCATAGCAGCTAAATCATAGCTTCCCTTATCGCCATAACTCAGAGAATAATTTGCAGCAAGGCGCCATAGAAAAGAGCATGCTGGATGACTTCTGCAGAGCCATCATTACGCTCTGCTAAAGCGTCAGGACTGGCTGCAACCTTCAAAAAATAAAGCAATCTTCCTCTCTAATCCTTTTCTCCCCTACAAAATGAGCTTCAAAAAATATCTTTGTAGTTGTTCGAGGATCTAAACCCTGAATGGCATAGCGAAGAGGCCATGCCAGACCTTTTGTAGCTTAAGATCCCAACCATGGAGTTTTCCGCCAAACAAATTCACCATTGCTTCCAGCATGAACTATAGGGTGCACAGACCATATATTTGGCATAAATTTCCATTATAACTTCAGTAATACGCTTTTGGTGGGCTTCAATAGTTGCTGTGAATGCTGGCACCTCAACGTCAGTGGGTCCGCCGAAGGTCGATCCTGGGTTTAAACCAATAGAAATAGAAGGCAGAGACTGCACGTGGAATACAACAAACTTTCCCCATTCCTTATCACCAATCGGAGGAGACAATGTGATGTTGTCCAGAGCCCATTCCAATGCACACATGCTCTTTTCGCTCAAAGACGACAATGGCTTCTTCAGAGATGATTACTTCCACAAAAAACTGAGATAATAGAATACTAGAATGTTGCCCAACAAAACAATCTAGAGCGATGCCTGCCTTCAAATCAACTCGATCTCTGTCAACAAAATCGCCTTAAGGAAATAATCAATCTCAGCCAATCTCGATCAATTTGGAACCCAGTGTGTTGTTCTCCACCAGGGCACCCACCAGCACTTGAGCCACCTCATCGGAGTTGTCCACCACGTCCTCAACTTCTTTTTTCTTTTTTTTTCTCACGAGAAAGAAAAAAAAATATAACAACATTGCCCGTGAAGATCAGTAGTTTCACAGCAAGGAGCCTCTACCATGACCCGCCAATGCTTAACACCAAGGGATCTTCCATCTCAACCTTCATTTCAAAACACAAACAGCAGCATAGTAGTCAAGTGCAGGACCATATGTCTTCTTTCGATGGACAAACAAAATCTAATAAAAACAATAAAATACAGTCATTTATTATCCTATGCCTAGGAAGGGCCAAAGGCCCTTACGGGCTCCGATACAAAGATAAAATATCAATATGCAAACCCTATTCATTAATCAAAGAGATTACACACATTTATACATGAGGTAGTCTCAAGATAGGAAATCTATCTTGAACGCACAATAATGTGGTTGAGAGATTCTCTCAACCACACACTAAACTAGGAATGGATATAGTTCTAGCTACTTCCTATAATGTAGGAACAAACTCCTCAAATAGAGAATTACAACCACAAACAAGTAGGAATTACATATTCCAACTAGAAGAGGATGAACATTACTAAAATAATAAAAAAATCTCACTAATTTCTTAATGAAATTGAGCATTGGACAATTCCCAACACATCATGGAAGGAAATAATCTACCATCTTTGTGACAATAAGACAAGTGAAGATGAATTTTTTTTTCTTAGAGTACCCTTCCTATACCCAAACTAGCTCAAAACTTCAAATATTTATCACAATATAGAGATTTTTAACCTTCTAAGAGATGAAAACTATAGTGATTTTGAAACACTTCTCTCAATGCTTTTTTTAGCATATAAAATAAATGAATATAAATAATTAAATTTTGTAAAATCCATATATATATATATTATTTTTATATTATTAAATTAATTTCATTATTTTCCTAATTAAAACTATTAAATTAATTTTCTTAATTTTTTAGACCATAAAATATGTGAATAAAATATTTTCAATTTAAATATACTCTATTAGAAAGCTAAACACAATTCTCATTATTAAATTATTATTATTATAAGAGGAATGAGTACATTCCACTTAGTGGAATGGGTAACTTCTTATGTAAGACTTCTAGTATTTCACTAAGTAGAACAATTGTTTCATAAATACCACAAAAACGAGCTTAACAACTATTTCATAAATGCCACAAAAGAGAGATTATAAGGTGTATTAGGAAACTTGAACTTGGGAAAATATTCTTTAAACAAAACTATACAACTTTCTGAAAATTATTTATAACGTTATAAGATGGATTTGAATATTTTAAATAAATTTTAAATTATATATATATATATATATATATATATATATATATATATAAACAATAAATAATTTAACCACTATCAACATTGATAAAGGAAAATGTAACCGTGAGACAATGTTAACTAGTTGACTAGTGTATTTTCAATAATTATTTAATTAAATATTATTTTTTCAAATGGAATAATGTAATGTAGTGTAAGTATGTGAACATTTTGTAAATGTTGAGAAAAATATATATAGAAAAATAAATGAAATTGTATGTGTTTCATAATATGCTTTAATTAATATTCAACTTAAAACATCTATAAATATAGAAAGTAAAATGTAAAATGTAATGTAAAATGTAAAATACAATGTAAAATGTAATGAAAAATGTAAAATGTAAGGCACAAAGCTACCGCTTTAAAGATAGGAAATTGATTTGTCTATAATGTAAAGTTAAAATAATATTGCTTCTTTAAGATATATTATCGGTATAATAATAAAAAATGCAAAATCAACATTATTATTATTAACGCAAATTTAACATATTATTATTGGTATAGTAATCACTAATATTGTTTATTATTATTCCAAATATATTATAATAATAATCAACTTCATTATAAGTATTATTATATCATACTTTACATATATTTTTTATTACATTGAGTGGCGATTCTTGATGATATGGATGAACGGGGGAGAAAGAGGCGAATAAAGAGAGAGAGGGGTAGGGGAGAGAAGGAGAGAGGGAGGAAGATAGTGAAAGATCTGGAGCATAGATAGAAAGAGAGAGGAAGAAAAAGAGAGAGAAGGAGAGAGTGAGGGAGAGAGAGAGATGGAGTTGGAGTGGGAGAGAGAGGGAGGGAAGAACATGGACATAGAGAGGTAGGGGTGGAGAGAGAATGAGGGAGTGAGGAGAGAAGAAGGGAAGAGAGAGAAGGAGAGGAGAGAGATAGGGAGAGGAGGCGAAGAGAGAGAGAGAAGGAGAGAGAGAGGGTGATGTGGGAGAGACAAAGGGAGGTGGAAGAGAAAAGGAGAGAGAGGAAGGAAGAGAGATGGGACTTGAGAGAAAGGGAGAAAGAGAGGGAGAAAGATGTGGAGTTGGAGGGGGGAGAGAGAGGGAGGGAATAAGAGAGAGAATGAGAGAAATGGAGAGAAGGTGAAGAGAGAGGGAGGGAAGAACAAGGACATAGAGAGATAAAGGTGGAGAGAGAGAGGGAGTGACAAGGGAGAGATGGAGAGAGAGAGAGGGAGAGAGGAGAGAAGGATGTTGAAAAGTGTAACTAGGTTTGGTATTCATAATGACTTGCAATTATGAATTGATCTAATGAGGAGACAAAGATAATAAAATTTATTTTGTATTACTTGCCTCATGGCTTTCATGAGCAATGATTTTTTATTATAGGTCAAAGCCTTATTCTTGATGTCTTTAGGAGTTTGTATTCTTGTCATAAATACAATTTAGAGTCATGTACATGAAGTGATGTTACACTTGTAAAAGAAAAATTATCGATGTAAAGTGTATGCTCCAAGATATTGTCATGCTGTTCCAAATAAATTAGCTTAAGTATGTTGGAAATACTCCTTGAAGAAGTCAGCTTATCCTCCTAGATCATGTTAGCCTAGAGGCAAAGAGAAAGTCAATATATAAGAGGGACTGTGGCCTCGTTGTAGCAACAATATTTCGATCATATCTTGGAAAATTTTGAAACAAAAGTATGAGGACAAGTATGAAATAAAAGTGTGAAGGAAGTGACTGTAATTGGAGCGAAGTAGGAGGCATCTCAGCGAAGGAAGAAGGGTCTTCATATATATCTATTTTGGGTCAATACTCCTCTCGCATATCTCAGAAAAGGGTCTAGGATATATTTAGCGTGAAGGAAGGAACCCACAGTGCATCTACAGTTCGGTTTTGAGCTAAAAGGAGTCATATATATATATATATATATATATATATCAGTATTTGGTCAGCAAATCTCAGAAAGGAACCAATAGTGACCGTTGCAAGAAGGAAGACTACTACAACATGAACAAAGGTTCGGTATTGGACTTTAGAGATATCTAAAGGATGCTAGAAGTAGGTCGAGAATGAGACTTTAGAAGGGCAAGGATAAGATCAAAGAAAGACCAGAAAGGAAGGATTTTGTCTAGGGCTAGAAACCGAGTTTTCCTAGTACTTGTTATGAAACCAGCTCCAAAAGTAGAAGAAAAGAGAGATCAATGCCTTAGAAATAAGCCACTTCGAGTGGGAAACCTCCTTTACATTAAATAAATGAACAATTCTTGGATGATACAAGTGACAAAACCTCCTTTCTATATATAGGAGTCCATGGGGTTACAATATAATCCTAGTCGACCTAAAAATAATAATGTAAGGGCACAATAATAACAATATGGAGGTTATAGAGTTACAACAATAACAATAAGGGGGCTACACTAACAACAATAAGGGACTACATTAGTAATATAGGGACCTAACATGCCCCTCTCCAAAAAATTGTTGTCCTCAATGCTTGAGTAGCTTTGGATGCTTCTGTATAAAATTATCATCCTTCCATGTAGAATCTTTAGTGGGTAAATTATTCCACTTGATGAGATACTCTGAAATTGATCGAATTCGTAACTGTGGAGTTATTTTTTCTGTGACTGCTTCAGGTTCCAATATGATTTTTCCTTCCTCATCAAGTTCTGGCAATATTGTTTGAACTAGAAATTTGTCACCTATAACCTTCTTTAAGCATGAAACATGGAAAACTAGACGCACTCGAGAAAAAGCAGGAAGCTCCAATTTGTATGCCATAGTATCAATCTTTTGCAACACCTTGTAAGGACCATAGTACTTTGGCGATAATTTATTATCCTTCTTAGCTTGCTTGAGGGAGATTTGTTTGTATGGTTGTAGCCGTAAAAATACCCAGTCTCCTACATCAAAACTTCTCTCGCTGCGATGTTAATCTGCCTGTTGTTTCATTCGATTTTGTGCCAAATTTAGGTTATCCTTTAAGAGTTGGAAATTTTTTTGTTAATGCTCGATGTGATCTTCCACTACTTGAACCTTAGAATTTTCTCTTAAAGATGATGTGATGGATGATGGATGATATCCATAAAGTGCCATAAATGGGGTAATTTTTGCTGCAATATGGAAGGAAGTGTTATACCACCATTTAGCCAAAGGTAACCACTTAACCCATTATTTTTTTTATCAGATACAAAAAAATGAAGAGATCCTTCCAAAAATTTGTTCACTATCTCCGTTTGCCCATCGGATTGAGGATGATAATACGAGCTATGAGCTAGTCTAGTACCCAAACAAGAAAATAATTCTGTCCAAAAATTTCCAGTAAAAATGGGATCTCTGTCACTTAAAATAATCTTTGGGTTTCCTTGTAGCTTTTGAATTGTTTCCATAAATGCAGTAGCAACTGTAATCGCTTTAAATGGATGAGATAATGCACAAAAGTTTACATACTTGGTAAGTCTATCAATTACCACCATGATGACACTCTTTCCTTCAGACTTAGGTAAACCTGTGACAAAATCCATTAAAATCTCCTCCCAACATTGACTTGGAATGGATAAAGGTTGTAGAAGACTCAGGGTCTTAATTGTTTCAACTTTGTTTTACTGGAAAACCAAACATTCCGCCACAAACTTTTGAATATCAAATTTAAGGTCATCCCAAAAAAAATATTTCTTAACCCTGTGGTAAGTTTTTAAAATTCCTGAGTGTCCTCCTAAGGGAGAAGTGTGAAATTCCAAAAGAATATTTTGTTTTGGTTAGGAATTCTTACAAAGATATAAGCGATCTTTGTACCACAAGGAATCATTTTTCCAACTAAATGTATCAGATGTACTAGGATTGTGCTGCAACTTTTGAATGAATGTCCACACTTCTTTGTCCTTCTTCCATTCATCCCTTTCTTTGGTTATCCAATCTAGTTGGATAATAGAAATGGCACAAAGCAATGCTTCCACCTCTTCATCCTTTCTTGAGAGTGCATCTTCAACAACATTTAGCTTCCCTTTTTTGTAGATGTTTTCAAATTCATAACCCAACATCTTTGTGATCCATTTTTGCTGCTCTTCTGAAGACAGTCTTTGTTCCAAAAAGTATTTAAGACTATCATGATCATTTTTTACCTTGAAGTGTCTTCCCATTAGGTAAGGTCGCCATTTCTTTAGTGCATTTAGTATTGCCAACATTTCCTTCTCACACTAGTAGAATATGATGAAATTAGTGACTAGGTGACCAAAAAAGTTAGCCACCGCATTTATTTCAAGTGAATTACTACTAAATTTGTGCAATTTTTAGTGACCAAACTAAAAATGACTAACTTAAACGACTAATTTAGTCTAGGAGTAAAATATACGACTAGATAATAAGTGACTAAACTAAAAACGACTAACTTAAATGACTAATTTAGTCTAGGACTAAAATATATGACTAGATAATAAATGACTAAACTAAAAGCGACTAAATTAAATGACTAATTTAATCTAGGAATAAAATATATGACTAGATAATAAGTGACAAAATTAATAATGATTAATGTAAATGAATATTATAGTCAAAGAATAAATATATGACCAAATAGCAAATCCAACAGGTATATGAATTAGTAATTTATGTTAATAATTTTTAACTGTGTCACTCGATAAATGAAAATTTCAATTTTGATACCGAAGTGTCACATTTCACTATAGGGGTCTCTGAATCCATCTGCAGTGTTACAATTTAGAGACAAAGGTGTCTTTGAATCCATCTACAATGTTAAAATTTTGAATACCCTTTTGTCTCTAAAGTTTAACACTAGAGGGTTGCTTCTACTGTCACCTTAACAATGAATCCTCTCACTTTCGATTACGTATTGAATCTTGGGGATATCCCAAAGCACAAATTTATGGGGTCCTTTGTGCGACTAGATCACTAGCACTGAAAACCATTCCCCCCCTCATATACATTATGATACGTATAAAATGTACCCTCAAACATGGTTAAATGTGCTCTTTATACACATGTAAGCAACATATGTGATTTGAAAGCCTCCTAATTTATTCAGTGTATATATAAACACACAAGAATCTTCTTAACGACTATCACCACCACCACATTTTCACCCTAATTTAGTTTTTAACAGTTAAATATACAAGTATACACAAAATTAGAAGAGATGTGTATTAATGCAGAATAAAGACTTGAACATAGGGAAGTGGTCCGTTTTCGCAATTAACATTTATTAATTTGGAAGAACATAATAAAATAAATTAATTCGATCTAGTTATATGAAATTAACAATTTACAAGGTGCAAGGGATATAAATCTTCCACCATGCATGCTAGTATTTTAAGGTCCACTCTTCATGTTACAATATCGCTTGTGATCTTTTCTTCCTCTTGTAATTGTCTAAGAATTTATTTCCATATCTCTATATCAACATCTATTAATCTTCCGTTTTTTTAATTATTTTAGTTTAGATAGATTTTTTTTGACTATTTGCTTAAATTTTCTTCACAATATAGAAAATAAAAAGAATTATAAAAATCAATAAAAAAACATTGTTTTTTTTTAAATTATTTTAGTTTAGAGAAATTTTTTTTGACTGTTTGTTTAGATTTTCTTAACAACATAGAAAATAAAAAGAATTATAAAAGTCAATAAAAAAAATGAATAAAAAATGGGATTTATTTATTTTTAATTAATAGGCTTCATTCTAACAACCTATACCACCATTTTATCAAAACAAAGAACTAGAAAAATGAATAAAGAAAAGAAAAACTATCTAAAATTCATGCAATGTGAAATCTTCCTTTTATTATAAGCTATAGCATTCTCTTCATTACCCCTTTGTCACCAAATTAAGAGTGCGATCTACCTATCCCATTTGTCATCGAATTAAGAGTTTAGAGTGCACTATTTATTTCCCTCTTTCTTTTAAGTGATTTCGATTTTTTATTTCCCGCCAAGAATTTAATAATTTGGTGGGAGTTTAAAATTCCATGGTTTCAAATTTTGTTTCGACTCCTGTAGGAATGTAAGGTAATCATCTCAGACTCTGTCCTTCCAGACCGTAAGGTATTCATCTCAAATGTTGAATCAGACTCTGTCCTTCCAGACCGTACAGTATTCATCTGAAATGTTGAATCTCAAACGCTAAATGCATTTTCTATATTTTAATTAATCCCAAACCCTGAATGCTGCTAGATTTCGCTTAATCCCAAAGGTCGAATGCATTTGCGGGTATTTTATAGTGGCACTTATGGCACAATTTGCTTCATTTACAATGGTTCAAATCTCACATTGAAGGGAAGATTGCGTATTTAGTGGAAGTAACCCATATTTTTTGCTGTTGGACGAGATTAACTTGCTTTCTACCTGCTTACTAGTGGTTGGGTTGTGCATGGTACTTGGAGGATCTTAGACATAGTTACAACCAAGACACATTCTCTCCTAGTTGAGTGTGAGGCTGGATATTTTACTTAACCGAAGCCTGAATCTTTACATTTTTGCTGGTCGTGGGTTCTGAAGTTTACAGTAATGGGTGACCAGTCACTCTTATACACTTTATCATTGCAGTAGATTCATTTTGGGATGCGTTCTACCCCAAAGACTAGTTCTGCATGGGATTCCAAGGCTATCATCAAGGCTGGACCTGTGTATTCATCATTGGACAATGTATATTATAAACTAGTGCTGGAACGATGCTTCAGGAGAACCAATATTGAAGTCTGTACACTCGCCAAATCGATGCCACTAAAGATCAGTATGTTGCCAAACATGCATGTTTTGAGCAAGTATGGAGGATTCGTAAAGGAATTGCTAAAAAAACGAATGAAAATTATATCCATGAGTTATTCCATATTTATGATGTTGTTCGGGTTGATATGGAGGAAGAAATGGAGGCGAAGTCGGTAAGGAAAGATAAAGCTAAAAGTGAAGCTATGTCAGATCGTGAAAGACAATTTTTTTGTAATTTCCTACCTATGATGAGAGAATATATTTTGAATGTGGTGTGTTTTGATAAATTTTGGATGAGGTTCGAGAGGATAACCATGTGTTTTTTTCTTCATTTTGGTAAAAAAGTGTTGTGAAGTGGAACAATGTGGAAAACTGGGCGCGTTGAAGAAAACTGGGGGCGTTGAAGAGTGGAATGGGTCCAGTGATGGCAGGGACAGAACCTCAATTCACTCAGTCTCTTCACTGTCAGATAGTGAATGATAGTGAATGTTGGAAGATATCATGGGATGTTGCAGGAAAAAATGGGCACTCACAGAGGGCATTAACCTTCAAATGTCGATGAAGTAGTGATTCGTTATTCAATGAAACATCATTCAATGAGCAACACTTCTGGTACAAGCCCTAATTCTACTTCCACTCTTATTCATGTCTCCTCCCCTTCATCCCTGTCACTAAAAAGGTTTCAAGTAAGGATGCATTGGAATATGTTAATATACTGTAATGGAGGAATAAGTTTTCAGATGCACTTGATCTCTGTGAATTTGTTCTGGAGACAGAGCCTATCACCATTGGAGGTCACATTGGAAATGGAATATGTTTCATGTCGAAGGCATTTGAATGTTTTAATGTAGAAGCTCTTGCGCCTGATCCCCAGAATTCTTGTGCTCTCACACACTGTGGAGTTTTGTACAAAGATGAAAGACACTTCTAGATGTAGTAGAGGTTTGTTTCTCACATCTGATACTATTTGTGGTTTTTTTTTTCTTTTTTTGTCCTTATTTTTTGTGTTACTTGTTTGTTTGAACTTCTTTATAGTAGTATGTTTTTTATATTGTATTTTGAAATTGAATGCATTTGAATATTACTAGGATAGCCACAATATATCTACAGTAACGATGGTACATGTTGCCCATCGCTTCTCAAGGATTAAGTATATAAAAAATTTGTGACTATTTCTAATGGTTTGAATGGTTTTCAAGTTGAGAAGAATAGGATTTGATCTTTATTGGAAAAAAAATCCACTGAAATGTAGTAGTATTTTAGAAAAGCTAATAATTTTGGCAAGTATCAGTTTCCCTTGGGATGAGATTAGCAAGCTATACCATACAAAGCCTCAAATTTTTATGGACTGTTCAGAGACAACACTGTATTCTACAGTGGATGTTCTGTCAAACCTGGGACTAAGAAAGGAAAATATAGGTAACATTATTTTAAATTATCCCGAGATTCTTAGATGGGACCCAAGAAAATCCATGGTAGACAATCTAGATTTTGCAAGCATTGATTTTGATCAAAAGGAGATGACAAAGATAGATTTGAGTCATCCTCGCTATTTGCATGAGAACTTGATCAAGTTGATTGAAGATATTAATTGCACTGGGCTTGAGAAGTAGTGAATTGTTGTGTCTATTAGAGAACATCTAAAAAACACAATGCTCATGACTCCATTGTCTAAGGTTTCTTCAGAAACATTTCAGAATATCCCTTCTGTACAATCATAACTTGTCCATAAAAGAGATGATCTAGTTGTCCGTGGCTATAAAAGAGAATATTTGAAAAGCACAATGCATGTGACTCGATTGTCTAAAGTTTATTTAAAAACAATTCAGAATACCCTTTCTCAAGGGTTCACTGCAAGGAATACAATAATATATTACCATTCAAACCTCCTCAACAAATCTATACTAAAGATAGAAATAGGATGTTGAGATCCCCTTTCTACTCCAAGAAAAATCATGAAAATATTTTAGAAAAAGACTACAATAATACAATAAATATTACCATTCAAACCTCCTCAACAACTCTATACTAAAAATGATAAGCGATCCAGATGAAACAATCCGCAAAACCTCCACCCACCAAGTTCCTCTAGTAACCTCCACTACAAACAGATGTTTAGGGTATTTTTATAAAGGGTTCCTCAAAAACATCCGCTAGAGGGTCTTTTCCTTGTAGTGTTATTTCCTTTTTGAATGGCTAGTGCTATTCCCAACCCTTGAAATTTCATTGCCACCACTTCTTTTTAGTATCCACAGTGTCGTTTATTGTAATTGAAGCACAGTAAGCATGCTCACAGTTATTACTGCAACCTTTTCCTATTTTCAGTATTCTCTGCAAGGAATACAATAAAATATTACCATTCAAACCTCCTCAACAACTCTATACTAAAGTTAGCAATAGGATGTTGAGATCCCCTTTCTACTCCAATAAAAATCATGAAAATATTTTAGAAAAGACTACAATAATTCTCTAAATCAACCAGCTCCATGATACAAGTCAATGATAACATGATAATGGAGTTGGTTTTGCAACAATCCTCCAAAAATGGCACCACAAAGTACGGTTCCTCCTCCAAGTTGTTGACCATGTATCTACCTTCACGAACAATGAATGAATCCTCATTAGAAGCATGTGTGGCCTCCTCCAAAGTGGATTCCTTATTCAAACCTTGAATGAATTCACAAAGACCATGAAAAACTCCAATAAAGTGGCACTTGTGGCATAATGAGTATAACTTTCCATCAATATTCAATGCATAAGATGCATGGCTGCACCTGAGCACTGCTCAGCTATCTATCAAATGAACTGGGTATGATGGAGACATCTAGTAGAGGTATTGAGGGTGAAATATAGTAGAGGTGTAAATCCTTCAAGGCATTGGCAGCAGTGCAATGTTACTATTTAGCATTAAATATTTAGTTGTTAACACATTTAAGCCTTATGGCTTGGTACCCAATTTCCATAGTGTATGCTATAATTGCAATCCATGTATATGTGGCCCTAGTAAGTCTAACCATATGTCATTCTAGTAATAGTATGTGATAAGTAATTGGATAAATCATAAAAGTTATCGGGGATAGTTCACTCTATGATGATTACGTCTACTAAAATCATGAGTGCTTGGTTACAGAGTTTATACTCTGAATAGAGAACATGATTGTGGCATACATTTCAGCATTGCGTTTTACAAAGTAATTGAGATAGTTGTTTACAACACACGAGCTTTTGAAATTCCAAATCCACTCTTTCTTGATTGCATTTTACTGAACTTGACAGGATTACAGTGAAATGTCATTAGCCTATCAACCATCTCATGCGAATGCCACATATGACTTCAAATATGGTGTTCATTCAGTTCAGGTATGCTTAAGCATGCCTATTTTCTGAGTAGTATGCCTCTCTTTAAATGCTTCTTCTTTTGAAGATACAACTTAGTGATTTATGTGTTATAACTGCATTCCTATAAAATGCAGGGAGCTGTCAGATATTCAGCACAGGAAACAATTGGAAGAGTAGCAGCTCGAGATGTGGCAAAGAAGATACTTGAGCTAAAAGTTGGGACTGAGGTACGGTCATACTACTTTAAATATTGCAATTTGCATAAATATGTTGAGGCTTCTTGTATACTTTTTTCCTCTCTAGATGAAGTAGACATTTTTAAATTCTAGGAACATTATTTCTCTACTACCTTAAATATATATTGTTGATCTTTAAATTTCCATAAAATAATATAGTGTGGAATACCTCATTTAATTGCAGAAATTTCCAATTATTGAAAGCAGTGTCGTGAATGTTATGTCAAACTATTTTCTCTGTTGGTATCTATGTGAAAATGGCTACAGATAATCATTAAAGGACTCATGATAGGAACATGGTAACCAGTATCATGTATGCATACTAATATTGAGAGGATGTAGGAATTTCCATTTTGTAGTTATTCATAGGATCCGAGCAGAATAATTGTTTCAAGAATTGAAATTATGCCAAAGGATCCAAAATCATGAATTTTACCATGCCCAATTTTAGGCATGTGGATTGGGCAATAATAAATATTAAGTTGGCTTTCGTTGACACTTAAATTACAGAATTTAAAAATTAAGACATGTAAGTGCTCTAAAGCCATCAGCTTCTAGCCATCCTCTAGTTAACCAACAAAATGAGCAATGGAATATTAGTGGAAGTCATGAAAACTAATGAAAATGCATGTTATCAAAATGTCCAATATGATAGTATGTGTTAAAATTTCTTTGAAACCACCATCCTGGAAATTTACCACCTATCAAATTACAAATATACTAAATAAAGATATGACTGGGATGTTAAATTATCCTAAAACCAACTATCTAAGCAAATAGATCAGATCTAGTTACTTGCTGGAATTATTAACTCAAAAAACTTTGGGATGTAAAGGGGTAGTCAATCAACTAGTAAAAGAGAAAATCAAACCTGGAGTGATTATGCAAAAATTTTGGATGTACAAGAGCAGTCAATCAGCTAGTAAAAGACCATAGTCACTGACAACCTCCTTCGACAAACTGTATGAGGCATCTTCAAATACCAGACTACACTAGCTTATAAATTTTCCCTATTAAGTAGCACTATCTACTTAATTCATATACCACGCAATTCACAGTCTGTGATGGAATTATGCAAAGCTTTTGTTTTTGAAAAAAGTTGAAAATGTGGGTTTTTGGCCATAATTTTTTTATTTTTAAATTTAACCATGTTCCTATGCGCAGGGTTTTATAAGCGCACCGGTGTGGTTTCTTAAAACCGCACCGGGCAATTTTGGCGTAGAGTTTTAGGACGCACCAATGCGAAATCTTTGTAAATCACCGGTGCGCTATAGTAATAAGACGCACCGGGCAGGTTTTTACGAAGCGCATGGTGTCCCGGTGGGCCAATGTGTTTGCGCACCGATGCTTTCTATTGTTGAGCGCACCAGTGCGGTTTAGGATGATAAGTGATCCGGATGAAAAAAATCCGCAAAAACCTCCACCCGCCAACTTCCTCTAGTAACCTCCACTAGAAACGGATGTGTGGGGTATTTTTATAAGGGGTTCCTCAAAAACATCCGCTAGAGGGTATTTTCCTTATAGTGTTCTTGCCTTTTCGAATGGCTAGTGCTATTCCCAACCCTTGAACTTTTGTTGCCACGACTTCTTTTTAGCAACCATAGTGTCGTTTGTTGTAACTGAAGCACTATAAGCATGCTCACAGTTATTACTGCAACCTTTTCCTATTTTCAGTATTCTCTGCAAGGAATAAAATAAAATATTACCATTCAAACTCCTCAAAAACTCTATACTGAAGATAGCAATAGGATGTTGATATCCCCTTTCTACTCCAAGAAAAATCATGAAAATATTTTAGAGAAAGACTACAATAATGCTCTCGATCAACCAACTCCATGATACAAGTCAACGATAACATGATAATGGAGTTGGTTTCACAACAATCCTCAAAAAATGGCACCACAAAGTATGGTTCCTCCTCCAAGTGGTTTACCATGTATATATCTTCACAAACAATGAATTAATCCTCCTTAGAAGCATGTGTGGCCTCCTCCAAAATGGATTCCTTCTTCAAACCTTGAATGAATGCACAAAGACCATGCAAAACTCCAATAAAGTGGCACTTTTGCCATCACGAGTAGAACTTTGCATCAATATTCAATGCAGAAAGCTCCATTTGGCAAATTCCATGGTAGAAGTACAATCTACAAAGGAGAAGATGAAGTAATTATCAATGAGTGGACATCCTCATCATAATAGCTTGGAAATGTGTGCAAGGTGACTTCCTCTCATATAAGGTGTCCTCCCATTTGACATACAAATTCCTCAATGTGGTAATGACCCTTAAAATATTTGTTGAAATTGTGAGTGCCTTATAATCATATGTCTGGCCAATGTATCAATTGTTTTCCTTGATGAACATATCTGAAAAAGGTGTTTGAATTATCATTGGATATGCAAGTGAGACTTGAACAAACTGAAATAGATCTAAGAGAAAGTCGTATATTCTTCACATAGGTAGAAAAATTGATCACTCAACACTCTAAATGCATGTGCGATTGCTACTATATTTCATGTTACCTTATTTTTTCTAAATTTTGAGTATAGTTTGTTGGAAATTATTAGCTATTCACTAGTGGCTTTGCCTCTTCAAGTGTCTAAAAAAACATCAAAATGTTCTCTAATATTTGCTATAGGTTGTATAAATTTGTTGATTTGTAAGCAATGATGTGTTGAGCTAGAAACAACCCTCGTACACTATTTTAATTTCTACATTTGATGAAGTCAAAGTGGTATGGGGCTTCTTCATGTTGTTTTGAATTTCTTAGCCTACATGAACTTTTTCTTTCTTTTATTTTTTTTTCTTTGAATTTTTTCATGAAATTAGCTTTAGTTATTTTTGTCAGAACTCATTGGGCGCTAGAAGATGTGCATCAATATTCTCCTTCCATGCTTGAGAGTTAGTGTTGTCTATAGAAATTTTCCAAATTTTTTCTAAAACTCTCTTTTCACAATGCGCAAAAACTTACTTATCTAGTCCATTCAGGCCAATGACTTACTTATCTAGTGGACCATTCTATGTTTTGGGTGAAGGAGTCACACTTCTCAATTTTGAGAGAGATTCATTTAATACCTGGGAAACTAGACATGCTTCCTTAGTAGCCAGGTTGTTCATGAATTCCTATTCCAGAAAATGGACTTTATGTAATTATCTTGTGGCATACCTATTATCTATTACATCATTTTACGAAATTGAATCCAGTTTCACAGTTTCTGCTGATTTGTCTATAACATGCTTTGACATGTCCTTTACTTAATTTTATATTTGCATCTATCCAACACCTTTATGTGACCTTCCTACTTTCTCCAAGTCGCCAGACAGTGTGGGTATTCTAATTGATGTTACATGAGAGGTACACTAGCAACAATTTTCCTCTTGGATGTTGAAATTTCCGAATAGATGCCTTGTCGAAACAAGGCTTCAAGTAGAAGGCCTTATTAGCTCATCGTTCATGTCTGCATCTTGTAGTTTACTTGCTTAAGGGGACGGTACATTACAAAGGCCTTATTTTGACTTTATACATTTAGCATCATCCTCATTGGACAAACAAAAAATTCCTATCAAGAATCTTGTACATTCGATGGACCACTATTTATGATTCAACCATGGGTGCTTTCCTTCATACTTTTTATGTCATATTCCCTAGATGCATTGTTGAATGTACAACTAAATATTTGCTCAATGCTAAGTGTGTTTTCTCAGACATTTCAATTGTAATTGTAAATTTTAAATTTGTAAATTTGTAATTGTATATATGTAAAATTCTAAAATTGTAATTGTAATTGTAATTGTACATGAAATTGTAAAATTGTAATTGTAATTGTAATTGTAATTCTATGTAAAATATAATTTTAATTGTATTATTGTGAATTGATTGTAATTGTATGTAAAATTCTAAAATTGCTTGTAATTTTAATTGTAATTGTATGTGAAATTGTAAAATTGTAACTGTAATTGTAATTATGATTCTAATTCTAATTCTAATTGAATGTAAAATATTTTTAAAATTTTAATTGTATTAATGTGAAATGATTTTGTTAAAAATTTTAAATTTGTAAATTTGTAAAATTTTAAATAATTGTAAAATAATAAATCTAAAATAATATGAATTATTGTAACATAATAAAGTTTAGAAAATAATGAAAATAAATTCATGTACTTTAGAATTATCATTATTTTATTATGATCTTACATACAAAAAAAGAACTTTATATAGTACGCCATTGTTTTTGAGATCAACATAATTGCAAATTATCAAGTGAAATATTGATTTTAACATTAACACAATGCAAATTACCAATTATTTCAAAATAAATATTATAATGTTTCGAAAAACCCATCTTAAAAGGTATAAATATTGATGAAATAACACATGTACCTGTTGAAGCCTAGAAAATATCTGCTTCAAACATTGGGGAAAACCACCCGGTCGGGACCTTAGGACAGCTCCTTTTCCGTTTGGTATGGTGGCTCCGACTGGATTTAAAGGACCAGTTTCCTTATAACTAATGGGTTGGTGATGGGTTGATTTGGATGAGTGAAAGTGGGACTAAATTGACTGAAATAAAACTATCTAATTTAAACTAAATACTGATAAAGAAATTCTAACACTAACCCGGGCAATCATATGTGAATACAACTTACAATTATTCCGATTCAACAATAACCATAAAAATGTATTATTATTTAAATCAAAATGTGCAAAAACAAATAGAGATAACTCTGTTTAAGAAATTAAACAGAGTTGTATTAGCATATTGCATTCATCATAATATATCATCTACATATACTTATGAAAGATAACATTTCAATTATACTAAAAAATGATATATAAAGAAATGTTGTGAAAAACCAAATATATATAAATGATAGCAAATTTTAAAGTGAATATCATAAGACAAAAGAAATCAACAGTGAACAGATAGAAATACCTTATTCATCTTGAAAGCTTTCAAATGAAATCTGATACTCTAATCCAGTAATTCTGATGCAAAATCAAATCCAAGGTACATAAATGCAACACTTTAAAGATAATTCCACATAAAATCACCAGATGTGATCCTTTTAAAAAATATATAAGCTAGTGGAGTACAGAAATGTAATCTCCAAGTCAAAAATATTAAAATCCAGGACCCTTCTCTAAATGCATGAGAAGGGTTTAAATACTACTTAGCTAAATCTAAAAATAGTCTATTACAAAAATTAAGGATTCGGATTAATGACCGTCCTTTTCCTAGGCTAAAATACAGTAAAATTAAAACTAAATCTAAAAATAAAGACTATTAACTAACTATTTATGAACTTGATCTTTAAACTTGCAGGCATCTAGCATTGTTTTGAGAAGATGTGGTTGACCGACTTCAGATTTCAACTGTCCTGAAAAGACAGAATCGGCAAGTGTAGGCGCAATCTTGTCAGTAGAATTGATGATACAATTAAGCGCACTGTGCTGACTGTGTGGTTTCACTAAGTATGTCCAGTAAGAGTCCCAGTTTAATCTTGTCAACCCTTGGATTGATTTTGCTCTTTCTTCTGCCTTTTGCCTCCATTCTGTTTGCAGTTGATGTGCCTGTGGGAGATATCCCGGAACAGTTTCTGAAATCAAATTAGCTTTGTGAAAATTATCATTTATACAATCAGTAAGACTGTTTGCTGCTGTAGCCGCCTCCTCTGCTGCCTTCTCTGCCCTTCTGATTTGTGCATCCCAGTTATTGAAAAGTATTTCTTTATGGTTTTCATTAATAATTGGTGCACCAGCTTTTCTTCCTTCTTCTGTTTTTTGCCATACCAAATAATCATTGATATTTTCATTAATTAAATCATAATCATTTCGTAAATCTACGACATGATTTGTGATTTTATCACTCTCTTGGAAAAAAGAATTCCATTGCAAGATTTTTTGGCATAATACTTCTTCTTGTTGCAGTAGTTGATTGTTTAAAGAGAGTTTCTGAAATAAACTCTGGAAGCTTAGGATCATCTTTGTGCTGATCTTGGATAATCTGTATTTTTTTTTCTTTATCAGCCAAACTTTTTTGATGTTCAATTTGCATTTCTTGAAGTTGTTGTTGTAACTCTTCAAGTTTCAACTGTGCTTCATTATTGGCCTGTACCTGTTGCAATTGCTGTTGTAGAACTTTTATCTATTCTTCTTTTTCATTTAATAAGAGTTGTATCTCAAATGCTTTGTCAATAGTTGCAGAAGCATAAGCCCCTGTCATTTGAGATAACTTAGCAAGATTATCAGTAGGCTCTGTGGCAGGATCCTTCCACAAGACATCTAGTTGTTCTGCTTCAGTAGCAATTGCACCTTCTAACTTTCTCTTTTTTCTTTGTTTCTTCACTACTGCTTTGTATTTTGGGTTGTAGAATACATCTAGAGGAGGAATTTCCTCTACATTAAGTACAATTTTAGAGGAGGGTGTGATAGGTATGTGCTCAGTCACTGTGACTGTGCTACTTATTCCTGTGCTCAAAACTTTGGTTGTCTGTACAGTGGTCTGTACATTCTGTCCTTCTACATTAATCAATTGATTAAAGCTTTCCCATTCTTTGTCTAATTCAATGGTGACTGACTGTTGCTGTACATTGGTAGGAGGAGTATTTATCTGTTGAGAAGTCAAAATTTACTGTTGAGGAAGTTCTTTCGATTGAGAAGAATCTTTCACTGATTCTTCAATTTTATCTTCCTTTTCATTAGACTTATTGGAACGTTCAGAAGTCTCTCTTTCAGATTTTGACTTAGATTTATCTGTACTCGAACTGTCGTTAAGACTAACACTAGGAGTTTGTTCCCTTGCGGGTTCCAAGCGTAGATTTTCCAAAGGAATAGCAGTTAGTCTTCTCTCTCTGTAAAGTTTAAATTCCTGGAATTCCTCTGGAGATAACTGCATTTGAGCTGAATTCAAAACTTCTTTAAATGAACTTTTTGTTTGGAACATATCATCAAAAAGATCCTGTTCCCCGGAAAATTCCCTTACTCTGATTGCATTGGTAAAATTCTTAACAATATTATTTGGGTCAAATAACCTTCTTGAAAATTTGAACAGTTGTAAGCATGTAATGTTGCTTACCTCTTTGAATGTGTGACCAACATCAAACAGTGAAAATGTTCCACAGTTTACGGGAAATTGTGGCCAAATGCCTTTCTTCTTCTCTTTTAATTCCTTTGTTAAACCTCCTTGGCCATAGGTCTGATAAGCAATCTCCCGAGCTACAAGTCTATCCGGAACATATAGGGGGTAAAACATGGGGGGAAGCAGAGCTTCCAAAAACCCTAACATAAGTGAACAATTCTTCTCCGAACCATCTCGCGAGGGAAGAATGTCGACCTCTGTTTCTGGGGATAACCTTGGGGCATCCTTATTGTGCAATTTTCTGTACAATGGCAGCATTATACCATGGGAAATTTTGTAAAAATGGGGGACAAACTTAGATTCTTACAGTTCCTTATGATACACATGAATAGGCAAAGGATCGTGGATTGTCCATTTCCAACCCATCATAGGGAATTTAGAGAAAAAATAGATAGCGTCCATGACATAAGCAGATAAATAAAAAGGCGGATAAATCCACTGAGAAACACTTCATTTGGACTGGTAGTGAAAAATGGCAGTGGTCAAATTATCAGATAAGATTTTGGCCCAATCTACAATTTTAGAATTTACGGCAGCATTCAACAAAGGGATCCATTCAGGCAAGATCATATTTATGTCAGGCTTTCCAAAAAGCCTGCATAACATGGCAGCAGAAAAACAATAAGGAGAGGTAAGTGAACCAGTACTGTACATACCGTGTTTGTTTTTCTTCAACGGTTCATCTCTTTTGGTCCACTCCTGTGTGCATTTCGACAAATTTTCATGTTCTCTGGCAAAATCTTCCATGAATTGCTTATTATAAGTCGCCTGAGGTTCCAGAAACTGATACATCAGCCTCAAATCTTCTGTAGTGAACGACCCGATTAGCTCTTGAGTTGGAGTTCTAAATTGCCTGTCTGAAATATCGGTGCTGTCTAGCACCCATTTCACCATGTCTATATACGGAAGAATCCTCGGCCTTGCTGCTATTCTATGCAGAAATGAACAAGCCAGTTCTTTAAGGGTTGCCTTAGACGTATTACTGGAACCTGCTGTAGCCGCAACTTTCATCACCACAGGATTTTCTTCTTCGAGAAAATTATACATTCCTTCCCAGGTGGTTATACCGGCATCCTTATTGCAAGCGGTGTCTGCATACAGTGAAGCCATTTCTCTATTTTCAGAATTTGAACTCTTCTCTTTCTTACCCATAATGTTCTGTGAACGCTTTGTATAGACGTTTGCTCCTTCGTGCCTACGTTTTACGAGTTAAATGAGAGTAATGGGATGAGAAAGGTGATGAGATTGTTTTAAATGCAAAGGCGGATGAAATATATTATTTTAACGTGAAACGACTTTCGATCAAAACAAAATCTCATTTACCATTAATTGACAATCCATTCATTTAATCCAATCATTAAAGCGCAAAACATATATTGATTTATGGGAGGATTTTCTTTGAACAACGCGCTTTTATGAATCTGCGACATTGCGATCTGCGATTTGCTGCGCAATATCGCAATATTGCAATATCGCATTTTCTCAAAACGTAACCGTCGCAATTTTGAAAATAGCGCAAAAGCACAAATCGCAAATAGCGCAAAAGCGCAAAATTGTAAATAGCGCAAAAAGTATTCATTTAACATTTCTTTTTTTCTGTGCTATGCGATCTGCGACCAATATGTTATTGTATAGGCTTTTTGGGATCGCGTTATCGCAAAATCGCAAAATCGCAATTTCAGTTTTACAAAAGATATATACCATTTTGCGATGGATGCGCTATTTCGCTTAAAGAATAATTTTACTGTAATCTATCATAAACTTAAGTGTTTCTTAAGGTTTCTTCTAAGGGATTTCCCTAAGTTATGATAGAAAGTTTTATTTGAAAAGGAAAACAAATCCTAATTGATTTTTTTGGATTTTTTAACTAAGGGTCCCCATTTATTTAGTATTATTACAAATAGTAAATAAAAAGGGGGGTTGTTGCTGGTCACAACAATTGGTGATTCACTGAAAGAAACAGTTATCTCTGAAAAAATAAAATGAATACTATATTTCTAGTAAATAAAGATTTTTAAAGATAATGAAAACTATCTTAGGATATCTTTAAATAAAATCTAACTATGAAGAAAAATAAAAATCATTCACAATTTCTTTCTAATTCCTTAAGAATAAAAACATTTTTTTGGTTGTCTCAAGCTTTGATTGGTGTTAATAATGAAGTAAGTGGATTTCTCTAAGTTTTGGTTTTATAATATACTTTATTTCCATAGGTATTGCCTCTGCTGCCTGCCAATGTTCATAGTCTCGACAGGGTTACCTTTAAACCATTAACCATTCATTGTCCCATCCAACTAAAATTATGACTTTTTAAAAGATAAATTCATAAGACCTATTATCTCATGTTTTTGTCTTTTACTTATTTTTTATTTTTTAAGAGCCATTGTTCTGGTTTGGTAGCCAATTAATAACAATGCCATTCACTAGTTATAACTAAACTGAACAAGCTGGCTCGTGATGAGACCCCTTGTCTTATATTTATAAGCCATTACCCTGTTTTGGTATGCAGTATTGGTAATGTCAGTTTCATTACTTCTTATGAACATGGTAAGTCGGCTCATAATGAGACCTATTATCTCTTAAATTTTCATATAATTTCTTAGAATTACATTCTAAAAAATCACAACTTAAATGGATGGGGTGAAATAGTTTTATCCTTAAGAATCAATGGATGACAATTTTCAGAGTTTCTTGAGTACCAAGACTTTGAAAAATCTTTTACTTTTATAGATAACCTTTCTCTACTCAATAAACTTATAATGATTTACATTCTCCTCAAGTTTTCAAAAGATCATGCAAATGATTGGAATAATCTTTCAAAGTTTAACATCTTATTTTAAACTATCCAAAAACTGTGATCATCTCTTTAAAAATTCTTATTTACACAAAATAAATATTTATAATATTTTTCCTAAGAAATTTTCCTAAATAGTAAACAGTCAATTATAGACTTATTAACAACCTTTATTTGCAAAAACAATTAAAAACTCTGCAGAAAGGAATATGTATAGTTTAAGAAGGGGTTACCTCCTTATGAAAAGAATTTCTTCAAGTTAAGCCTATTTACAGGAAGAGATTCTCTCTTACCTATTAGATCTTGGAGTATGAATGTATTTGAGCCTATCTTTTCAACGATCTGAAATGGTCCAAGCCACATTTTCTGAAACTTGGTATGTTTACCTTTTTCTTCGTGTGCTTTATCCCATTTTAGAACAAGATCACCAATTGACAAAATTTTTGAGCTGGTAGAACTTGCATCAAAAGAAGATTTTACAAGCTGTTGATGTTTTTCATGAATAGTTTTTGCTTTATCTTTATCTTCTTCTAGTTTAAGGATTTGATCATATCTCAATTGAATGGATGAAGAAGGATTTTCTTCAATAAATTGCACTAGGGCTAATGATGAAATAACTAAATTTGATGGTATCACAGCTTCTTTTCCATAAACTAAATTGAAAGGTGAAGTTCCTATTGAAGTTTTTTCAGTGATTCGATCAGCCCATAATGCAAAGATTAAAGACTTGTGCCAATTCTTTTGATTTTGATCAATGGTCCTTTTAATGATTTTGATAAGATTTTTGTTAGTGGATTCAGCCAAACCATTACCTTGTGGGTAATAATTTGTTGAATATTTCAATTTAAAACCTCTTTTGACTGCAAATTCCATTATACTGTTTCCGGAAAAGTAAGATGCATTATCAAAGACAAGAGCGTTAGGTACACCAAACCTGGTTATGATGAATTGATCTATGAAATCAATAATTGCATCAGAATTGGCTACCTTCAACGGGATTTCTTCTACCCATTTTGTAAAGTAATCAGTTGCAGTAAGGATGCATTTGTGCTGTTTGGAAGAATGAGGTACTATCTCACCAATAATGTCAAGCCCCCATTGTTCGAATGGTTACTCAATACTCACTGGTTGCAAAGGAAAAGCTGGTTTCCTTTGTCTTCCACTTGCAGTTTAACAAATTCTGCACTTCCTTACATAATCATGTGTATCTTTAAACATGGTAGACCAGTAATAACCAGCACGAATTATTTTGTGAGCTGTGGTATCACCTCCAAAATGACCTCCTGCTGGTCCATCATGCAATTCTTGCAAAACCTTTTCAGCTTTAGTCTTTTCAAAACATCTTAATAAGATTGAATCATAATTTTTTCTGAATAACACATTATCAATGATCTCATATTTAATAGCCTTTAACCTTAAAGCGCGTTTACTCTTATAGCTAAGATTAGAAGGAGCATACCCATTTTTCAAGTAATAGATAAGATCAGCATACTGAGATTCAGAATCTGTAACACTTATCTGACTTACTTGAATATCTTGATTTTCTGGTATGTTATGAGCTCCTGCCAATAATCTGCAAAAACCTTGTCCTCTAACAATCTTAGCAAGTTTAATATCAATATCATATTCTTGCAAGGCTGTTACCTAGTTAGTTCTCTTTTCTCCTACTTCTTTTTGAATTAATAATTGTCTCACTGCAGAGAATGGGACAATGATTTTTGTATGTGTTTTCAAGAGAAAAGGTCTGAAATGTTTGATTGATTTAAACACGGCAAAGACTTGTTTTTCAACATCGGAATAATTAAGCTCAGATCCTTGCATATTTGAGCTAAAGAAAGAAATTGGTGCTTCAATTTTCTGATCATTGAGCTGTGTTAAAAGAGCAGCATAAGATGTTTCGGTGGCCAAAGTATACAAAATAAAATCTTTAGAAAAATCAGGGGTATTCAATGCTGGTGCATTAATAATCGCTTGTTTGATTGCCTCAAAGGATTCTTTCTCTTTATGCCCCCATTTGAATACTGAATTCTTCTTGATCATATTTTGCATAGGTAAAACAATTAAAGAAAAATCAGGAATGAAACTTTTTACAAAATTGATCTGCCCAAGAAATGATTGCATGGATTTTTTGTTATGAGGTAAAGAAATATCAGAAATTTCTTTCACTCTATCTAGATCAATATATATACCATCTTTTGACACAACAAATCCTAAGAGTTTTCCTTCATCCAAAGCAAAGAAATATTTCTTTGGATTTAAGGAAATACCAAACCTTCTACATCTTTCAAATATTTGCTTTAAATCATGTAAATGATTGGCTCTCTTCTTTGAAAATATTGTTATGTCATCAAGATAAACAACAATTGATTTATTGATCAAACCTTTAAATGCTATGTCCATGGCTCTTTGAAAAGTTGCTCCTGCATTTATTAGACCAAAAGGCATTTTCTGATAAGCATAAGTTCCCCATTTTGTTTTGAAAGTTGTTTTCAATCTGTCATCTGGATGAACTAAAAATTGATTATAGCCTAAAAATCCATCAAGAAAGGACATGAGTTCAGAACTAGCTACCTTTTGAAGTATCTGTTCCATGGTTGGCAATGGGAAATTGTCTTTTAAACATGCCTTGTTTAAATTTCTAAAATCAATACAGATTCTTATATCACCATTTTTATTCCTTACAGGTACCATATTGGAAACCCAATTGGAGTGCCTTACAGGAAAAATGATTTTGGCTTTTAAAAGTTTATTAAGTTCTGATTTGATTTGTCCTTCAAGATTTGGATGAACCCTTCCTTAACTTTTGTTGAACAGGTTTAATATCAGGAAGCATTGGAATTGTGTGTTGAATAACCAAAGTATCATACGTTTTTAAATCATCATAATTACAAGCAAAAACATTTTTATATTTGTTCAAGAGTTTAATGAAAGCATTCCTTTCCTCTGGTGTTAAATTGAGTCCTAAATTAACGTTTTGAGGTTTAGAATCAAAACCAAGATTTACTAATTCAAACTTCAAAGTGGAACTTTGAAGTTTAGCATTAGTGACTTTCTTGAATCTGTCTTTAATATCATATAAGTCCTCTAATTTAACAACAGATTTTGGAATGGGATTTTCATTACCTTTTGAAGCAATTTGTAAATCATGATCATTCTCATCAATAATTTGCTCATCGTATGATTTCTCTGAAGTCGTGAAATTTAAAATATCTTGATCATGATAGAATACTCTCCAATTTGTGACATTATCTGGGATAGATGGGCGAAAAATCAATTCTACAGAAAATCTATCGGGACTACAATCTTTAGCAGGAAGGAGTTTGGATGCAACATTAGCTAACAAGTCAGCTGATGTATTTTGATTCCTAGGAATAGGAGAAATATTAAATGCTAAAAAGTGAGTAGTAAGATCGTGTACTAGGGTTTGATAGTGTTTAAGATGTCCTGAAAGGCAATGAATATTATTCCTAACTTGTTTTATGACAATTTCGGAATCACCAAATACTTTCAAGTATTTAACATCTAACCCTATAGCTTTATAAAGTCCTTGAATCAAGGCTTCATATTCTGCAGTATTGTTCGTACACTCAAATTCTAACCTACATGATAGCATGGTTTCTCTCCATCTGGATCAATTAAGGTACATCCTGCTCCAGCTCCATCACTAGACTTTGATCCATCAAAATATAACGACCAAAATAAAGATTTATCTATTGGCTTATCTACAATTACATCAGAAATATTTACAATTCTGGAAGAATCAGATTGTGAAAAATTTTCTGTTTGAGAAACAAAAGTATTTACAGAAAAAGGTGATTGAGGTGCTTTGAAGTTTCCAAGAAATGACTCAGCAGAATAACCTCCAAGAATATTGTTGTTGAATGCCACAGGCTCATTAGGTTGTTCAAATTCAGTGACAGTATGCGTCATATGTTTTTCTCGTTCAACTTTGATTTGATTTGGTTTCCCTTTGTAGGGAAGCCACACATGTGAATAATCAGTTGAGATATAACCATTAAGTTTCGCAGACCATTCCCTGCTTAAGATTAATCCATAGAATTCAGGAATATCTACAATCAAAATATCGATTCTTTGGACAATCCTAGGATCGGAAGCTAATCTGATAGTAACTGAATTGATTTCTCCTACAACTTGAACTTTAGAGCGGTCCAATTGAACAATATGAACTGCCGATTTCTGTGGTTCGATATTCAATTTGGCACAAACAAAAGTAGGCATTATATTAGAGGATGCTCCAGAATCGATTAAACAATTATGCAGATTCTTATTGTACATTTCATAAGTCAAAAGAAAAGGAGGAGTCTGAGAATTTGATTTTTCTCCAATGAGCACTGTATCAGTAGCATCTACCTTATCTGGTGGCTTACAAGTTCCTTTGGCTGCTTTTGCAACTACACCACTTGGTAAAGGAGAAATTGGTGTAGCGTTTAATTCTTTCAATAGAAACTTCTACTGGTGTTTTAGTTTGCTGAGTTCATGTAAGGAAATGTTGGCTTTAATCTTTTTCATGTCTTCAACAATGTTACACTCCATAGGATCTGACACTACTAAAGTCTTTGTTGTCGATGAAGGAGGATTGGAAGAAGATGGCTGATTCTGAGTAGGTAAGGGAGAAGTTTTCCTTGTAGGGGATTTGTCTTTGGTACTTGGAGTTGTAATTTTCTTTTTAGGAACTGTTTGCACATGCTCTGCTGTAGATCTACTCCTAGTACTTACAGGCATAGCTTCTTGTTCAACCTCACTATCAGAATTAGGGAGAATAAAATCCCACATTCCATGCAATTCAGCTATTTCTTCATTCTCATCTTCCTCATCTGATATTAAAGATGTATCTTCTTATTCTTCC
The DNA here is from genome assembly GCA_034641835.2 of Pinus albicaulis. Lineage (NCBI taxonomy): Eukaryota > Viridiplantae > Streptophyta > Pinopsida > Pinales > Pinaceae > Pinus > Pinus albicaulis. The sequence goes on along the minus strand of CM076569.1, from coordinate 95,950,490 downwards.
TCTTCTTCTGATTCTGCATTAGAGATTGCATTAGGAGGTTTAGATTCAACTTGGTTTCTTTTAAAATTTCGGAATGGTTTTTTGGTAGACGTTTCAGCTACTTGTTTTTTAATTTCAACCATTTCATTTGACATGGTTTTAAGAAATTTTTGTAAACCTCTCATGTCATATGAGTCTTTGGCCTTTTTCTTTGAATCATATTTGAAGCTGACTTTCTTTGATTTCCTTTCCTCAATATCATTTTTCTTTTCTAGAGAAATAATTCTTTTTTCTACTGCAATAACCTCTTTCGTATTCTCGGCTAATGTAGGTTTTGCAACTCTATCTACAAAAATTGCTATGTTTGAGGGTAAAGCAGTTATGTACCATTCACTTCTGACCTGTTCACTAGGCCTTGAATCTGTGTGGATTTTGTTCAAGAGTTTGTTGAATCTAGCGTTGAAATCTTTAATGGGCTCCTTGGGTTCTGCTTTCAAATTTGAGAGATCGTTGATTAAAGTAGCTATTGATCTGTCATCTCCAAATTTGGTTAAAAAATGATTTGCAAAAATGGCCCAACTTGTTATGGATCCTGAAGGTAATGAAAAGTACCAGGATCCTGCTGCCCCTTGAAGAGTATAAGGGAATAGTCTGACTACAACATCTTCATGTATGACTCCATTCAAATTTACAGCCAGCATAAAGTTATTGATATGTTCTTCAGCTTGAATGTTAAGATCTGGACTGAACTTTGGAAGCCATTTTCCAGGATTGTCAGGTAAATCATGTAAAGGTGCAGGCATGTTGACAACCCCTGGAGTAGCCCATGGTCTAGCCATTATTGGAACAACTATTGGAGGAGTAGTAGAGGCTGGTGGTGTCTGAATAGAAGTTGTTGGAATAGATGATGTTGAGATTTATGATGATTGAGCAGATGATGTGGAAACAATTGTACTCTGTTGAGTTGGGATTTCGGAAACAGGTAATTGAATATGAGATGAAGAACTTATATCACTTACTGATTCCAATTGAGTTTTTCTTGTCTTGACTCTATTAGGTAAAGGGAATTCTTTCGGAGAAATACTAAGTTTTTCACTTTGAAGCCTAGTAAGAGGTTTTGAAGAAACAAATTTTGAAGTTACACTACCTTCAGATATTTCAGACTCATAGAGATAATGAGAATCCTTTCAATTTATGAATTAAATCTTGAACTTCAGGAGACTCAGGATTTTGATTGTCTGAATGTTTTGAGATTTTGGTAGTGGGTGTATGAATATTCTTCTCAATTCCTTCTATAGGATTTTGTATTTCAAAAGAAATTGAAGAAGTTGATGAGGGTGTTTTGCTCTCAGAATGGCTTGTAGGTAAAGATTTACTTGCCATTCATAGCTCATGCCCTCCTTCTAGCGCCAAAAATGTTGAAGCCTAGAAAATCTCTACTTCAAACATTGGGGAAAACCACCCGGTCGGGACCTTAGGACAGCTCCTTTTCCGTTTGGTATGGTGGCTCCGACTGGATTTAAAGGACCAGTTTCCTTATAACTAATGGGTTGGTGATGGGTTGATTTGGATGAGTGAAAATGGGACTAAATTGATTGAAATAAAACTATCTAATTTAAACTAAATACTGATAAAGAAATTCTAACACTAACCCGGGCAATTATATGTGAATGCAACTTAAAATTATTCCAATTTAACAATAACCATAAAAATGTATTATCATTTAAATCGAAATGTGCAGAAACAAATAAAGATAACTCTGTTTAAGAAATTAAACAGAGTTGTATTAGCATATTTCATTCATCATAATATATCATCTACATATACTTATGAAAGATAACATTTCAATTATACTAAAAAATGATATATATAAAGAAACGTTATGAAAACAAATATCTGTAAATGATAGCAAATTTTAAAGTGAATATCATAAGACAAAAGAAATCAACAGTGAACAGATAGAAATACCTTATTCATCTTGAAAGCTTTCAAATGAAATCTGATACTCTAATCCAGTAATTCTGATGCAAAATCAAATCCAAGGTACAGAAATGCAACACTTTAAAGATAATTCCGCATAAAATCACCAGATGTGATCCTTTTAAAAAATATATAAGTCAGTGGAGTACAAAAATGTAATCTCCAAGTCAAAAATATTAAAATCCAGGACCCTTCTCTAAATGCATGAGAAGGGTTTAAATACTACTTAGCTAAATCTAAAAATAGTCTATTACAAAAATTAAGGATTCGGTTTAAATGACCGTCCTTTTCCTAGGAAAAAATACAGTAAAATTAAAACTAAATCTAAAAATAAAGACTATTAACTAACTACTTATGAACTTGATCTTTAAACTTGCAGGCATCTAGCATTGTTTTGAGAAGATGTGGTTGAACGACTTCAGATTTCAACTTTCCTGAAAAGACAGAATCGATAAGTGTAGGCGCAATCTTCTCAGTAGAATTGATGATACAATTAAGCGCACTGTGCTAACTGTGTGGTTTCACTAAGTATGTCCAGTAAGAGTCCCAGTTTAATCTTGTCAACCCTTGGATTGATTTTTCTCTTTATTCTGCCTTTTGCCTCCATTCTGTTTGCAGTTGATGTGCCTATGGGAGATATCCCGGAACAATTTCTGAAATCAAATTAGCTTTCTGCAAATTATCATTTACACAATTAGTAAGACTGTTTGCTGCTGTAGGCGCCTCCTCTGCTGCTTTCTCTGCCCTTCTGATTTGTGCATCCCAATTATTGAAAAGTATTTCTTTATGGTTTTCATTAATAATTGGTGCACCAGCTTTTCTTCCTTCTTCTGTTTTTTGCCATACCAAATAATCATTTATATTTTCATTAATTAAATCATAATCATTTCGTAAATCTACGACATGATTTGTGATTTTATCACTCTCTTGGCAAAAAGAATTCCATCGCAAGATTTTTTGGCATAATACTTCTTCTTGTTGCAGTAGTTGATTGTTTAAAGAGATAGTTTTTGAAATAAACTTTGGAAGTTTAGGATCATCTTTGTGCTGATCTTGGATAATCTGTATTTGTTTTTCTTTATCAACCAAACTTGTTTGATGTCCAATTTGCATTTCTTGAAGTTGTTGCTGTAACTTTTCAAGTTTCAACTGTGTTTCATTATTGGCCTGTACTTGTTGCAATTTCTCTTGTAGAACTTTTATCTGTTCTTATTTTTCATTTAATAAGAGTTGTATCTCAAATGCTTTTTCAATAGTTGCAGAAGCATAAGCCCCTGTAATTTGAGATAACTTAGTAAGATTATCAGTAGGCTCTGTGGCAGGATCCTTCCACAAGACATTTAGTTGTTCTGCTTCGGTAGCAATTGCACCTTCCAACTTTCTCTTTTTTCTTTGTTTCTTCACTACTGCTTTGTATTTTGGGCTATAGAATACATCTAGAGGAGTAATGTCTTGTACATTAAGTACAATTTCAGAGGAGGGTGTGATAGGTATGTGCTCAGTCACTGTGACTGTGCTACTTATTCCTGTGCTCAAAACTTTGGTCGTCTGTACAGAGGTCTGTACATTCTGTCCTTATACATTAATCAATTGATTAAAGCTTTCCCATTCTTTGTCTAATTCAATGGTGACTGACTGTTGTTGTACATTGGTAGGAGGAGGATTTATCTGTTGAGAAGTCAAAATTTGCTGTTGAGGAAGTTCTTTCGATTGAGCAGAATCTTTCACTGATTCTTCAATTTTATCTTCCTTTTCATTAGACTTATTGGAATGTTCAGAAGTCTCTCTTTCAGATTTTGACTTAGATTTATCTGTACTCGAACTGTTGTTAAGACTAACACTAGGAATTTATTCCCTTGCAGGTTCCAAGTGTAGATTTTCCAAAGGAATAGTAGTTAGTCTTCTCTCTCTGTAAAGTTTAAATTCTTGGAATTCCTTTGGAGATAACTGCATTTGAGCTGAATTCAAAACTTATTTAAATGAACTTTTTGTTTGGAACATATCATCAAAAATATCTTGTTCCCCGGAAAATTCCCTTACTCTGATTGCATTGGTAAAATTCTTAACAATATTATTTGGGTCAAATAACCTTCTTGAAAATTTGAACAGTTGTAAGCATGTAATGTTGCTTACCTCTTTGAATGCGTGACCAACATCAAACAGTGAAAATGTTCCACAGTTTACGGGAAATTGTGGCCAAATGCCTTTCTTCTTCTCTTTTAATTTCTTTGTTAATCCTCCTTGGCCACAGGTCTGATAAGCAATTTCCCGAGCTACAAGTCTATCCGGAACATATAGGGGTAAAACATGGGGGGAAGCAGAACTTCCAAAAACCCTAACATAAGTGAACAATTCTTCTCCAAACCATCTCGCGACGGGGAGAATGTCGACCTCTGTTTCTGGGGATAACCTTGGGGCATCCTTATTATGCAATGTTCTATACAATGGCAGCATTATACCATGGAAAATTTTGTAAAAATGGGGGACAAACTTAGACTCCCACAGTTCCTTATGATACACATGAATAGGAAAGGATCGTGGATTGTCCATTGCCAACCCATCACAGGGAATTTACAGACAAAACAGATAGCGTCCATGACATAAGCAGATAAATAAAAAGGCGGATAAATCCGCTGAGAAACATTTCGTTTGGACTGGTAGTGAAACATAGCAGTGGTCAAATTATCAGATACGATTTTGGCCCTGTCTACAATTGTAGAATTAACGGCAACATTCAACAAAGGGAGCCATTCAGTCAAGATCATATTTATGTCAGGCTTTCCAAAAAGCCTCCATAACATGGCAACAGCAAAACAATAAGGAGAGGTAAGTGAACCAGTACTGTACATACCGTGTTTGTTTTTCTTCAACGGTTCATATCTTTTGGTCCACTCCTGTGTGCATTCCGACAAATTTGCATGTTCTCTGGCAAAATCTTCCATGAATTGCTTATTATAAGTCGCCTGAGGTTCTGGCAACTGATACATCAGCCTCAAATCTTCCGTAGTGAATGACCCGATTAGCTCTTGAGTTGGAGTTCTAAATTGCCTGTCTGAAATATCGGTGCTGTCTAGCACCCATTTCACCATGTCTGTATACGGAAGAATCCTCGGCCTTGCCGCTATTCTATGCAGAAATGAACAAGCCAGTTCTTTAAGGGTTGCCTCAGACGTATTACTGGAACCTGCTGTAGCAGCAACTTTCATCACCACAGGATTTTCTTCTTCGAGCAAATTATACATTCCTTCCCAGGTGGTTATACCGACATCCTTATTGCAAGCGGTGTCTGCATACAGTAAAGCCATTTCTCTATTTTCAGAATTTGAACTCTTCTATTTCTTACCCATAATGTTATGTGAACACTTTGTATAGACGTTTGCTCCTTCGTGCCTGCGTTTTATGAGTTAAATGAGAGTAATGGGATGAGAAAGGTGATGAGATTGTTTTAAATGCAAAGGCGGATGAAATATATTATTTTAACGTGAAACGACTTTCGATCAAAACAAAATCTCATTTACCATTAATTGACAATCCATTCATTTAATCCAATCATTAAAGCGCAAAACATATATTGATTTATGGGAGGATTTTCTTTGAACAACGCGCTTTTATGAATCTGCGACATTGCGATCAGCGATTTGCTGCGCAATATCGCAATATCGCATTTTCTCAAAACGTAACCATCGCAATTTTGCAAATAGCGCAAAAGCGCAAATCGCAAATAGCGCAAAAGCGCAAAATTGTAAATAGCGCAAAAAGTATTCGTTTAACATTTCTTTTTTTCTGCACTATGTGGTCTGCGACCAATATGTTATTGTATAGGATTTTTGGGATCGCAAAATCGCAAAATCGCAAAATCGCAATTTCAGTTTTATAAAAGATATATACCATTTTGCGATGGATGCGCTATTTCGCTTAAAGAACAATTTTATTGTAATCTATCATAAACTTAAGTGTTTCTTAAGGTTTCTTCTAAGGGATTTCCCTAAGTTATGATAGAAAGTTTTATTTGAAAAGGAAAACAAATCCTAATTGATTTTTTTTTTTGATTTTTTAACTAAGGGTCCCCATTTATTTAGTATTATTACTAATATTAAATAAAAATGGGGGTTGTTGCTGGTCACAACAGTACCATATCACTCTCGGTTCTCATGAACACCCTCATTATCTTCCAGTTCGCATGACATGCTAACACTATTGTTCTTAAAAATATGTTTTGATATAGGGTCATGTCTCAATACGAACCACCAATCCCTATCCAACACATCTGGGTAAAAAAACACCTGGTTGCAGTGTTGGGGAAAACATAGGGCTCCTTAACTTCATCCCACATCTTTCTAGAGTTGATACATATCAACCTACTATTGCGATCTTCCTTCACATTATTCCGATCAAAGGTGTCCCACCACTTGCACCTAAAAATAACACATTGGAATGAAGAGAAATCCACTTCAATTATCTCTTGTATCTTTCTGACGTAACCTAACGTCCCTCGTACTAGGTTTTGATCACGGTGGCTAGATCGACTAGATTGATTGAACTCGACTTCCACTCCACAGTCTTGTGTGATGTTTCCAACATCAGCTTTTTCTATGCGAAAATGGTGTCCATATGCCCACATAGATGGGAACAAATGCACCTATTATAAAAAAGTTAAAAAAATCATAGTGTCATGTGTCTTATAATAACCCAACAATGAAAATATGAAATATAGATGTCTTATAATTTTCAAATTTATATATAAATTAAATAGATTATTACCGAGTTGTTGCACCCAATCCCTACGTTTAGCACATCCTCTTCATCATGCAGGTAACGACTGGTTGCACCGTATTTCTCTCTGACTTGGTCAGCAACCCAACTGTTGGGGCATATTTTTGGCATATTTTCTTTTAAATGATCGGGATAAGGCACACTTTTACCATTCAATCGTCTAAATTATTTCCTGTCACTATCCCATTTCATCCTCTTTTGTTTGTACAATGTGATCCAAGGTTGTGTTGCTTCAGAATTTTAAAGAACGAATTTATTGATTGCTTCAATTTCTGCATTCGCTGATGAAATCAAACCAAAATTATATCGAAGTTCAACATGAATATTTACTTTGTGTAAATTTGAAAAATAATAAGTCACTTACTCTTTATCAAGCACTTTTTTCCACTCATTTGGAGCAACTCCCCTTCTCTTTTGTCTTCATCCCTTTCATTGTCCGAAATCACTGCACCTGGTCTATTGTCGATCCTCTTGATGTACTCACTGGCATAATAGAAAGACTCATATGATATGTACCCCTCTGCCATAGACCCCTCGGGCTTTTCCCTTTGTCGAACAAAACCTTTCAATTTCTTCATGTACCTCTCTAAGAAGAACATCCAACGACAAGAAACCACCCAACTAATTCAACCTCATCTACTAGGTGGATTAGAAGATGAACGTGCAAGTCCATGAAACTCGTCGGTAGTTCCTTCTCAAACATACAAACAATCTCAACTATCTCTTGATGCCATTGTGGAACGCTAGCCACATGAATATCCTTTGACGTGATCCAGCGTACAAATGTAGATACTTTAGATATGGCACGTCCTAGGTCTTGAGGGAATTCATGTTTCACACACCCACACACGAACAAAGGATAATGACACTGCAAATTTATAAACACATGCAATAATATACAAAATTATTGATGTGTTATGATCCCCACATGAGATAAAATTTATTAATACAAAAAATAATAAAATCATGCTTTTGACATTATACGCACTCTTAGAAGATTCAAATGGTCATGCAATTTCAACACTGACAAATGGTCATCCACGGTGAAGCAGCACTGTAGTGAAGACCCGTATGAAGTTGGCACCCTCACACCCATTATAACTTCCTTTGCCAAAGAAATATCATCTTTTTTTAAAATACATGGGACATCACCTTCTTTGAAATACCATGAATTAGACGGACCAACGCCCGCCTCTGATCTTGTACTTTCTAATCATCTTGGGCAATGTTTCTTTTTAGTTTTTGAAGTAATAAGATCTTTCCTAACAACCAATGTATCACTTTGTTCCGATGATATGTGCCTCCATAAAGAAGATGATTTTTTTTAAAATATGTGCATGGTTCTAATAAGTGGGTAATATTAAGATGCTCCCAATATGGGAGGTTATAAAAGATAAATTTCGTTTTCATCCCAATGGGAAATTTCTCAACATAGGTGTCGAAGAATTCTGGATCATCGAACATAGGCTCTCCATTTGAATCGAACATTCTATGAACTACTTCTCCTTCTCTCTCTCATATGCTCTAAGCCATTCAACTGGTGTCATTATTGGAGGCCTTTGGGTTCTCTCTCGTTTACCATTGAAAGCATATGTCGCTCTTCTGTAAGGGTGTTCTTTTGGGAGGAATACCCTGGAGCAATCATATACTGGATATTGTAGGTCCTTGGACCATCTAGATTTCAGAGAAGGTCCACAACATTTACATCCAAAATACCCTTTTGTTACAAGACCTGCGAGATTATTATATACAATTAATATGCATGGTGCATTAAAGAATATCATGAGGATCAAAACAGTTAAAACGAATTAAATAACTAATATGTGAAAGAATATTGTTACATATATAAACAAATCAATAAATTAAACATGTAATTTACCAAAGCAAACTCCTAAGACTGGATAATCATGTGTTGTGTAAGCACATATGTCATACAACGTAAAACTCCTCTCTGTTGCGATGGGTCTTGATACTTCGTATACATTTATCCCATCCCATAATTCCTTCAATTAATCTACCAGTGGTTGTAAGTAGACATCCGTATTCTTCACTTGTCTTCTACCAGGGACTATGAGAGCCAACATAAGATGTTCATTCTTCACGGACAACCATGGGGGGGTATTGTTATTGATCACTACTACATGCCAAATAGAATAGTTGGTGTTGTGGAGGGAATATGAGTTGACGCCATCCATGGCTATGCTGAGTCGTAGACTTCGTACTTCATCCTTGAATTTTTTGGGCCATGTATCCTCTATATGCTTCATGGCTTTTGAATCAGTTGGGATTCACATAACTCCCAACTCACTTCTGTGTGAGGCATGCAATCCCTGCAACATAGCTAATTATTTGCAACGAAAGAGCCTTTGAATATTGGGATTATAGGCACGTGCCTCAATATCTTAAAAGGAGGACCAGCACAAGATTTACCCTTCTTTTTTGATTTATCATACCTGTCATGCACACATTTCAGACATATCTGTTTGTCTGCATATTATCCTCTATATAAAATACAATCATTTGGATGTGCATGATATGATATGTACTCAACACCCAACATTTTCAACAATTTATTTTCCTCTTCGCAACTATCGGGCAAGACATTATCACTCGGAAGAACCTTATCTTTGAATAGCCTATAGTTGGTGATCATGCAAAAATATATTAATAAATGTACATTAATGCCGCTATAATTATTAATGTTCATAAAATTTACCATTTGTAATGTTAATTGTGTATTGATTATATTTCTCAAATTTATATAAGGGAGGACTTTATGGTAACTTACCTCAAAATTTTCGAGAAACATGCATTCGACAAGCCAAAATTTGCTTTTAATTTGTACAGTAACATCGTTGTCCCCAACTGGGTAGAATTTTACTGACCGCCAGGTCCAAAGAGAGGGGTGGTAGAAGCAAATTTAAGGCTTTTGAAAAAGGTGTCAGCGATATGAGCATCATCCCCTATTTGATTATCGTTTTGAAATGCATATAAAAACATTGTCTCTATGGCAGTCATATCCCTTAAGTAATCATCCATACCAACCTCTATTTGATTGCCTCCTTTGCCAACTTGTGAAGAAATACTATTATTGTACTCATTCCTAATTTGTGAATCTGGATATAGCGGGAATTGAATCAGTGGTTGATTCAACCATTCTTGGTATCGTTGCTCTCCGATTTTTTCTCTTAATTCAATCTTCTCTCGATTTGTGAGCATTACCTTAGGTAAGTTTACCATGGAAGATGGTAAGAACAGGATGCATCATCATCACTAGAATCCTAATAATTTCAAAAAATATATTTGAACATGATTAGTACAAATTTATGATATCGATTAGTAACCACGTTGACAATATTTCATGACTAATTGGTTTGACATTAATCGATATACCAAAAAATTATAATTATTTCCATCATTGTCTGAGGATTGTCGCTAGAAGATGAAATATTGTTACAATTGGCAGGGTGAAGTGGCTGTCCATTTTCCTCTACAAAATGCACATTACGGTATGCTGCTCTTGATAAGAGCTTTCGAGGTTTTGGATCTGTTTGAATATTTTTTGCATCTAAACTCGATTCTGAATCTGCATGAACCTAAAAATTTGTATACATTATAAATTTAATTAAGTTGTGCATGATTGACATGGATAAAAACATAAAGATAGAATGAATAATGAGAAATAAAAATAAGTGAAGAGTAATATTGATATAAGATGGATAGGGAGAACTCCGCGATGGACTTTGAGAAATATTATGGAACGAACTAGATTTTGAAGAATTGTCCATTCGATATAATTATGATATTTTCTCCCTACATTTGAGCAAAATCAATAATAAATTTTGGTGCACACACCTAAAAGTAATTTCGGTGCCTTAAAAATGGACTTCTTGTTATCGACTCTAATGTACATATCGCCACATCGGTGCATTTTCATTACTGCGCACTGGTGCCATTTTGTAAACGGACGCACCGGTGCGGTTCTATTAAGTGACGCACTGGTGATGAATAACGACAAATAAAAAAAGTGCAACCCTATTTTCTTTAAGTGAAAAAAAATCGGTAAATTGAAAAATGGGTAGCAAAATATTTTCAAAAATCTAATTTCATAAAACAATTCTTTAAATACTAAACACTTTTCATCATTTCACTATTTTTGCAAAAAATTTCAGCCAAATATTTTCTGGAGACATACCCAGAGCAACAGAGCACGAGAGCATTGTATATAAGTGAAATACATTCGAACAAAAGTATTTAGACAATCAGAATTCCAAACCTCTGGTGATTCAAACCCTGTAGCATAGAATTTCAAACGATCTCGTGATTAAATTTTTTTTTTTTTTTACTTTTTCTGTAGTTTTTTTACGCAGTAAGAAAAAAAATTCAATGTTTTTTGTGTAACCAGCTCCAAAAATAGAAGAAAAGAGATATCAACGCCTTAGAAATAAGCCACTTTGAGGGGGCAACCTCCAATACATTACATAAATGAACAATTCTTGGATGATACAATTTACAAAACCTCTTTTCTATATATAAGAGTCCATGGGGCCATAATGTAATCCTAGTGGGCCACAATGTAATCCTAGCCGACCTAACAATAATAATTTAAGGGTACAATAATAACAAAATGGGGGTTACAAGGGTACAATAATAACAATAAGGGGTTTACACTAACAATAATAAGGGACTATACTAGTGATATAGGGACCTAACATGCCCCTCTCCTTCAAAAAAGTGTTGTCCTCAACGCTTGAGTAGCTCCAGGTGCTTCTATATAAAATTCTCATCCTCCCATGTAGAATCTTCAGTGGGTAAGTTCTTCCACTTGATGAGATACTCTGAAATTGATCGATTTCGTAGTTTTCGAGTTCTTGTTTCCGTGACCGCTTCAGGTTCCAATATGATTTTTCCTTCCTCATCAAGTTCTGGCAATATTGTTTGAACTGGAAGATTTTCACCTATAACCTTCTTTAAGCATGAAACATGGAAAACTGGATGTACTCGCGAAGAAGCAGGGAGCTCCAATTTGTATGCCATAGTACCAATCTTTTGCAACACCTTGTAAGGACCATAGTACTTTGGCGATAATTTATTATCCTTGTTTGCTTGCTTGAGGGACATTTGTTTGTATGGTTGTAGCCGTAAAAATACCCAATCTCCTACATCAAAACTTCTCTCGCTACGATGTTGATCTGCCTGTTGTTTCATTCGATTTTGTGCCAAATTCGGGTTATCCTTTAAGAGTTGGAGAACTTCTTGCTGATGCTCGATGTGATCTTCCACTGCTTGAACCTTCGAATTTTCCCTTAAAGAAGATGTGATGGATGGTGGATGATATCCATAAAGTGCCATAAATGGGGTCATTTTTGCTGCAGTATGGAAGGAAGTGTTATACCACCATTCAGCAAGAGGTAACCACTTGACCCATTGTGTTTGTTTATCAGATACAAAACAACGAATATATCCTTCCAAACATTTATTTACTATCTCAGTTTGACCATTAGATTGAGGATGATAAGATGAGCTATGAGCTAAGTGAGTACCCAAACAAGAAAATAACTCCGTCCAAAAATTTACAGTAAAAATGGGATCTCTGTCGCTCACAATGACCCTTGGGCTTCCATGTAGCTTTTGAATTCTGTCCATAAGTGTAGTAGCAATTGTACTTTTTTTAAATGGATGAGATAATGCACAAAAGTGTGCATACTTGGTAAGTCTATCAACTACCACCATGATGACACTCTTTCCTTCGGACTTAGGTAAACCTGTGATAAAATCCATTGAAATCTCCTCCCAACGTTGACTTGGAATGGATAAAGGTTGTAGAAGTCCGGGGGTCTTAATTGTTTCCACTTTATTCTGCTGGCAAACCAAACATTCCGCCACAAAATTTCGAATATCAGATTTAAGGCCATCCCAAAAAAATTCTTTCTTCACCCTGTGGTAAGTTTTTAAAAATCCTGAGTGTCCTCCTAAAGGAGAAGTGTGCAATTCGAGAAGAATCTTTTGTTTTAGTTGGGAATTCTTACAAAGATATAAGCGATCTTTGTACCATAAGGAATCATTTTTCCAACTAAATGTATCGGATGTACTAGGATCTTGCTGCAACTTTTGAATGAGTGTCCATACATCTTTGTCCTTCTTCCATTCATCTCTTGCTTCGGTTATCCAATCTGGTTGGATAATAGAAATGGCACAAAGCAATGCTTCCACCTCTTCATTATTTCTTAAGAGTGCATCTGCAACAACATTAAACTTTCCTTTTTTGTAGATTATTTCAAAGTCATAACCCAACATCTTTGTGACCCATTTTTGCTGCTCTTCTGAAGATAGTCTTTGTTCCAAAAAGTGTTTAAGACTATCATGATCATTTTTTACCTTGAAGTGTCTTCCCATTATGTAAGTTCGCCATTTCTTAAGTGCATACAGTAGTGCTAACATTTCCTTCTCATAAATAGGTTTATGTAAATACTTTCCTTTGATTGGACGACTTTCAAAAGCAATGGGTCTTCCTTCCTGCGTAGCTAAGATCGGTGCTAGGCACATTGCCTCTTTAATATGTTCCAAGGCCTTATTTGCTTCAGGAGTCCATGAAAATGCATCTTTCTTCAATAATGTTGTTAGAGGTGCTGCTATTCTCCCTGTTCTTAACAAACTTTTGATAATACCCTGTTAACACGAGAAATCCTCGCAATTTCTTTATGGTTGTGGGGAATTTCCATTACTTAATGGCTTTAATTTTGTTAGGGTCTACCTTAACACCCTCCTGAGATACAATATGACCCAGGTATTCCACCTCTTGTACTTCAAAGAAACATTTAAATGTTTTTTTATATAATTGTTTCTCCTGCAATAGTTTGAGCACCCTATCAACATGTTGAACATGACCCTTCCAAGACATATTGTAGATTAGTATATCAGCAAAAAATACTAGCACAAATTTTCTAAGGAAGGGTTTGAAAATGGAATTCTTCAACCCTTGAGATGTAGAAGGTGCATTGGTAAGGCCAAAAGGCATGACCAAAAATTCATAATGACCCTCATGAGTTCAAAATGCTATTTTCGGAATATCTTCAGTCTTCATTCTAATTCGATGATATCCTAAACAAAGATCCAACTTGGTAAAATAAATTTCTCCATGTAATTCATCCAATAATTCACCAATCACAAGAATGGGAAATTTATCTTTAATAGTGAGCTTATTGGGCTCCCTATAATCTGGACACATTCGCCATGATCCATCCTTCTTGTGTACCAATACTATAGGAGCGAGAAAGGACACTTTGACTAGGTTGAATTATACCGAATGGGTCATGCACGCAATCATCGTTCAATTTCGCTCTTTTGGAAGTAAGGATATCCTATAAGACGTGTTTAGAGGAACACTTCACCGGAATCAAATGAATAGCATGATCATGATCACGAATAGGTGGGAGTCCTTTGGGAGCTCCAAACACCTTGGAATGATTTTCCTAGAATTTTTAGAGATCTAGAGAAATAGATGATTTTGATGTTGGAACTTCTAGTGAGCATAATTGTGAAATTATGGCTCATTCTTCTTTCTTTAGAATATTTTTCATGAAATTAGAGATTATTATCTTTCCTGGCTTCCCTGCAATACCCGTAATTCAACTTCCTTTCCTTCCATTTTTTTTTTAAAGAAAATTTCTTGAAAATTAAAAGCTACCATGCCCAATGATTGTAACCATTGTACTCCCAGTACAACATCAACACCTCCCATTGGAATGGAAAGCATTGGAATATTAAATACATATTCCCCCATGGTTAGCTTAATATTATGACATTTTCCATAACAATTTATAGTTCCTCCATTTGCAACCATCACTTGGCATTCTAGTGCTGGGTATAGGAAACAATTCAATTCCTTGGCTACCTTACAATGAATAAAATTATGGGTAATACACGAATCAATCAACACTATTACCTTTTTATTGTTGATATGTATTTCTATCTTGAGAGTTTTAGGAGTGGTAATTCCTACCAATGCATTACACGATATGGTTAGACTCATTTCTTCCTCTTCTAGGGTTGGTTCCAGGTGTCTATCCTCTTCTTTTAAATATTTTTGTTCGTTTTCTTCTTCCTCTTCACAATCTATGTAAAATAATTTCTTCTCGGCACACTTATGACCTTTAGTGTATTTTCTATCACAACTGTAGCAAAGCCCTTTTGCTCTTTTTCTTCCAATTGTTGTGGTGTCACCCTTGTAGGTTGTGGAAATCTAGGCATAGCAACACTTCCTTCTTTATAGAATTGAGTGGTAGGCTTCCTTGTCGCCATTATTTTACATTCAAATTTTCTTGCCAACCTGAATGCCTTCTCCAATGAATCCGGTTCCAAAACGCGAACTTCATGTTGGATGTTATCCTTTAAAGTGTTGGCAATATGACGCAGAGTGTTGTCCTTGATGGCAACCCACTTAATGAAGATGAAGACATGAGATTGTTGCTGTGTTGTCCTTGATGGACCACACGATGAAGTTATTCTTGACTTGATGGACTTGGTAAATGATGCAACTCTGATGTGATATGATGTTTTGATCTTGAATGTTGTCCTTGAATGGCAACATAGGTAAGTTGCGCTTGATAGAATATGTCTTGATGAACTGTTAAATGATGTAAATTTGATGTATCTACAGTGAGTACAGAAGGTAATGAAGAAATGAATTCAGCATGTGCTAGATCTATGGTGAAAAGAGTATGTCTCAAGGCATACACGTATTTGTCTAGGATAAGTCACATATGCACGCGGGAAACAACGTGCCAAGTCGCGTATGGGCAAAAACGCTCATAAAGTGCAAAACCAGGGGTAACCACCATGGTATTGACCCATTGTATTGGGTAATGATTCGTCTAAATGACCCCGTCCAGGAATACCATCGGAGGTAATGTAGTTTTGGGCTCATGGTATTGTTTTGGCTCATGGTATTGAAAAAGGGGCTCATGGTATTGAAAAGGGGTAAACCTATATAAAGAGAAGAAATTCATTGTGCAAATCATGAGTGTGGGTGCAAGATGTCTGAGCTTGAATGAATACTTCTCTCTGAAGTATATCTGAATGGAAAGGGTTACAGATGAATGATAGATTTGAATGTATGATGCACCAATGATGAAGAAGGGGATCTAGATCTGGAATGTATTTGTATCTGCTAGATCTGTTTATGGAAGGCTTAGATCTGAGATGAGGCGAACATCTGTCTGAAGTAAAAGGTTAAATCTGAACTGAATGTCTGATCTGAAGAAGTATGCTGCTCTATAATGGTTGAAGATCTATACGCTAGTTCGCTGCAGAGGAAGCGCGTATATACGCGGCTTCGCTGAAGAGAAAGCGCAGAGGCTCGCGTATGCATTGATGATAAGAGAATTTATATGATAGCTGAAGATCTGGAGCAGAGGCTCAGGGGGAGCATCAGTCTAACTGTTAATAACTGTTTTATTGACTCAATATCAGCTTAGTTTCTTAGTTCTAAATAATGATGATATGATACATGGTTTCTTATGTTGAAGATTGTGGATGAGTCCTATTTGCTTTTTGATGAAGAGTATTCATTGTTGAGATGAAAGTCTTATAATTCGGAGATAAGGGTAGTTCATGCAGAGATTGTTGCTGATGACTTACTGATGAACGTATTCAGGTTGCACAAGTTAAGAAGGAGCACTGGTTCAGGGGGAGCAGCAGGTTGAATACTAATGATTGCATTGTTGGCAATATGACTGCTTATTCTTGGTTATTGTGATACTCATGCTCAAATGATGATGACTTGGTACATGGTTTACTATGATGAGATTTTGAGCCTTGTTTGCTGTAAAGTATCTTTTGTGCTCACACTTGGATGAATTGGAAGTCTTATGATTCAGAGATAAGAATAGATCATGCAACGTTTGTTACTATGGGTGAGATCTTTTTCCATACATATGTTACTTCATGTTAAATCTTGAAGATCTTGATGATATTGGACCACATGGATGATTGTTTGACACATATTTGAAGATGTTGTTCTGGTATGATAATCTCTCTTGGAAAGATTGTATTGATGCTGCAAAGAATCTGAAGGCTTGGTTCCTAATGTGCTTATGCTACAACCGTTGGATGACGCTTGAAGACACAACTACAATGTTCTATCTATCTGTAGTCCAGGGAAGCATTCAAATATCTCAGAAAGAAGCTGAACATTGTCTTTTCCTCACAGAGGATCAGATCTGGTCAAAATATAGAAGATGACATTGGATACGCAGATTTCCTGAAACACAGTCGCGTATATACGCGAGTTCATGCACAGAAAATCGCATATGTCTGATTGCTGACAATTTTCTGTTTGGAGTCAGCTCTCTTCAGCACAGCTGCAGTGTTGTTTAGTATCTCTGATACTGTTTGGTTTCTCTAGTGGTGTTCCAGTTCTCATAATTCTATTTCTAATGTTTTGATAAAGATGCCTTGATGATTTTTTGGTAAAAGTGTTCAGGATGCACAAACTAAGGGGGAGCCTTAGTCATATGAAAAGGATGCTTGGATGCACAGATTCAGGGGGAGCATTAGCGTTGCTGAGTATAATGCATTGTTGGCATTATGATGATTCTGAAATATGTTCTTTGAAGTCTTTCTGGTATTGGTCATAAATGGTCATATTTGTAGTTTGATGAAAAGGTCATGTTGAGACCCATGATGTAAAATTGTAATTTTCAGTCATGTAAGGACTTGTCAAATTTGTAAACCCACTTGGTTGGGTAGCTGAGTCAAAATTTGTAAACCCACTTGGCTGGGTAGCTGAGTTGAAATGTGTAAACCCACTTGGTTGGGTAGTTGAGTCTCATATGTAAATCCACTTGGATGGATCTTTGATGTAAGTATGAGTCATTGGTGATAGGAAATTCATAGAGTCATGTACGTCATTGAAAAATATGTTTGAAGATTCAGCATGAAATCAGGGGGAGCTTGGTCACTTCAGTATATATCAGATCTGCAGAATGCTTCTTCCACATGAGGAGAAAAGGGGGAGAGTATGTTGGTTTTGGTCCGCCCTTTTCCCTTGATGTCAAAGGGGGAGAGTGACATGGTGTTTGAATGGTGTTAAAAATGGAGAGAGTGACATGGTGTCATTGTATTCTTAATGTACCTATCTGTTGTGGTAACCAAACACCATCGTGGTTGCCATCAAGTCGAAAGGGGGAGATTGTTGGCAATATGATGCAGAGTGTTTTCCTTGATGGCAACCCACTTAATGAAGATGAAGACATGAGATTGTTGGCATGTGTTGTCCTTGATGGAAATCCACCTGATGAAGTTATTATTGACTTGATGGACTTGGTAAATGATGCAAATCTGATGTGATATGATGTTTTGATGCTGAATGTTGTCCTTGAATGGCAACCCACTTGATGAAGTTGTGCTTGATAGAATATGTCTTGATGAACCTGTTAAATGATGTAAATTTGATGTATCTACAGTGAGTACAGAAGGCAACGAAGAAAGGAAGTCAGCATGTGCTAAATCTATGGTGAGAAGAGTATGTCTCTAAGCATACGCGTATTTGTCTAGGGGAAGTCGCGTATGCACGCAGAAAAGAACGTGCCAAGTCGCGTATGGGCAAAAGTGCTCAAAAAGTGCAAAACCAGGGGTAACCACCATGGTATTGACCCATTGTATTGGGTAATGTTTCGCCTAAATGACCCCGTCCAGGAATACCATCGGATGTAATGTGGTTTTGGCTCATGGTATTGAAAAAGGGTAAACCTATATAAGGAGAAGAAATTCATTGTGCAAATCATGAGCATGGGAGCATGATGTCTGAGCTTGAATGAATACTTCTCTGTGAAGTATATCTGTATGGAAAGGGTAAAGGTTTGATAATAGATCTGAATCTATGATGCACCTATGAAGAAATGATGAAGCGGAATATCTAGATCTGGAATGTATTTGTATATGCTAGATCTGTTTATGGAAGGCTTAGATCTGAGATGAGGCGAACATCTATCTGAAGTAAAAGGGTAAATCTGATCTGAATATCTGATCTGAAGAAGTATGCTGCTCTATAATGGTTGAAGATCCATACGCTAGTTCGACGCAGAGGAAGCGCGTATATACACGGCTTCGCTGAAGAAAAAGTGCGTATGCGCAATGAAATGAGCTCTGTAATATGTATAGAGGTATACGCTGGTTTATGTGAACGAAAGCACGTATATACGCGACATCAGTGAAAGGAAAGCGCGTATGCAAACTAGGGTTTGCTGAAGCAAGGGGTATGAAATGTCTGATCTGTTCTGCTATATTTCTGCTATCTGATCTGTGTTGTCTGAATTGATAAGTATCTGTTGGTGATGTATGTTTGAGCTTAAAAGTATGGAAAGGGTCCAATCTGAAAATATGATGAAATGTGGCCTGCAAGTTGTGTTCTATTGAAGTTGTTGGATCCAGTGTGAAAATTGATGAAACGTGGTCCAAGGTGGTGCTGAGGGTTGTAGCCTTCAGTCAGGGGGTTGTAGCTCCCTTCCAGGTGAGGCTGGTAAACGAGATCGGGGGGTCGTAGCTCCCTTCCAAGAGAGGCTGGTAAACGAGTCAGGGGGTTGGAGCTCCCTTCCAGGAGAGGCTGGTAAACGAGCGCAGGTGGGTGCCTGCGTGCTGGTAGGAGTCTACACCAGCACATATGTTGTAAGATGTTTTCTCTATAATAAAATATTGAAGGCTGAGCAACTGCAGCGGTGGTTTTCTTCCGACTTGGGTTTCCACCTAAAAATCCTGGTGTTCATGTGTGATGCTTATGTGTGATGGTTTGTTCTGTTCTTACTGCACATGTTTACTATTTATAGAACATCTAATGAATGAATGATGGAATGATATAACTGAAGAACTAATGGCATAGTTAGATCTCTGTGTATACGCGAGTTTCATGAAGGATATCCGTGTGTATACGCTAGTTGGCTTCAGCAAAGTAGCGTATGGGTTTTAGAGCATGAAAAAGTAAAAAGATTTAGTTTGCCCTAAATACTGATTCACCCCCCTCTCTCAGTATTTTTCCCAACATAAAGTGCCTATGAAGAGATCAATCCTGTGTTCCTATGGAATATCAGTTACCCTTATATTCAATTTTTGGAAGTCCTCAATGTGCTGCCCCACAAAACCCTTTTGTTTGAGATTTATCAATTGGCTAAAGAAGGTGTTGCTCTTTGTATCCTCATAATGTGCTATCATTTCCTCCGTAAAAATTGACCAAGTGACAATTTTTTTACGGGAGCAAAGCCATCGATACCATACAAATGTATTTTGTTCTAAATGTAAAGTTGCAATGCATGCCTTTTGTGTGTTTTGCACATTATGGAGATCAAAATATTGCTCCATCTGTAGTATCCATGTTACAGGATCCTTTCCATCAAACTTCCTCATATCCATTTTTTGAATATGGTGGTTCTTCCCGCCAACATTAGATTTTATGAAATCACGATTAACATTTATTTTGTTCTCATCATGAGTTTCCTCTACTATCTTTTCACCATTAGGAAACATTTCTTGTATCAAATTTTTCAAACCTTCCATGTCTGCTTTTATATCATTCTTCATGTTTTCCATTTTCTCATCGATCTTAGCTTCCATGTCATCCATCTTAGATTCCATGCCGGCTTCCATGCCAACTTCCACGCCATCCATCTTAGTTTCCATGCCTTTCTTCAAAACTTCCATTTCATTTTTTGTTGCTCTTTGCGAGAGTGAAATTTGTTGCACTTGCTCTTGTAATTTTGATAGATCATGTTGCAATTCTTCATCTTTATGAGTCATAGTAGAGCCTTCTGAAGGCTTAATGGGTGTTGAATTATTTTTACGGGGCATATTTTAGAACCCAATACTGATATCTATTCTACAATATTCCCTTGGAATCAATTCGAATTGATTATTCAAACAAGACTTATGCAATTCGGAGAAAAAACATTACACACCTTTTTCTTTCTTTTGAGGAGCTTGATATTGAAATTGGATTATCTCCGTGATTGCAGCACTTCAATATTTGAATTTCGGTACTGGCGTAGCCCTCTGAATTATCTTTCGAATGCCATAGGTATGACCTGATTTGGATTCTCCAAGACAAAGTTGTGTCCAATCTCCCACAATGACCTAATTATGGACTAGTTCAATATAGTGAACTTGTACGAATTTCCACGTGTCACTTTTTCATCCTTCGGCTCTGAAATTGATAGCCAAGAAACTAAATTTGTTTACTTGCGACCACTTTTTACGGCACTCCAATCCGATGCTCAGAGAGAGAGTTATGAAGATTTTCCCACGATCACCTCTTTGAGATGAAATTCTGGAGCCTGAAAAAGTACTACATTCCATAGATCATATCTCCGAAAATATTACGAAAAAAGATCTGAAATTTTTTGACGAGTTTCCTCAGGATTTCGGCTTCGTACCCTAAAAATTTCAGATTCTGAACCTTCGTAGAAAGAAATTTATAGCGCCAATTCCACAATGACCTGTTTAGGAGCCTGAAAAAAGACCTAACTTCCACAGATCATATCTCCGAAACTATTGCGAACCAAACTCTGAAATTTTTTGACGATGTTCCTCAGGATTTCGGCTTTGCACCCTAAAAATTTCAGCTTCTGAAGCTTCGTAGAAAAAAATTTATAGTGAAAATACCATGATGACCTATTTGGAGCAGCGAAACCCTAGAATCCAAAGCTCTGATACCAAATGTTGTGTAACCAGCTCCAAAAATAGAAGAAAAGAGATATCAACGCCTTAGAAATAAGCCGCTTCAAGGGGGCAACCTCCAATACATTACATAAATGAACAATTCTTGGATGATACAATTTACAAAACCTCCTTTCTATATATAGGAGTCCATGGGGCCATAATGTAATCCTAGTGGGCCACAATGTAATCCTAGCCGACCTAACAATAATAATTTGAGGGCACAATAATAAAAAAATGGGGGTTACAAGGGTACAATAATAACAATAAGGGGGTTACACTAACAACAATAAGGGACTATACTAGTAATATAGGGACCTAACAATGTTTATTGTTTTTTTTACTTTTTCTGCAGTTTTTTTTATGCAGTAAGAAAAAAATTTCATTTTCTTTTTTATTTTCATAAACAAAATAAATAAAAAATCCATTTTTAGCTAAACCCTACATTCTTTTTGTTTCTGCCCTTTCTTCTCCCTATTTCTGTGATTTCAAAATTAGGGCTTTTCATTTTAGATTTATAGGGTTTGTATTGCTATATATAGGCCTAAGACATCCAACCCACGGGACGAATTTCATAGTCGGATCCCAAACCATGTCATCCCTTGCGTGAATTTAAAAAAAATAGAATTTTTTTATTCGGTGCGCTTGGCGTAACCTAGCGCACCAGTGTGTTGTATTATCCCAGCACACTGCGAAAGTACTGTGTGATAAAAAATTTTAAAAATATTTTTTTTAATCAGTGCGCCATATGTAAAATAGGGCACCGGTGTGCTATTTCATTATGGTGCACCGCGAACATGCTGTTTTGCAAAAAAATGTTTTATTGTGTTAATCAGTGCACCATGTAACATATAACGCACTGCACTGAGTCTCCTTGTTGATAGAGAGCACCGTATGGTGGTCCCTTGTTTGCGCGGGGCATTTATGCAAAAAAAACTAACACTGGATGATTTTTATTATTTTCTCTGTGTACATCGGTGCAGTGGTTAACATGTAACGCACCAGTGCTCCTTATTTACATAGAGCACCGTATGGTCTATTATACTATTTTTGTGGTGCATTTATAAGACCCCCACACACCGACGTCGGTGCGTACACCATGAATGGCACACCGGTTTCTTGAGATTTTTTTTTTTACCTGAAAAGTTGACAATTTATTTATAAATATATTAATGAATGATATGGTACATGATTCAGATTGATAAATAAATGCCTGACAAGAGATCAAGTAACAAAAATATTGATAACACATCAATAAAAGAAAAAAATGCAAGTTCTTTGTAATTTATTTACAAAAAAAATTATTTTTGAACTATATGTAAATTTAACTAATATTTATTGTTTACTGTGTATCATGCAGAGCCACAAAATGACGAAGCTCAATAAGATTATTTTTCATCTACGACTAGAAGAGTGTAAAATCTTGATGGAAAAATTGCAAAAGGATGAATGAGGTGAATGAAAAAATACTATCGATCTAATATGCGTTTGTTTTTTTAATTTTCATTAATAACATACTTAAAATTATTAGATAACATTTGTCAAAAAATCTATTAATTCACATCTGCTTAATGTTCTAAGGGACCATCAACTTAGAAAAGGAATGTTGTTCTAAGAAAAGAAAAAAATAGAACATGCAAATGAAAATGAATTGCTCCTTAGCTCATTTGGAGTGGTGTTGGAGGTTAACGAAAGGGGGAAAAACTTTTACAAAAGTTTGAGGGATCTAGTGGAATGAATGTATAGACGTTCTTTCCACTTACAATACAAAAATCAATCCAATGATTCCAAGAACCAAATTTTATCTAAACTACAGGAAGAGTTTCCAGAGAATTGGTCAATGAGACATGCAAGACTTTTAATAGAAAAAACGTACAACAACAAAAAAGAAGGAATGAAAAAGTAATATTCTTTTAAATGTTTGTCTAGAATTATTTATAAATATCACTTTTGTTATATTTGATTTTCATATATCATTATAAAAATTAAATAGTTTATTGTCATGTTACATTTTTAGGAAGATTATGGAAATCTCAAAAGATGAACGAGCTGATATCAAAAATATGCTAGTAGGAATGTCCAAAAAGGTGTACAAGGAGATGGTCAAAGAAATGGACAAAATTGCATCACAAGAGAAGCCATCTCAACAACAACGTGCTTCAAATGTGATATGTAATCATTGAATTTTTCGATCATTAGGTACAATAAATAAACAATTTAGCATTAAATATTAATTTTCAAGTATTTTCTTGTAGAAAAGAAAAGAAAATGAAACTCATTCAACACATAAAATAGGACGACAAGAAATAAAAGGGTTGATATCTAAGTTTGTGAGTAATTGTTACTTCCTTATAACAACTTAACTAGATTTCATTTTTGTATTTTTTAAGTTGTTTTACAAAAATCATCATTGAATGTCTTCAAACATGTGCTAATATACAAAGAAGAACCATCAGAAGAATTGATTGACATTGGGTTAAATATGGGTTGTGAGTATATGTTGGCATATAAAAAATTAATTGTGGAATTTGTAAGCATCTATCGATCTTATTTTACTTAGCTCCGTCTATAATTAATATAACCAAAAAAAAATTATATTAAATTTATGATTTTTTATGGGGTTGTTGTGGAGGTAAATCCCCTCTGTGGACAGAGGCGATCCCTACTAGCCCAGACCAGGTCTAGCAACAATCGTCACATGCTATAGTGCAGGTTCCTAATTGCAAATAAACCAACTAGCGATGAAGGCTTACCTGGAATCCAACGCTGTCGCTTGTAGAGAAAGTAGCGCTCCCGTTCCTTAGCTTTGGCAGATCGAAATCCTCACGATCTCCGTGATTGGACACCTGCACGCGCAAGAAACAAAACAAACGCAAACGTAAAATCCAGTATATGCAACTATATGTCAGTCAGAGAAGACATAACTCATCATCATAATCAACAACAGGAGTGGAACCATAACCAATAGTCGCTTATCATTAATCAATCAAAGAAGAATACAACCATAGCCCTGACGTTGAATTCTCCTTTGGAGGGTCGCCAGCGGAACACGTCTCGAAAAAGCCTGTCGGGGATGGGACAAACCTCTCTCTTCGGATGTCTCGACAATAATCTCCTTGCTTGGATTTGGCCTTAAGGGAATGAATCAAGGCTCTTGCAGCATAAGGCTCTGATGGCTCTTGGGAACTTGGAGACTAGCTTGCAAAGGAGATGAGCAAGCTTTTATAGATGGAGGAAGGGGAGTTGGGATCCCTATAATCATGGGATTGGCTCTATCCTCAAGGAAGCTTCCATGAGAGGTGGAAAACCACTTCCTCTACATGGAGATCCAGAGCCAAACCTCCCAACTCAAATTAGACACCATTTTATGGATTGGTTAGGACGAAACTTCTGCCATTTATTTAAAAAAAAAATCCTTAAAATGGCTGGCGCGAGTGCGACTCTGAGACAGAGCGCCAATTTCCGCGCCCTCTTTGAAGTATTTCCCCCATTGGCGTAGGTACTGAACTGGCTCCCCGCGCCAATGCAAAAAGGGGTTTTTTTAGGGTTGTTCACAAGGAGTTGTCTTCAGGGCAATGAAATTACATGTTCAGGGGAATGCCATGAAAGTGTTTTCAAGTTATGCCACTGCTCACAGGTCACGGAATGAGCCCTCCAATTGTGCGGGATGGGGAATTGTAGGGACGGTGACAAATTGCTGTGTAACAGATGCCCCCTAAAGCATGAGGCCCGAGAGAGAGAGAGGGGTGAAATGATTTACGAGAACGTGTCCAACTAAAAACACTACCTTCAGAAAACCTGCGTAGAGAAGTACAACTGATATCTCAAATACATGATACATGTGGTATGGGCGCAGCCATCCATAATAGAGTATACAATAATCCAGATCCAAGGTATGGACGCAGCCATCCAGTGAGGATAGATAAATAGACTCAGGTATGGTTGCAGCCATCCAATCAGTGAGTCATGTAGCCAATCATAATAATCGACAAAATCCGCAGCTTGGATTCCAACAGACAAGATCCAGGGTCTTGCGCTCCATCTCGACCCAGACAGAGTACAAGTTCTAGCATGTGAATAAGTGAGCGGAAGTCGAACATGAAAGAACATCGTCTGATTACTAGCCAATGATGAAAGCTATTAACAGACGCGAGAGGAACCACCAATAATGACAACAGCCCTCAAGGTACTATAGGTACAATCCACGAAATATGAACAGTGAGCTGGCGTCGAACACCCAGACAAGTGCCATGTTCAAGAGCGACATACTGCCGACACGACAATGATGCTGGTTCCATTCTTCCCCCACCATTTCTGGCGAGTACCTCTTTATTTGTACACAAGCTTGAAGAGGATACCATATGCTTGTCATATAAATTCATCCTTCGGACGAATCCATCCTAGTACATTTAACGAGCCCTAGGAAGGAGAAACTCGAATAACGTCATGATTAACAATTTCTAATGTCATTTAGGTTTAACGAGTCTGACAAAGGAAGAACTCGGCGTATTTTCATGTTTAGAGAGTTTGAAAAGACAACAGAAAAGTAAACTCCAACAGTCCCTTTTCGTAAATAGTTCCTCAGACCCAAAAAGGTAGAAAACAATATATGAGAAAACCTCCTAGTCGCGATAGGCCAGGGTATTCCTTTTTCGTAAGTAATCTATCCCAGCCCGAAAAAGGGGTAAATGTATACTGGGTAGATGTCGTTTCGTGTCCACTTTAACGAGATCGAAAACGAAAACGGACTCGGCAATCTTTTCATGTTTAGAGAGTCAGAAAAGAGTTGAAAGATGACTCCTCCTGGAGGAACAAGTAGCATAAAGGGTAGCAACTGGTTCCGGTAATGGTGGAATTGCTCAAAAAAACTAAAGGTCAAGAGGCTGGCTAACAAGACCACTGATCATAGCGGTTCCTCAGGAACGGGTAAAATAACCAAGTGAAGGCATATGATCAGCCAAGCAGATGGTAACGATGGGGTGAGAGAACCAAGGCTCATCTGGAAAAAACTGTTTCGGGAAAAAACACCCTAGAGGTTTGTTGGATCAAAACCTCCACAGATCAGGGCATGCTATTCAAGAAGGACTCACACAACCACACTTGTATGCTAAAAACTAGATAACATCAATAGTATAACTCACCCGTAATCCTATGTTTGATGTAGATCCCGCGGGGTCCAAACCCCCAGCAACCCTTCTTCCTCCTTAACCTGAAAACCAAGAAGAAACGTGCACGGAAATCTAGTTGTACAACATATAATTACCCTAAATGTCAGTGAAAACCATGTGAAACATCATGTAAACAATAATAAATGCTTAAATAATAATATTTTCACATATACAAGTAGATGTTAACACGTGACTTCAGGAACAAGATGGTTCTTCTTCATTATGAACAACATGTACAGTAATAAAATGTGGAGAGATCACCTGAATCCTTCCACGATCTTCGAACAGACTGTCGTCTAGATCTGTCCCGCCCTTGCCTCGCTAAGATACTTTCAAGACTTGTGCACTCGAGATGGCATATGAACTAATGAACATCTCCAGGAAACAAGGGTTTCCTATAAAAATCTGGGAAAGTGCAGGAGGCACGGGAAATTAGACTTGAATTGGGGCTCCAACAGAGTATAATATCTATAATATTTCTCTCTCCCTTAGGCCATACACATGAGGGGCTTTTATACTCCCTCAAAGTAGTTTCAATCAGTTGGAAACAGTTGGCCACGTGCTGGGGTGGTTGAATTACTGGAGTAACCATCAACCCAGCCCGAAAATAGGGAATTTTTATATATATTTTAATGATTTTAATGGCATACGCGGAAAAGTACATGTGGACTCGCGTATACACGCGGAAAAGTCTGGGCATACCCGCATATGGGATTTTTAACACTGTTTTTTTATGAATTTTATTCAAGTCTGTGGGAATGGGTGCCCAAGGCCATAAAGACAATCATGAATCACATGAGGGTGAAAAATGACGCTATAACAGATGCCCCCTAATATATGAGGTCAGAAGGGGTACATGATGGCCGAAATGTATTATGCACATAGAAAGAACTTCGCAAGGACAAGGGAGGACTTCACCAGATTTCAGCCTGTCAAAAACCAATGAAAGAAAACAGAGAGTCAACTCATGCTGAGGCGGGCATACCCATGCTCAGTCAAAAATACATCATATCGAAAGTACATAATAGATCCAAAATGTATACAAGTATAGCTGAAATGAAAGTACACAATGAATTATCTGAGCATGGCCCGGAAGTACAAGTCAGAATCAATGTCTAAGTATCACATATAGAAAGCTGATCAATGATGCTGAAAGTGGATGTCTGATCATATAAGTAATTGAATCTCCAAGTACCAAATCATAAGAGGTGGAATAAATGGTACAATCACGCAACTCGGGAGCCAAAATATAGGATGCTGCTGTACTGACACTGCAACATATAAGGGTGAACGACATCATTGGCAGAAACTGAATGGACTGTCAAAAGTGAACCGAGAAATGCTGATGCAACCCGAGGTCTTCACCATTCACTATGGCACAATTCTACAAAATGGGAATAAATGAGCTGAAGTCGACCGTGTGAGAAATCGTTGGATTACCGGTCAATAATGTAAACCGTTAACCAACGCGAGACAACCCACCAATAATGAAAATGAGTGTCAAGGTGCTCGAGTACAAACTAACAAGTGCAAATGAATGAGTTGAAGTAGAACACTTGAAAGAATCTATCGATCAGGAGGCAATAATGAGTCCCCACTGTCGATAGCGAAGAGTCTGCCACTGATGACTGCAAACCCTAAGGTACTGACAAAAAGACTCTAGACCTTATTCCCAGAGCAATGAGTTGGAGTCGATGGGAAAAGATCTGCTGAAGGAAGGCATTAAGGCATCCCACATCAGCCCAGCGCGAGTGTAACCTGCAGGCCAAGATTTGGAAGGAATCGGACGAAGTAGAGTGACAGAACCAAACCGAAGTATGTTTCCGACATGCACAAGATGAAGCTAGCGCACGGAAGAAACCCTCTGAACCAACCAATAATGAAAGCTGACACAGAGGCGAGAAATCCACCGATAGGGTCAAATGGAAATCAAGGTACTGCACGAATCCAAAGTGTGATAATGTGTGCTGACGTCGAACACAGGGGAAACCACTCAGTCAAAGACCCATGATGATGATCAAATGCTGAGCACGAGGTCACCTATCAATGATGGAAATAGGCCCAAGGTGCGGCTCTAGGTTTGCTCTCGGAGCAATGTGTCGTAGTCGATAAGAGACAAACCCGCCGGCAAGAAGTCAATGGGGACCTTCTCAAACCAGCACGAGCAGAAGACCAAAACATCTGATGTGATAGAACAAGATACTGACAAGACCAGGAAGGCCGACTGAATAATGAGTCAAGAGACACCGCAGAATGGCCGACTCTGGTTAGACTTCCCTTGAACAAAAGCATGACTCATGATGACCATGGCAGTAAAAAGTGACACTGTATAAGTCTGTTATGTAGGAGGAAAAACAAACTCTCCATATGATTGGAAGAGATAACCAACCGAGGGAGGACTGACCAGTGAAACAAGGCAAAGGCTGAACCTAGGTCAAAAACTAAAACCATCCCAAATGGAGGAAAGATATAAGTGTATATACTTTGTTCAAGGGAGACAAACTAACACTGTACTGCCATAAAATTACGAAGTTATATCCCGTTCCCGCTCTTTTTGTTATATTTGATTTTTTTGTCTTTTTCATATAATAAGCCTGAAAAGGAATAAAAGAATGCTATGGTACAATGGATAGAACGAGTATCAAGAAACAGATGCACTAGTTCCTAGGATTGGAACGATCCTATGCTCAATACAAGGTGGCGGAAACTGGTAAGCGATACTCAGAGGAATGTTCCATCCATGGGTAAAAAGGGTGTCAAGTCGCGATAGCTAAGTGCATGCAATGGTTAACTTGTACAGATAGACAAGGTCAAAAGTTGGCTTAAACATCGAGTCCAAATGAAGCCGGCTAAAGGCCAGGATAAACAAGTAGCCAATATGCAATGCAGTAATACAACTTAACGACACCGGGGAGCCTCTAGGGTAAAAGCCAGAAAAAATGATAAGTGATGAAGAAGAAGAATGAAGCTTCAACACATAAGACATGGCGGGACTAAAGAGGACTCCCGAGCCTACATAAAACGCAGCATGGGCAACAAGTGATAGCGAGGAACTAACTAGGAAGCCCATGTAAAGGAAGGCTCTACCATCAAGTCATGATTAAATAATCAGCGAGTGAAATGGGTGTAATACTCATGACCTGATGGGATCGACCCTATGGCAAGTGATCAGAATGGAGGCTAGTATGCAAAATGCAACGGAAAGTGGATTCCCTAACCTATATGCCAGTTTTAGTTTATAAAAAAGAGATTTCAAGAAGACCAATTGAACTATCCGGTAACTAAGTCAAACAAACTCTGAATTTCAAGTATAACTTCAACAAAATGCTCAAAGCCAACCATGCCACTCTCGCAGCGGGGCTTTATATGAGCAAAAAGGAAGACAAGAAACTCAATAAATCAACTCAGTACAATAGTATAAACTTGCAATAAAAAACTTCAAAGAATAAAAAAGAGACTCTTCGAAAATTGCAACAAAACTAGTCTATTGAACATCAAAGAAACCAAACGCACCAAATAGGTAAAAAATCAAAATGCGCAGCAACACACAAGGAAAGAGTAAATGAGCAGGATCTCTCTATTTTGATTAAGCAGAACAGCCAAGAATCTTCAAGAAAAGACCTTGGTACTCAAACCAAAATTGCAAACGTAACAACCAGAAATTTCACCAACCGAGAGAGTCTTCACACAAAGGAGAGAGAAATAGACATATAAACACTTTAAACACAGTCCAGAGATTAAAAAACACTATAGAAACAGGTCACCACAGGCAGACAAGACCAGAAAAGCTAAAAATCAGAACTTCAAAATTTGCCCCCAGACATACGTGCTTTAACAGTTTTTAAACCAGCGGGTATACGCGACTGTGGCAAAGGAAACCCACGTATACGCGACCACCTTTGATAAAAAATGCGTGTATACGTGACTGTGTACAGGAAAAATTGCGTATGGAAAGGTAAATAATGAAAAATAAAAAATGATCAAGCATGGCTAAAGAACTAGGTCTTTAGTCTGACTGAGAAAAAGCTAACTGGACTGGAAATAATGATTAAAACTGTTGGAAACCTTTAAAATAGTTGAAACCACCCAACAGGGGAATCACAAGAATGTGATCCCCAACGGAGTCACCAGTTCTGTTTCGGGAAATAACTCCCTAGAGGTTTGTTGGGTCAAAACTTCCACAGATCAGGGCATGTTATTCAAGAAGGACTCACACAACCACACTTGTATGCTAAAAACTAGATAACATCGATAGTAGAACTCACCCGTAATCCTACGTTTGATGTAGATCCCACGGGGTCCAAACCCCCAGCAACCCTTCTTCCTCCTTAACCTGAAAACCAAGAAGAAACGTGCACGGAAATCTAGTTGTACAGCATATAATTACCCTAAATGTCAGTGAAAACCATGTGAAACATCATGTAAACAATAATAAATGCTTAAATAATAATCTTTTCACATATACAAGTAGATGTTAACATGTGACTTCAGGAACAAGATGGTTCTTCTTCATTATGAACAGCATGTACAGTAATAAAATGTGGAGAGATCACCTGAATCCTTCCACGATATCTGTGAGCAGACCGTCATCCGAAGGTCAAGTCGCCCTTTCCTCGCTACTTTTTCAAATCTTGTGCACTCGAGATGGCCGCAGAGCGGTGAACATCTCCGAGGAAGCAAAGGGTTTCTACGTAAAAATACGGGAAAGTCTGCTGGAGGCACGGAAATCGGACTTGAATTGGGGCTCCAACGGAGTATAATATCTATAAGATTTCTCTCTCCCTTAGGCCATACATGAAGACTTCTTTCTCCCTCAAAGTAGTTTCAATCAGTTGGAAACGGTTGGCCACGTTAAGGGTGGTTTAACTGCTGTAACCCATAAACCCCGGCCAGAAAATAGGGAATTTTTATATGTTTTTTAATGATTTTAATGGCATACGCGAAAAAGTACATGTGGACTCGCATATACACGTGGAAAAGTCTGGGCATACCCACGTATGGGATTTTTAACACTGTTTTTTATGAATTTTATTCAAGTCTGTGGGAATGGGTGCCCAAGGCCATAGAGACAATCATGAATCACATGAGGGTGAAAAATGATGCTATAACAAAAACAAGCTGATAAAATGGCAATCACAAGAGGTAAAAGGGGAATGGTTTCATTTTTACACAAGCTTGAAATCAGGAAACTCTGCTTGAAGTTGGTTTCATTTTTACACAAGCTTGAAACAAAGATAAACTATGCTTGAAACCAGTTTCATTTTTACACAAGCTTGAAACGGAAACAAACTATGCTTGAAAAAAATAAGCATGCCCCCAGCATGGTGACTCAATTCGAGGTACATGCCCCCCAAGCTTCAATCCATATGAAAGGCAGATGGAGTGAAGGTTCAAGTTACGAGATCAAGAGAAAGACTCGACTGGGATTTTACGAGATCTTATCAAAGACTTGAATTGAACGGGAACGTGTTTCATTGTTTTAACGAGGTTGACACATTAAAAGAACTATCCTCAGGACACCTTGTTTCATGGTTTAAGGAGCTTGACACAAGAAAACAAACTATGCTCCGACAACCTTGTTTCATTTTTTAAGGAGCTTGACACAGGAAAAGAACCATGCTGCGAAGAGCTTGTTCATTTTTTAAGGAGCTTGACACAAGACAAAGAACTGCTCCAACAACCTTGTTTCATTTTAAGAATACGACACGAAAATGAGCGTATCGAAGCCAGGCCTCATCATAATGAACAAGAAGTCATTGCTTCCAAGAGTTCCACTCACGATGGAAGGAAAAAAATCACGGAAGTCGGGACTTGATACCCCCCGGCACACGATGCACGGTAGCACTATCACTAGGTACGGGCATGGGGTAGGTAGCCACATAGTTGACTCGCGGTGGGGGCAGATACAACGGGTGGATAAAAACCAGGAAGGGATGATGGCGGGCCAGCTACCATATCAGGACCAAAGAACGAAAGCTGGTCAATGGTCACGATCCATCCTTCATGCGAAAAATAGACCACACAAAAAAGGGAGGAGACAAGCGCTCCCATGGCATAGGTGTAATCACGCCCCAAGAGCATATTGAAATCCAAGGGGCTTGGAACAACCATCACATCCATATGGACGGTTTTACCTCCCAAAGTAACAGACAACGTTGGAAAGATCCCTAATGGTTGAATCGTTCTTCTATTAAATGCCAACAGACTCTGCGTAACAGGCACAAGTGACAATGAGCCAAAAGCTTGCCAAGTAGTTGAGGATAGAACACTAACAGAGGCGCCTTCATCTATAATGGTGCTGGGTACAACCAGACCAAAAGCCTGTACTGTGATATCGAAAGGCACATAAGACGGAAGGCAGTATCCCAGAAATTGATTCCAATCAAAGGAAGTGACCAAACTACTTGGAGGGGCTACCATCGAATCGAAATGGTCTCCCTCGGGTGCTACGGAATAAGAAGGAGCATCCTCCATGACCTCCATCTCGAAGGCGGGAGGATTATCCTCCGGGACCTCCATCACGGGAGGCGGAGGATTAGCTTCTCGAGGTATAGGGACAGGAGAATCTTTCTCCAAATCCAAAGAAAGAAACAAGAAGAACCTGAGGGGTGTGAGGTCCACTCCCCACGGAAAAGAGCTGGTGCACCATAGAAGGGGCCAACTCAACCGATCCCACGACCAATGGTTTGTCAGGAATGGATTCTTGAATTTGAATTTCCATGGGAGTGGGATCGACCAAGGATGACTCTTGACCAATCGTGGCATCAGCTGGTGGAAGACTCAAAGAAAGCTGTTTGTAACCAGCTGGAAGGCACGGCGCAGAAACAACTGAGTTGTCCAAAACTTGCTTGGCTTCATCCATATAAGGACAAAGGTGAATGGCATGGTGCCCTTCACACAATTTACAGGGATTGGTGATCTTACCCTGCTTCTTAGAGTTCTTATCAACAGCAGCTGAAGACGTGCCCCCAACTTGACTCCCGGAAGCCAAAGGCAACGGTGGGCAGCCGTTGGACCATACTTAGAGCACCTTGGGAATGCCAGGGCAGTCTCGAAGAAGATGGTCTCCCGTGCACAACATGCAAGGGAACTTGACTTTCCGTGGAGGGTTGGGAGGTTTATCAATAGAAGGCTTCTTAGGCGCAATAGCCGTAGAGCTAGCCTCTCCTTTATCTAACTTCTTCTTCTTTGTCTTCTTCTTCTTCTTTTTAGCCACCTGGGTACTCGAATCCAGACTTTCACCAGGCGAAGTAGAAGAGGAGGACGTAGAAACAGGCGAAGAAGGGGAGAGGTCTACCTTGGAAGCAACATGATGTTGTTCAAGTGGAGGAACTGATTGAACAGTAGTCAGGACATTTGGGACCACAGAGGTTGAAAACAACCACACAGGCAACCCAACAGTTAACCCAGGAAGGGACAACGTTGCCATATAATGAGCGCCAACATTTCCAAAAGGAGAAAAAGGACCATGATTCCCATCGGAAGGGATTCCTTGGTTGGTGAACTCTGGAAAAGTTTCCATCAACAACTCAAAACCGCACATGGGCTAAAAACCAAGGCACACAATCAAGCGACCGCAAGCAAATTCTAACGGGCGTGTGATTCGCGGTCGATTTATTTTACGACATTGAAACTTAGAAACTTCACCGTTTCATGTTTTAAGAGTCGAGAAACGGATGAAAAATGGCTACTGTCTCTTTTAGTTTTTGAAGCAAGTGTGAAAGGACAAGCGCTTGGTGATCTTTTCAAATTTAAAGAGTTAGATAAGATCAAAATGACTGCTCAGGAATACTAGGTAAAGGGTGTACCAAATAACCGTGAACTGCAATATACACCTTGGTTTCAAAATGAAAGAGAAATCAACCAAGGACTTAACGTACGTGCAGGCAATATCCCCGAATGTTGTGTCCGGTGTATCACGGGTATAGGGCGGTAGACTCGGCTTCCTATGGATAAAGGATAGAAACCTAGTGGGGTATCCCTTTATATACTCGACGGTACAGGGAGCACAAGTCCGTACTAGTGCTGTCTAAGGCCAAGAGGCGAAAGACAACTACTAGGTTTAAAGACACCGGAACACGTCTCTAGCCTAGACCACTAAATGTTGCGTTAATGTTTCAATGCTGTCTTAGTGTAAATTGAATAAATTTTAATGTTTATCTTCAATTACATTCCAGTTTTCAGGCCATAGTGAGTGTGATGTCTCAAAATCTCCTAAATGCACACTATATGCCACAGTATATCATTTCATTCGATGAAAGCTAATTATGAGAGAGTTGAGAGCTTTTCACACAAAACAAATGATCAGAAAACAACCAACAAAGTCTCTAATGCAGCTAATGTAAACCAGAAACTTTTCTCTCAAAGTCACTAATCACTAATAACACCGAAAAGATTTTAATTTGCACTAACTAGTCAAAAGCAAAAGAGATTTTTTATATTTTCAATGTTTAATAGCAAAGTGCACTAAACAAAATGAAAACTAATGAAAAGAGCTTTGAGAAGTGATGAGGAAAGAGAAAAACACACAAATTTCACTCAACGCAAACACCCAATCAGATCTCCAAATTGACAAAACAGTCCCTCAAAACCAACATAATTCCAAAGACTCAAATGGACCATGTAATCTAGGCCTAAAATGAGACAAAGAGAAATTCGAATGAGGAAGAGAACAAACAATCAAATAACGCAATAAAATGATAAACAACCGCCAAACAAATGCAGAGGAGCAATCAAAAGTTTGACTGAACAAATAGAAACCAAAAAAATCCGAGGGAGGCTCGACACACAAGAGCACCTAGATGCCCTAGGGCTAGAATGTGAAATCGATGGAAACGGGCAAACAACCAAAGGACGAAAGTTAAAGCCAGTCAAACAAGGCTCCAGAACACTCAAGTAGTCGAAAAAAAAAGACCAAACACACTGATAGATCTTAGGAAGCTCAGAACAGAGCAAACCCTAGTACCTCACAAGATTGGCGCAACTGTGAGGCTGAAACTAGCGCCAGAAAGGAATTGGCGTGGGTAATACACAAGCAACCTGCGCCAATGGGTGCGACTGTCAAGATGTAAAGCGCGCCAGTCGAGTTTGCTAAGGAAAAATAAAAATAGACAATCCAACAAGTAGACTAGTGATGATCAAGCTAACCAAAAGCCAAAATCACAAAAAGAGCCAGCCAAAAGAGTTGATCAAGCAAGCAGAATCGAGAAACATCCAAAAAGACAAGACAATACTCCAAGTGTTCAGTTCATAAACTAAACCGAAGATTGACTCAAGCAGCTTTGATCTACTTCGCAATTGCAGAGCAAGAGCGTTTCGAAGGCTATCTGGCTAACTTCAGGCTCCGTCTATAGCTTACAAAGCAGAACAACAACAAGCTAGACGATCCCCAACAAAGTTGCCAATTTTTTGTGGAGGTAAATCCCCTCTGCGGACAAAGGCGATCCCTACTAGCCCAGACCGGGTCTAGCAACAATCGTCACACGCTATAGTGCAAGTTCCTAATTGCAAATAAACCAACTAGCGATGAAGGCTTACTTGGAATCCAACGCTGTCGCTTGTAGAGAAAATAGCGCTCCCGTTCCTTAGCTCTGGCAGATCACAATCCTCACGATCTCTGTGATCAGACACCTGCACGCGCAAGAAACAAAACAAACGCAAACGTAAAATCCAGTATATGCAACTATATGTCAGTCAGAGAAGACATAACTCATCATCATAATCAACAACAGGAGTGGAACCATAACCAATAGTCGCTTATCATTAATCAATCAAAGAAGAATACAACCATAGCCTTGACGTTGAATTCTCCTTCGGAGGGTCGCCAGCGGAACACGTCTCGAAAAAGCCTGTTGGGGATGGGACAAACCTCTCTCTCCAGATGTCTCGACAATAATATCCTTGCTTGGATTTGGCCTTAAGGGAATGAATCATGGCTCTTACAGCATAAGACTCTAATGGCTCTTGGGAACTTGGAGACTAGCTTGCAAAGGAGATGAGCAAGCTTTTATAGATGGAGGAAGGGGAGTTGGGATCCCTATAATCATGGGATTGGCCCTATCCTCAAGGAAGCTTCCATGAGAGGTGGCAAACCACTTCCTCTACATGGAGATCCGGAGCCAAACCTCCCAACTCGAATTAGACACCAGTTTCTGGATCAGTTAGGACGAAACTTCCGCCATTTATTTTAAAAAAACACTCCTTAAAATGGCTGGTCACAGTGCGACTACGAGACAGAGCGCCAATTGCCGTGCCCTCTTTGAAGGGCGTGCCCTCTTTGAAGATTTCCCCCATTAGCACGGGTATGGCGGCTCCCACGCCCCGTGCAAAAAAAATTATTTTAAGTTTTCACAGGAGAGTTATCTTAAGAGCAATGAAAGTACATGTTAGGGGGAATGCCATGAAATTTTTCAAAGTTATATCAACACTCATAGGTCACGAATAGGCCCACTCCAATTGTGCGGGATGGGGAATTGCGGGGACGGTGACAAATTGCTGTGTAACGAGGGTATAAAACCTGCGAAGGGAACAAAGTATGGAACTACGCCAACAGATGACATTTTGAAATATGGCATGGTACATGGTTTTAAAAGAATGTGTATAGTTTATGAGTCAATTGTTTCTATGGTACGACATTTATTTTCGATTTACATTGATGTATATTATTTAATATTGCATTTTTCATTATTCTCAACAATGTATATACACTCGTTACAATTTATTTTTATGTTTGTAGATGGAAGGTGAAGAAGAAGAAAACAATCAACATCGTGAACAAAAAATTCCTGAAAATAACCCAAGTCATGGAAGTAGCTCTAACAGTGACAATAGTTCAAGCGAAGAATGATGATCACTATGTTTGGATATCAAAGCAAGGCATTGTATTTTTTGAAATATTTGTCTGTGAAATCAAACATTTTTTTTAATGTAATGGACATAGTGTCCCAATTGAAAGACAAAGGGATACCAATAACTGTCCCATTTTGTATGACAAACACTGTGTTAGTCATATATATATATATATATATATATATATATATATATATATATATATATATATATATATATATATATATATATATATATATATATATATATATGTTTTAATTTATTCTATTGCGTTCTCCATTGTCGTTGTGAAATGTAACACCACTGATTAAATTTATGGATGATTAAATATTGTAATGAAGAGATGTGAAATTTGATATATGATATAACAAATTAATCCAAAAATCACATTCAAATTCACTAATAAAAATTTAATTCATATGAATACTGTTATAAGATATATATGTGTCGACTTTTGATGAATAATGAATTTTAAAATATCACGATAATTATGATATGATATAACAAATTAATCCAAACATCACATTCAAATGCAGGGTAAAAATCCGAAGTTGGGTAACACTTTTGTGAGAATTGGGGGTGGAAATTTTTTTTTCTCAATAATTCGGCTGAAATTTCATAAAAGTTCGGCCAAACTATTCGAGAGTTCGGCTGAACTTTCGAAATTAGTTCGGCCGAACTTGTTCTGCCGTTTACATTGATGGCGTACTGACGACAATGGAAAACATATTTTTGGTCGGAGATGGGAAAACCGGAAACAAAAGTTCAGTTGAACTAAAAGATCGACTGGAATATTAGTTCGGCCAAACTTTTAAAATAGTTTGGCCAAACTCGTATTTTATAAATATATCGGCCAACAAACTTTTACAGGTTTCTTGTTCACATCTGTCTCGCGCGTCTGTGTCTTGTTTTGTTGCTTGTTGTTGTTTCTCTATTGCGCTCTGTTGCTCTGTGATTTTTGTTGATTTGGAGTTGCATTGCGACGACGAGGGGAGTTTTGTTGATTTACAGTTGCGTCGCGACGCTGAGGTAATTTTTGTTGATTTATGATGATTTTGTAGTTGCAGTTTCTCTTTTTTTTGTAATTTTGTTTTGTTGATTTTTTTAAAATTTGATTTTAATTTATTTTATTTTGTTCACAGGGAAATTGGTCTGTGTATTCCATGATGTCTTCAAGGATCTTCCGGCTTCGTTTGTGAATTTCTGTGAATTTCCAGGTATGTATCGATGTATCTATGCTTATAGCATGCAAATTTCTTCGAATTTCTATGTATCTATGCTTATAGCTCAATGTAATCATATATCAGGTTTCCTGTATTATGTAATTGCAATATAAATTCAATTTACAACTACTATCTGTATTTATATATATGCACATAGTATTTAGAACTCTTAAGCTTGCCTGCCTTACCTGAGTCTTCTTAAGGTCCTTACTTACCAGTCCAGCTTTGTATATACTGATATATATATATATGAATATAAATATTAACGCAAGGCAAGAATAAGTAAGCCAAGAGTCTCCTCCCTTCGCTCGGCTATGAAGAACTATTAAAAATGTTGTTGAAAGTATACGTCATTCATTATTGATGACTGAGGGTTGGTGGAGGAGTTTTTTATTTTTAACATATAGTAAATATCCCTTGATATATTGTCAACTGTGCCTCGGTTTTTTTTTTAAATACTTTGGTTTATATAAATGTACCCGATCAAATAGTTATACTTTTAATGTCATACAATCCTTGTAAAAATAGAATATCAGATTCCACCTTCCCTACATAAACTTCTTCTAACTGCATAAATTATATAACTAGACACCAAGTAAACTATTTACTGTGTGGAAAAACATATCGACATCTTCCCCAGAGGAATCCAGGAACATAGGCATATGTATGCATGTTGCCTCCAAGAGTCACTTTGTTCCTACTAGTTACAGATATTTCATTAAAAGACTTTGTAAACATGGGATAAAAATTTTGCAAAAATATAACATAAATATAACATAAAACCAATTCCAAGCGCCCAAAAACTCCAAAAATTGTGGTTCTGTATGACAACAAATGTCTCTTCAGTTAAAATTTACCATCATGGATGCTCCCATACCATTTGAGTTATAGAGCTCGTATTGCATAACCCCAAAAACTCCACACAGACACTTCTTAGATGAACTGTCCACTTGGCAGTTTTTTTCACGAAAGATATGTTTGAAATGTAAGGAGGTGAAACTAAACCTTAAGTTGATGTGATCCATCCATGACTGTAGATTGCCCAGGTTCAGTGTGATGCCCTTGTTGAGGTGATCAATCAGTACTTTATAATCTCTGTAAACCCACATTTTCTCGATACAGAGTTGATTGGCAAACCACAGCAAGCCCCACAGAGCCACGACTTCAC
The DNA here is from genome assembly GCA_034641835.2 of Pinus albicaulis. NCBI lineage: Eukaryota > Viridiplantae > Streptophyta > Pinopsida > Pinales > Pinaceae > Pinus > Pinus albicaulis. Next base: position 95,910,648 of record CM076569.1, on the reverse strand, counting down.
CCCTCATGTTTTTTCTAGATCTTCCGTGCCAATAAATCTTATAGTGGAAGCTAGGAGATAACATGAGCCAAACACCACACCCACACCTGGAGTGTTGTGAAGCCCCATCAAAATATCTAGAAAAACACATACTTTCGATATATCTCCCATTTTAATGGGGTTTATCACATTTAGAGAAAAACACATTAGCCATAAAAGTTTCCCATTAAAACAAAAAGTAATTTGATACAAAACATAGGTTTTAACCTTATATAGTTAATTGTTTCAAATAGATTCTTAATAAAATGAAAAATATTCAATGTAAAACACATGTACATTAACATATAATTGTGATATTTTCCCTTCTTTCCAACTTAGTCCATCCTTCTAGAAATATCCCTTTTAATGAAGCAAATATATGTTAGATGATCCAAATATGTTAATGTAAAGTTAGGATAAAATATTTATTAAATTAGAATATTTAATAAATAATAGAGAATAAAATATTTATTAAATTAGAATATTTAATTAATATTAGAGATACTTAGAAATAGAATTTTGTTAGTAAAGATAGGACTCTAGAATTGAGTCGTATCTTAGGCTCTAAAATAGGAATAAAGTTAGTAGATTCATTAGAAGGTCATTTATTGTAAATGGACACTTGTTGTTTTTTCAAGTGATCTATAACTAAATTAAGTTATGACATATTTCTTATAAATAGGTTTGTCTCCTATTTGCAAGTTAGAAAAAGTTTACGTTTGTAAACTCTGCAACTTTTTATGTAGTTTCTTTTCCATTATTAATAAAATTACGTGTCTGAGGACACTTCTGCCATTAATGTGGTATCAGAGCCACCAGTAATGCAGATGACATGAAGGTGGAGATTTCAGCTTTGCATATTTTTGGAAAATTCTTCTAAAAGATGAATTGGTATGCAATCTATTAAGTTTTTTTTTGGGAAAATAAATTTAATTGTGATTTATTTCTGGATTTTTAAATCTGAATATCATTCTGTTAAGATTCATTATTTCTTCCTACGTTGCGTAAATTCAGCCTACGTACACCTTGCTCCTTTGATCCTTTGTATAGGCTGTCAAAACCAACTGCTACAACGCCATGAAATTAAATCTCTTTACCGCTTCACTAATACTCTCTCTGATTTTTAAAATTTTTCACTGATACTCTCTCTGATTTCCGTGCAATGCCAACAAGGTAAGCCCTCTCTTCAAAGACCTCGCGCCCATTTCGAACCTGTGCAATGCTTGTCTCCATGTGTTCTCTGTTTAAGCATTTTGAAATGACGTTTTTTGATAATTAAACTTGAAGATATATCAAATCCCTTGAATTTGTTTTTCGCCCCATATGTGGTATTTCCGAAATTTTCTCTATTTTCGAAATACAACAATAGCCATTGCTGACTGCCTCTGCACTGCGAGAAATCAAGGCAAGTACAACAGCAAGCTTCGGCCTCCAATGGCCAACGAACCGCCCAATATCTTCTTAATTCCCTGAGTTATCACCAGATTTTTATGATTGCACAGAACTGAGCTTCCATGCTCATTGAAGGGTATTGTCAATAGCTTGAAATGAAAAAAATCTGTGTGTGCATGTAGCACTCACGGGACGTGAGAAACGAAGGCGTAGAATCCATACTCAGCCATCAGAAGACGTGAAAAATGAGAACGCAGAAGCCATACTCAACCATTGTAGCACCCATTTGTTTGCAAGCTCGATCCCGGGTGGAGGAATGAATAAAATTGTAACGTTTGGAGGCAGGACGAAATCTGCAATACTGTGAAGCGGAGTTAACTCACGGTGTTGCATTGGTAAATGCACACACTATGTAAACGATGGCACCAGCGCTGTAGGAGCGTGAGATTGGTTGATTGCTACCATCGTGAAGCAATTTCATAAGTGCTCTTCCCGTGGTTCGCTAATACTCAGAAAATAGCAAGCGTTTGATTCACTTTTCCACCTGTGAGGTCTGTGGGAAGACAATTGGTAGCTTTCTGCCAAAAAATAGTCCTTTGCGGTAGGATCCTGCCTTTTATGTCCTTAAAGAAGATGTATCTCTTTGCATCTTTGGCCCAATTGAGAAGCAGAGGTGGTCATATGCATGTGAAAAGAAACTAATCGAAAGAATAATTTACGCTGAAAGCCAGATTTGAAGAATGCCACAATTAGTATTAATTTATTAAGAAGTATTGTTTTGTTAAATTTTATTATTGTGGAGAGATAAGTTTGAATTTTTGTAATATGAGTGAAGAAACTTTTGGAGTGATTATTTTTTAAATTTTGGACTAATAAGAAGATATTGTTTATAATTTTATCTCGGAGAAATAAGGGTTATTATTGTAACTCAAAGTACTTTTTTACTTTGAGGGGGGGGGGGGGTAGAATTTTTTAAGAAGAGATTTGTAAAGGCATTGTCAAATTTTGCAAAGATTTCATTGTAAACACTCAACGAGAAATTGACTAGAGCCAAGTGCAAAGCTCAGTCATTTTTCTCCTTTTTTCAACGAATATAAGAGGGTCAAGGCCAAGCCCTGATAGATCATTTTTTGCGTGGTGTGTGTCATTTTTGCGTGGCGTGTTTCGTGTGACGAGTTGCTTAATTTTTTGTGCTTGATACTTTTGTTGCACTGCTTCAACACTACAATGTCGAAGTTAATTAATCTGTTCTCTGAATCTGATAAGCTAGAAGGAGTGAAATCTTATAAGACATGGAAACGTCTAATTGAAAGCACTCTCATATATAATGAATTGTGGCATAAAATTTGTGATGGCAACATTAAGCCAAATAAACCAACAGATGCAACTTCGCTTGCAAAATGCGAAGTAAAAAATGCCAAAGCATTAGCTCTTATAAAAGCTTCAGTTAATAATGAAATGTACATACATATTTAAAATTCTTCAGATGCATGGAATTATTTACGTACATTCAAAGATATCTTTGATACACAACCTGAATCAAAGAAGGTTGATCTTCAATTAAAATTTCTTCAACAGAAATTAACTGAAGGCGGTGATGTCCTTGAGTATTTTTCACGACTTAAAAATATCAAGCAAGAAATCATAAATGCTGGTTTTCAAGCTGTTGCTGAAAGCTTCTTGACCACGATTCTAATTGCTGGATTTCCATCATCTTACACACATTTTTTGGAAACTTTGCAAGTCACTGGAAAGTTAGAAAATATAAAATTTGATGAATTGAGTGACATGTTAGCTCAACATGATAAAACCTTTGGGAAGAAGAAATAGATTGGAGAAGATGTCTTCTTCACCGAGGCCAGCTCAAGTAACTCCTCAGTTGATAGTTCAAGAAACTGAGGAAGAGGAAATTTCAATCAAAGTCAAGTAGCCCAAGGTCGTGGTCGCAGTCAAAGAAGAGGAAACAATTTCAACAGAGGCTACAATTCAGGCAGGAGCAATTTTCAAGGAAGAGGCAACAATCAAAACATAGGATAGCATCATGGCAGAGGACAAAGTCCAAGCAGAGGACAAACTCAAAATAGAGGCCAAAGCAGAGTCCGAGGACAGTATCAAGGTAGAGGACAGTCTCAAGGCAGAGGCAACGATTTCAGTCTAATTGTTTGCAGGACATGTAACAAAGTTGGCCATTATGCGGCAGATTGTGGAAATTCTATTGAGAAGATTCCCAAGTTTCATCCAAACTCTGCACAGTTTGCAAATGATGAATATGATCCTGATAGTTCCGAATATGTCTTCACCAACATAGAAGTAATAGCTTTACAGGTTTCAAGCTTTTTCAGAAGTGATTATGAAGATGCATGGATTTTGGATACATGTGCAACTCAACACATGAAATTTCGACGTGACTTCTTTTGGAGTTTTAAAGAATGTCATATGAATTCAATCTATCTTGTTGATAAAACAAAACATACTCCTTCAGGAAAAGGTGTAGTTAAAATTTATTTTACCAGGCATTGGAGAAAGAATGATTTCAAATGTATGGTATGTCCCAAATTTCAAGCAAAATTTGTTATCTTTAGTCACAATTCGACAAGTAGGACATATGGTAATTATGGAAGATGGCTTAGTTCAAATCAACTCAGTCAAACAAAACATGAAAACAGTGATGACAGGTTATGAAGATGGAAAACTGTTAAGGATGAAAGGGAAAATTATTCCAAGAAATTATGACTTTGCAGGAGCAGCAAGTACAAACATTTCACCAATCAGATTATGGCATGTAAGATATGGCCATCTCAACTTTGACAGTCTCTCTCAGTTACAAAAACAGGGAATGGTTAAAGGAATTCCAACCTTCAAAAGGGAAAATGCAAAGTGTGAATCTTTCATTTTTGGAAAACAACATCGAGAGAATTTTCCTACAAGTTCATGGTGCACAAACAGGCATTTGCAGTTGGTTCACAGTGATATTTCTGGACCCTTTCCAACTTCACTCGAAAGTTGCAGATATTTCTTACTCTTTGTTGATGATTTTAACAGGATGACTTGGGTTTATTTCTTGAAGCAAAAGTCAGAAGCATTTGAAAAGTTCAAAAATTTTCGTCAGCTTATTGAAAATGAAGTAAAGGAGAAGATTAGCACTCTTAGAACTGACAATGGCAGAGAATTCACTGCAAATGAATTCAAAAAGTATTGCATGGATAATGGCATAAAACGACATCTTACCAATGTCTACACTCTGCAGAAAAATGGAGTAGTAGAAAGAATGAATTGTACCTTGTTAGGAATGGCGCAATCTATGTTAACTTTCAAAAAGTTAAGTCCTTTATATTGGGCCAAAGCAATTCATACAACTGTCTACTTGAGGAACATATCTCCCACTGCTTCTTTAGACGGAATCACACCTTATGAAGCATGGTTTGGCTTCAAACCTCGGGTAGAACATCTCAGAGTTCTTGGATCAGTGTATTATGCTTTAGTTCCAAAGGAAAAACGAACTAAGCTTGATGCACGAAGCTTGAGGTGCACAATGATCGGGTATTCTAATGAGAAGAAAGGGTACCAAATTTTGTCGAATGGGAAATTTATTGTAAGCAAAGATGTGATTTTTGATAAAAATGAGAGTAAGAGTGCTGAAGAAGTTGAAAGTCTTATTCAAAAGTTAGAAACAAAAAGTGATAAAAAAAACATAAATTTACAAAGTCAACCAAATTCACAAAATTGGTATGAACTTGATTTTCCTTCATCTGAAAATGATTCATCCAGTCCGTCTTCTTCATCAGTGCCATCTGGGTCTTATAACAGTTCATCCAACTCTCTAGCAGTAGCAGTTCTTCTGACAATGACTCTCTGCCCCCAGAACCTGTGGTTGATCAACAAACATCAGTTTATATCAACCCTCTTTACAATGATGGTGATTTTTCACAATTACAAACCAGTGAACATCAATTTCCAAAATGGGCAGTTCAAATTTTGAAAGATGTAAGGCCTAATGAACAAAATAAAACAGGAACAAGGGGATCACAAAGAAACGAAGGAGCCTTGATAGCATATGATTTTACTGAACCTTCTACATACCGAGAGGCAGTAAAACATAAATAATGGCAACATGCTATGGTTGATGAATATTAGGCAGTTCAAGACAATAACACTTGGAAGCTTGTTGATTGTCCTCAGAATGTTAAACCCATCGGATGCAAATGGGTTTACTGCATTAAGTACAAGAAAATGGGTGATATTGGCAAGTATAAAGCAATACTGGTTGCTAAGGGTTTTGCGCAGCAGGAAGGGATATATTATGAGGAAACGTTTGCTCCTACAGCCAAATGGAACAAAATCCGACTCACACTTGCCTTAGCAGCTCAACAAGGACGGAAAGTTCATCAAATGGATGTAGAAAGTGCTTTCCTCAACGGTGATTTACAGGAAGAAGTGTACATGACACAACCACCAGGTTTTGAAATTGAAGGACAAGAACATAAAGTTTGCAAACTGATAAAGGCTTTATATGGGTTAAAACAAATCCCCTGAGCTTGGTATGCCAAAATGGATGAATACCTTCGAAAAGTTGGTTTTCAATGAAGTGAATCTGATGATACCTTGTATGTACGTCAGCAAGGTAAAAATCTGGTGATTTTGATTATGTATGTAGATGATTTGATTATCACAGGAAACAATGATGATCACATTGCACAGGTGAAAAAGGAGTTACATGCAAGTTTTAAGATGACAGATTTGGGACTACTTCATTACTATCTTGGAGTTGAAGTATTCCAACGTCCACATCATATTTTCATTTCTCAGGCTAAGTACGTAGCAGAAATTCTTCAACGATTTGGAATGCAATATTGCAAGCCTCTTCTCACCCCTATGGAACAAAACTTGAAACTTTCAAAATTTGAAGGGGGGAAATGGTGGAAAGCACTACTTATAGACATTTGATTGGTAGCTTGATTTATCTGACAACTACTCGACCAGATCTTTCTTATGCCGTCAGTATTCTTTCCCGCTTTATGCAGGAACCTCGAGACAACCACTGGAATGCAGCCAAAAGAGTTCTTCATTATATCCAAGGAACAAAATATTTTGGTCTTCTTTACAAAAAGTCTAAAAACTTTGTACTTGGTGGCTTTTCAGATGCCAACTTTGCTGGAAGTATTGATGATAGGGCATCAACCTCAGGTTATTTAATGAACATGGGGTCAGCTGCAGTTTCCTGGAGTTGCAAGAAGCAAGCTACAATGGCCACTTCTTCAGCAGAAGCAGAGTACATTTCAGCGCGGGAAGTAGCATGTGAGATTGTTTGGTTACGTTTACAGGACTTGGGAATTCCTCCAGCAGAAGCTACTTCGTTATTCATCGACAATCAGTCAGCAATAAAGCTAGCCAATAATCTAGTTTTTCATTCAAAGACAAATCATGTGGACACCAAGTATCATCATATCAGATCTCTCATTGCAAAGGATGTCATCAAGCTGATTTATTGTCCTTCAGAAGATCAGACCTCTGATATCTTCACCAAACCTCTTGGCAGAATAAAATTTACTAAGTTCAGAGATGAACTTGGTATATGTTGTAATGTGTCTTTGGATCATAGGGGGGAATGTTATATGATCCAAATATGTTAATGTAAAGTTAGGATAAAATATTTATTAAATTAGAATATTTAATAAATATTAGAGATACTTAGAAATAGAATTTTGTTAGTAAAGATAGGACTCTAGAATTGAGTCGTATCTTAGGCTCTAAAATAGGAATAAAGTTAGTAGATTGGTTAGAAGGTCATTTATTGTAAATGGACACTTGTTTTTTTTCAAGTGATCCATAACTAAATTAAGTTAGGACATATTTCTTATAAATAGGTTTGTTTCCTATTTGCAAGTTAGTAGAAGTTTACGTTTGTAAACTCTGCAACTTTTTATGTAATTTCTTTTCCATTATTTATAAAAATACGTGTTTGAGGACACTTGTGCCATTAATATATCCATAGTGATCCACTGATATTTGTTCACCAACAACTATTCCATTTTGGACTTATATATCTCAAAACTATGCTCATTTAATTTATGCATTTATATCTTTAAACTACTCAACTATTTTATTACACCATAGGAATCATTTTGATATATCTCCCATTTTAACGGGGTCTATCACATTTCGAGAAAAAACACATTAGCCATAAAAGTTTCCCATTGAAACCAAAAGTAATTTGATACAAAACATAGGTTTTAACCTTATATAGGTAATTGTTTCAAATATATTCTTAATAAAATGAAAAATATTCAGTGTAAAACACATGCATTCACATATAATTGTTATATTTTCCCTTCTTTCCAACTTAGTGGAAATCCTTCTAGAAAAATCCCTTTTAATGAAGAAAATATATCCATAGTGATCCACTGATATTTGTTCACAAACAACTATTCCATTTTGGACTTTTATATCTCAAAACTATGCTCATTGAATTTATGCATCTATATTTTTAAACTACTTGAAACTATTTTATTACACCATAGGAATCATTTCGATATATCTCCCATTTTAATGGGGTCTACCACATTTTGAGAAAAAAACATTAGCCATAAAAGTTTCCCATTGAAACAAAAAATAATTTGATACAAAACATAGGTTTTAACCTTATATAGGTAATTGTTTCAAATAGATTCTTAATAAAATGAAAAATATTCAATGTAAAACACATGCATTAACATACAATTGTGATATTTTCTCTTCTTTCCAACTTAGTGGACATCATTCTAGAAAAATCCCTCACTTTTAATGAAGCAGATATATCCATAGTGATCCACTGATATTTGTTCACAAACAACTATTCCATTTTGGACTTTTATATCTCAAAACTATGCTCATTGAATTTATGCATCTATATTTTTAAACTACTTGAAACTATTTTATTACACCATAGGAGTCATTTCGATATATCTCCCATTTTAATGGAGTTTATCACATTTTGAGAAAAACACATTAGCCATAAAAGTTTCCCATTGAAACCAAAATTAATTTCATACAAAAAGAAAAAACACATTAGCCATAAAACTTTCCCATTGAAACCAAAAGTGATTTGATACAAAACATAGGTTTTAACCAAGTATATAGTTAATTGTTTCAAATAGATTCTTAATAAAATGAAAAATATTCAATGTAAAACACGTGCATTAACATATAATTGTTATATTTTCCCTTCTTTCCAATTTAGTGGACATCCTTCTACAAAAATCCCTTTTAATGAAGCAGATATATCGATAGTGATCCATTGATATTTGTTCACAAATAACTATTCCATTTTGGACTTTTATATCTCAAAACTATGCTCATTGAATTTATGCATCTATATTTTTAAACTACTTGAAACTATTTTATTAAACCATAGTAATCATTTCAATATATCTCCCATTTTAATGGGTTCTATCACATTTTGAGAAAAACACATTAGCCATAAAATTTTCCCATTGAAACCAAAAGTAATTTGATACAAAACATAGGTTTTAACTTTATATAGGTAATTATTTCAAATAGATTCTTAATAAAATGAAAAATATTCAATGTAAAACACATGCATTAACATATAATTGTGATATTTTCCCTTCTTTCCAACTTAGTGGACATCCTTCTAGAAAAATCGCTCCCTTTTAATGAAGCAGATATATCCATAGTGATCCACTGATATTTGTTCACAAACAACTATTCCATTTTGGACTTTTATATCTCAAAACTATGCTCATTGAATTTATGCATCTATATTTTTAAACTACTTGAAACTATTTTATTACACCATAGGAATCATTTTGATATATCTCCCATTTTAATGGGGTCTATAACATTTCGAGAAAATCACATTAGCCATAAAAGTTTCACATTGAAACCAAAAGTGATTTGATACAAAACATAGGTTTTAACCTTATATAGTTAATTGTTTTAAATAGATTCTTAATAAAATGAAAATATTCAATGTAAAACACGTGCATTAATGTTATAATTGTGATATTCTCCCTTCTTTCCAACTTAGTGTCCATCCTTCTAGAAAAATCCCTTTTAATAAAGCAGATATATCCATAGTGATCCACTGATATTTTTTCACCAACAACTATTCCATTTTGGACTTATATATCTCAAAACTATGCTCATTTTTTCCCAAAACGTTTTTTTGGGGCACTACCGTTGAACACCTGTGTGTGGGGAATTTTTCATATATATGAAACCCTAAATTGGGGGTCCTTTCTGCCCATTTTATTCCCACCACTATGCTTATAAAAATATATAGTGAATGGAGGTATTCACATAAAGAATATAACACATACCAAACATCCAATAATTCTCCTTAATGTGACCATCAATGTTGCAATGGTTAGAATTATTTCTACTACCCTTGCATGGATGTGTAGTGGTTATTTTATTCTTATCCTTTTATTTCCAGTTCTTATTCCCCTCCTTCAAAGCTTCTTGGTTTTTCTTCAAACCATTGAATTACCATTTATTTTGGCCTAGATGGTTTCTAGATAATGTGTGTATACACATGGAATACATTATCCTTAGCTGGAAAGAATCACTTGTTTTTGTAAATGTTTATATAGACCCCACATATACTTAAGGAGTACATTTGGGCTCTTGGGAAAGCTATCCAATAATATGACCATATTTTTTAACTTAGTACACTCTTATACACCCTTATGTCTACGTAAAGTAGTGTGAGTGATTCCATGGGTCCTCTACACACTTCATAGGGTATAATTGGGACAGGTAGTGTTAACTTCTACAAGTTCTATAGGCAGAGTCTGTAAAGGGCTAGGTAGCCTCTAGATCTCACCTTTTATGAAATGTGACATATCTAGTAAATTCCCCTACCATCAATTTCTGAAATAGATCTAAATATAAGTTCTTCATTTTAATATCCATAAACCACAAATGCTTTAAGGCAAACTGTGTACATGTGCCATTTCTCCCATAAATTCTTAGGCAAAGTTTTTAAAGCATACATGTCATGTTGGCTTTCTCCCATTAACTTTAAAGCATGTTTTTTGTAAGTGCATAAAATAATTTTGCAAACCATGTAAATGTCATTTCTCTCAAGCTTTAAGGCCTAAAAATTGAACCTAAAGGGGCTAAAATCTCATAGAATTTTGAACTTCCATAGGATTTTAGTTTGTCTGTTGAGTGTTAAATTCTACAAGTTCTAAAGACAAAGTATGTAAAGGGCCAGGTAGCCTATGGATCTCATCTTTTCTCAAAGGTGACATATCTAGTAAATGCCCCTACAGTCAATCTCTATAACATATCTAAATATAAGTTCTTCATTTTAATATCCATAAACCTCAACCACTTTAAGGAAAACTGTGTACATGCGTCATTTCTCCCATAAATTCTTAGGCAAAGTTTTTAAAGCATACATGTCATGTTGGCTTTCTCCCATTAAATTTAAAGCATGTTTTTTGTAAGTGCATAAAATAATTTTTCAAACCATGTAAATGTCATTTCTCTCAAGCTTTAAGGCCTAAAA